>CM055265.1:161101264-161701264 GCA_029237695.1 Conchocele bisecta | reverse complement strand
GCGATTTCGCGCCATTTGGTATCCTCTAACCTATACACATCTAAATTGGGAGAAACATGAATACGGGACATAACATTCAACATAGGAGAACCAGGAAGAAATTTATTTCGGACACCTCTTATATATAATGTTTGGGCCCAGTATACTCACCAGACCAAACAGCCCAGCTACACAATCTGACATACTCATACATCGTCCATCAAACCAAGAAACGGACCTAATTCTTTGTTCCACATATTAGCATTTTTGTACCGACGAACTATTGGCTATTAAAGAAATTAAAGTTATTGTCGCGCCTGCTTTAGCAGAGACGCGACTATAGTCGGCGCTTTTTCCGTCGTCGTCGTCCGCGTCGTCATCGTCGTCGTCGCCGTCGTCCGCGTCGTCCGCGTCGTCCGGTTTTTTTGTAAGGCAAATGCGTTAAAGTTATTGTGTTTATGCCCCACCACGATAGTGGAGGGGCATTTAGTGTTACCCTTGTCCGTCCGTCCGTCCGTCCCGTCCCGTCCCGTCCCGTCCCGTCCCGTCCCGTCCCGTCCAGTCCGTCCGTCACGAAACTTTAACGCTCGGCTCTAATGGTCCTTTACCGCCTTGTGCCAAATCCACGTTTGTCCTGCCCCCACCAAGCCCAGAGTCAAGGTCACATACTTAGTGCTTCAAAAACTTTAACGCTCAGGTAAATATCTTATAATGTATGTTTTCTTTCACGGATCAGCTTCATACTTCATATACGCATTGCTCTAATGGTCCTCTACTGTCCTGTGTCAAATCCACGTTCGACCTGTCCCCCAGCCAAGCCCAGGGTCAAGGTCACATACTTAGTGCTTCAAAAACTTTAACGCTCAAGTAAATATCTTATAATTATGCCCCACCACGATAGTGGAGGGGGCATTTAGTGTTACCCTTGTCCGTCCGTCCCGTCCGTCCGTCCGTCCGTCCGTCCGTCCGTCCGTCCGTCCGTCCGTCCCGTCCCGTCCAACCGTCCGTCCGTCCGTCCGTCCGTCACGAAACTTTAACGCTCGGGTAAATGTCTCATAATTTCTTCATCCTTTGACCGATCTGCTTCATATTTCATATACACATTGCTCTAATGGTCCTCTACCGCCCTGTACCAAATCCATTTGGCTTGGAATTTGGCCTCATTTATTATCAAAGCGATATGTGGGGCATCCGTGTTCTATGAACACATTTTCTAGTTTCACAATATCTCTTTAACCCCTTGCCAGACATTGATAATATTTCACATCAATGCTTGTCTTGGGATGATGCTTCATTACGCACACCCCCACATCCAAATTTTGAAGGTCAAGGTCATTTATTTCCTTGTAACGTTCACCGATTTTGTAACAGAAATACGTTAAAGTTATTGTTTTTCACAATATCTCTTTAACCCCTTGCCAGACTTTGATAATATTTCACATCAATGTTTGTCTAGGGATGATGCTTCATTACGCACACCCCCACATCCAAATTCTCAAGGTCAGGGTCATTTATTTACTTGTAATGTTCACCGGGTTTGTAACGAAATGCGTTAAAGTTATTGTTTTTTCACAATATCTCTTTAACCCCTTGCCAGACATTGATAATATTTTACATCAATGTTTGTCTAGGGATGATGCTTCATTACGCACACCCCCACATCCAAAGTCTGAAGGTCAAGGTTATTTATTTACTTGTAATGTTCACCGGTTTTGTAACAGAAATGCGTTAAAGTTATTGTTTTTTCACAATATCTCTTTAACCCCTTGCCGGACTTTGATAATATTTCACATCAATGTTTGTCTAGGAATGATGCTTCATTACGCACACCCGCAAATCCAAATTTTGAAGGTCAATGTCATTTATTTACTTGTAATGTTCACAGTATTTGTAACAGAAATGCGTTAAAGTTATTGTTTTTTCACAATATCTCTTTAACCCCTTTCCAGATATTGATAATATTTCTCATCAATGTTTGTCTACGGATGATGCTTCATTATGCACACCCCCGTGGTGGAATTCTTGTTTTTCAGGTGACGCATTTAATTAGTATAAATAATTAAAAATACCATGCATAATTTGCAGATGAAATTAGCCTAACACCACAGCGTGTCACTATCAGTAAACATATATATATTGATGACATACAGTTTGATCGTGTTCACAGGCTGGGTCAACGTAATAGTGCAAATCCCCACCCGAGGCCCATTGTAGCAAAATGTGAAGTGTATCGACATCGTGAAGTCATTCGTCAAGCAGGCATTGAGTTGAACGCAACCAGGTCACAGTATAGTACTCGCAAACAATTCCCGTATGAATAGAACAACGGCGTAAAAAACTATACCCAATTCTGCGACAACTAAAATAGAACAAAACCAATACAGTTGCCCTAGTACGAGATAAATTATATGTTAATGGTAAACTGTACAACCCAACCCTCGACATATTTGAAACACCAAGACGACGAAGCAACAAACCACCATATCCGGACCCACCCCACCCTCCCCAGTCGCAAGGCGCGGCACGCAGACCACCACGCCATGAAGATCTACCACAGCGCGGCGATCGCGAACCTATGAACTATGTGACAACAAAATCCCCTCCCAGTGGTGTACGTGCACGCTCGATAGGAAAGACCCCGCATACGTCACATGTGTCATGGGAAACACCCAACAGATATGAGGCCCTGAGTGGGATAGACACAGATAATTCGATCACCAACTCGAACACACCACATGGAACAATAAACAAGAAACAAAAGGCTAAATCACCCTTATCCGACGAAACAGCCTACAAAAAGTCACGTGACAATGTTTTCACTCGAAATGACATAGCGACCAACTGGACACTGCAGGCGCAAATGGAGAGCGAACCCATTAATCCTAACCAAAATTTACCCCTCCCACAAGAACACAAAAACAATAACAGACCCACCCCACATGCCAACACAAATAGTGAAAACCCGACCCAATGACGCCCCGCCCACGTAGAAACACAACTGGTGAAAACCCCACCACAAGTGCTCCCCGCCCACATGAAAACACAAACAGTGAAACTCCCATCACAAGTGCTCTCATCCCATCCCAAAACACAGAAACTGTAAACCCAGCTGCGCCCCTGTCACATGCAGCCAATAACAGTGTATCCCATTCCCCCAGTGCGCCCCTCTCAAGTGACAACAATAACAAATCAAGCACGCAGACTATAACGGTAAACGTTTGTCCGTCCAGTCAGACAGACCAGGTCAGTCAGTCGGCCACGTACGGGAATTCACACGGTCAATAGTACATATTGGGAGAGCATTGTATTGATTCTAGCATAGTGAATGACTGTAATTGTGAAACGAAGTCTGTATCGAATAGTGGTGACAAATATGATTGCAAATCATTGAAATTTATGTCACTAAATGTATGTGGCCTAACAAGTAAATTGCTGATACCTGAATGTTATGACTGTATTAATATGTATGACATCATAGGTCTGCAGGAGACAAAAACCGGCTCGTTAGATGAAATTACACTACAGAACTTTGACATAAAATTCAAACAGTGACGAAACTTTTCACGTCGAAAGTCTGGCGGTATTGCACTTGCATATAAGAAGCATTTGCGACAATGTATAACCATTATTCATACAGACTCGAAGCTTGTGTATTGGTTTATTATATCCGGTAGATTAACACATGTTGGAGATATTTTATGCGGTATTATTTATTTACCACCCGAAAATTCAGTGTATTAAACCGACGATCCGTATCACGAATTAGAATTAGAACTGTATGCACTTTCAAAAAATATTCACATGTACTATTGTTTGGTGACTTAAATTCAAGAACCAAATCACTTAGCGATTATATACGTGTAGATGATTATATTTTTGAACATAATAATGTACCAGAAATTACCGAGGAATTTAATGTAGAGATGTCACATTTCGAACAAAGTGAAAGTGTGTCGTTAGATCGTAAAAACGAAGATACTTCTATAAACAATTACGGTTATAAGTTGTTGGAATTTTGCAAATCGAACAGGATGTACATATTAAATGGACGTACTAAACACAGTATCTCTGGGTCTGGTACATGCAAAGGTGTGAGTACTGTTGATTATTCCATGCGTACTGCGAACCTAGTTACACATATAAATGACCTGATATCAGTTTCCGAATATTGTCCCCTATTATCGGATATACACTATCCGGTTTCACTTGCAATACACATCAAATCGAATATTCTTACTAACACTATTGTCAATGATATAAATACTTGTGATAATGTTAAAATAAATTTATGGAATAGTGACAAATCGAGCGAATTTACAGACAACTTTGATAAACACACTCTAGATGATATACATACCTATTTAATAGGACTAGAAACAAAACCACGTATAGAGCAGGAGGACATTGACAATGCTGTATGTATCAAGACTAAATAAATTATTCACAAAGTGTGCAAAAATGACATTTGGTCATAAAAAACGTACGTCAAAAGATAACAAAGAACCACATTTTCATTGGTTTGGTAATCAATGTAATAAGGCTAGACGTAACTTTCATAATGCAAAACACTTATACAAATTGAGAAAAAAACCAACTAACAAAGAACAACTAAAGCGGGCGAGTAAACATTATAAAGAAACTATACGAAAATATAAACAACGAATTTAAACAGAAACAGACTAACCTACTAAAACGGTTTAGAAATTCAAATCCTAGAAAATATTGGAAAATCCTAAATGGTACTAGGACGGAATCAATAGATTCCCCATTTACATCAATTTATATTTTTTTCAAAGACGTAAACTTTGACGAAAATATAAATACTAATGCGGAAATTAATACCGAACATGAAACTGAAATTGTAGAGGCTATTATTGAAGAAATAAACAGACCTATCACGCTTTTAGAATTGGAAAAAATATGCAAAACACTTAAAAATAATAAAGCAAATGGCGTAGATAAAATTGTAAACGAACACATAAAGTCCACGTTCCCATTAATGGCAAATACCTACGTTAAATTGTTTAATATTATCCTAGACTCAGGACGGGTACCAGACGCGTGGACTGTCGGCATGATAAATCCAATTTATAAACACAAGGGCGATGCATCGAAACCAGAAAAGTATAGGCCGATAACACTTGTTAGCTGTATGGGAAAATTTTTTACCTCAGTAATTAATAACAGACTGCAAACTTATGCAGAAAACAGTAATTTAATAAATGAATGTCAAACAGGATTTAGAAGAGGATTTCCGACTACCGATAATATTTTCGTACTGTATAGTCTATTAGATATATTACGGTATCACAAACATAAATTATTTTGTGCATTTATTGATCTAAAACAGGCATTTTATATGGTATGGAGATCTGGCTTATGGTACAAGCTGTGTAAATACAACATTAACGGGAAATGTTTCACTTTAATCAAAAACATGTACAGTAATATTAAATCATGTGTAATGGTTAATGGTGACAAAATCATCATATTTTCCATGTAATAAAGGCGTCCGGCAAGTGGAAAATTTGTTCTCATTGTACTTAAATGATTTAGAAGATTTTCTTGAAAGCAAAAATGTAAGAGGTATAGAATGTAGACAACATGAACTAGAAGAAGATTTATTTGTTTATTTTAAATTATTCGTACTACTATACGCAGATGATACTGTAATATTAAGTGAATCAGCAGAAGATTTGCAAAATGCAATAAATGAATATGAAAGATGTTGTCATGAATGGAGACTAATTGTTAATACTAGTAAAACGAAGATAGTAGTGTTTTCTAATAACCGGAGAAACAATAATCACGAATTTTTCTACCAAAATAATATCCTTGACATAGTCATCGAATATAAATATCTTGGACTTTTCATAAATAAAAACGGTTCATTTACATCAACGAAATAACATACAGCAGAACAAGGTACTAGAGCAATGCATGGTCTAATAAAAAGGTCAAAGTCATTAAATTTACCTATAGATATGCAGATATAACTATTTGACTATTTAACTCGTCAAACCGATACTAACATATGGAAGTGAGCTTTGAGGATTTGGAAACATAGATGTAATAGAAAGGGTCCAGCTAAAATACCTAAAGATAATATTAAATATGAAAAAAAGCACACCAAATGTTATGGTATATGGCGAAACTGGTGTTGTTCCAATATATGTAGATATTCAAACAAAAAAGGTTTCTTTTTGGGCAAGACTAAATAATTCAAAAGACAGAAAATTAGCATCAATATTTTATACTATTATACACAGTTTTTACAGAAATACGACAAATAACAAAGAACGAAAATTTAAATGGATTACGGCAGCTAAAAATATTTTGATAAAATGTGGGTTAAACGGAATTTTTGATTCACATACATTCCCGAATGAAATATGGTTGAAATCAACTGTTAAACAAAAGTTAAAATACTTATATATTAATTAATGGTTTAGCAGTGTTCGAGAATCATCAACTTGTTTAAATTATAGAATATATAAAACATCATTTGGATTTGAGGAATACTTGGCTATTCTTCCAAATAAATGTAGAAACATATATATAAGATTTAGAACAAGAAATCACAAGCTACCAGTAGAAACAGGACGATCGAAAAGAATACCATTGAATGAAAGAAAATGCATAATCTGTAAAAATGACATAGGAGACGGATACCACCATCTGTTAGGCTTCAATAATTTGAAACACTTAAGGAAACATTATATTAAACCTTATTACTATAATTGTGCAAACACATACACATTCGAAACACTAATGAGTACTAAAAATGTCAACGATTTGAAAAAAACTATGTAAATTTATACAGATAATTACGTTTATGTACGACTAGCTCTCCCACACATATATGTTCAGATTACCTTTTCAACTTAACTGTGGTCAGATATAATACTTTATACAATAACTATTCACTTGAAAATATAATTCATGTACAAACATAATAAATTCATCTTACTCGTTGGAGGTACTTGTATGCGGTGCAGCATAACGACATATAACACATCTTGCCGATAGTCACTATAGGAACTAATTAGTTAAAATGATATATTTATTGGGCAGTCTAAATCCATGTCGGATTGCACAAAAGCGCCATCTGACCGGGATCTACACTGTTCGGAACAACGATAACATGCGTTCTGTCTCGTCATGATGCACTGTTAGCAGTGCCCATGGTTCATGTACATGCTATTTCCTGAAGCCTTGTTCAGATTTGTTGAAACTATATACCTCATGTTGCCATATGTATGGACTGTGTGATTAAAGGAATATTGTATTGTATTGTATTGTATTGTATTGTATTGTAAACTAAGTATTACTAAATGAGTATACATGTATCTGCATACCGGGCACTCGTACATTTTAGAGCTGGTGGGATAGTGACACAATTATATACTTATTTAATTCCTGTAAAGAACATTTTCTGCCTACTGAGTGGGCATGTACCTTTAAAGTTTGTAGTACCAGTTTGCTCAATTTCCTCACACATTGCATACAGCATGTGTGGCTGTTGCTTGAATAGTGGCGACGTAATTAGCAGTGTCTCAACTCATCATAGTCAACTTATAACGTTCGCGACCAGTTTAGTCCCAGATCAGACTGCAAATGATCCATGACTGCACGGTTCGCCATTCAGCAACTGATGTTCAATGGTATTCACATTGTAGATCCTGAAATGAGTGTGTGTAAGTTTATGATAATGCTAATGTAGTCCCGTTTTCCCGGCGATTCTGCATTTTATGAGCTATATCATTACATCGACGAGTTCTTTTCATACGAAGGCGTAGTCCTCTGTTGACAAGAACATTTTGAAAATATACACCAGTATAGACTCTGATCATTTTGTGCTTTATCATGCGCAAATATGATCACTAGCGATACAGCATAATCAGTTCTAGGCTCCGCGAAATGTTCCGACTTGACATTGGGCACAAACACAAGGTCCAATTGATCAAGTAATTGAAGATAAACATCGTGTAGATGAATTTGTAAATGGTGTATTCAACTTCAATGTATGGCAAAACAGATGTGACATAAACTTGTGTATTACTAATAAACTATTAAAGGTACACGCCCACTCAGTAGGCACACACTGTTCTTTATAGGAATTATGTGTATAATTGTGTCATTATTCCACCAGTTCTAAAAATTACGAATGCCCCCTATACAGATATAATCAGTTAGTAAAATTTATTTTACGGATAGTGACTCGCGGTGGTATCAGGCTATTTTAATATGTAAATGAGGCATGATATCTTTTAACTATTTATACTAATTCAATGCGCCACCGACAGATTATAAGGTATCTGTTATCGCCCCTGATATTAGTATGGAAATTTACGTCTGATATAAAATGTATAATAATGCCAATCAATACGTGGGGTAATGGTGAATTAATGTTTATTTTGCCAAATTATGTCTCAGATGATGTCTCTGCTATAAAGAACATGTTGTGCCTACTGAGTGGGCAAAAACCTTTAAGTGTTGGGAATGGGATCCAAATGTATGTGACTGTGACTGGAGTATGAGGCTTATGTCATAGGTCACCAGTGTAGACCCAGATCAGCCTGCGCATCCGCGCAGTCTGATCCGGGTCTGCAGTGTTCATA
Organism: Conchocele bisecta; assembly: GCA_029237695.1. NCBI lineage: Eukaryota > Metazoa > Mollusca > Bivalvia > Lucinida > Thyasiridae > Conchocele > Conchocele bisecta. The sequence continues at coordinate 161,692,664 of CM055265.1, read as the reverse complement.
GTAACTCAGTGAAATGTCAGTCATGTTTGTAACAATAAATGCAGATCCTCATCAGTTCACAGTAGTATACCAGCGGATCAGGAGCTAGACTAACCAAAAAGGTCTGTATCCCTATTTCGCTAGTCACACATTAGGAGCTAGACTGTCTACTCATGTCATAAGCCATATTTCGCTAGTCACACATTAGGAGCTAGACTGTCCACTCATGTCATAAGCCATATTTCGCTAGTCACACATTAGGAGTTAGACTGACGACTAGTGCCATAAGCCCTATTTCGCCTGTAACAGCTAAGGAACTAGTCTGACAACTAATGCCATAAGCCCTATTTCACCAGTCACAACTAAGGAACTAGTCTGACCACTAATGCTATAAGCCCTATTTCACCAGTCACAGCTAAGGAACTAGTCTGACCACTAATGCTATAAGCCCTATTTCGCCTGTAACAGCTAAGGAACTAGTCTGACCACTATTGCTATCAGCCCTATTTCACCAGTCACAGCTAAGGAACTAGTCTGACCACTAATGCTATAAGCCCTATTTCACCAGTCACAACTAAGGAACTAGTCTGACCACTCAATGCTATCAGCCCTATTTCACCAGTCACAGCTAAGGAACTAGTCTGACCACTAATGCTATAAGCCCTATTTCACCAGTCACAGCTAAGGAACTAGTCTGACCACTAATGCCATAAGCCCTATTTCGCCTGTAACAGCTAAGGAACTATTCTGACCACTAATGCCATAAGCCCTATTTCACCAGTCACAACTAAGGAACTAGTCTGACCACTAATGCTATAAGCCCTATTTCACCAGTCACAGCTAAGGAACTAGTCTGACCACTAATGCTATAAGCCCTATTTCACCAGTCACAACTAAGGAACTAGTCTGACCACTAATGCTATAAGCCCTATTTCACCAGTCACAGCTAAGGAACTAGTCTGACCACTAATGCTATAAGCCCTATTTCACCAGTCACAGCTAAGGAACAAGTCTGACCACAAGCTCTATTGATACAATCACAGCTGTGGAGCTAGACTGACCACAAAGGGCATAAGCCCTATCTCTCCAGTCACAAACAATGGACTTTATTACCTCAAAGGTCACATATTAGGTGCTAGACTGATCACCAAGGTCATACGTCTTATTTATCTAGTCACGTACATTGTATTAGAAGATAGACTGGCCACAAAGGTCATAAGTCCTATTTCTCCAGTCACATATATATGAGATAATGACCTAGACTTATCACCAAGATAATAAGCCCTATTTCACAAGTTAGAGACAATAAGTTTGACTGACCACACATGTCATAATCCCAATGTATCCAGTCACATAAATAGAGAATAGTAGGTTAGTGCCGTGAATGGGAAAAAATATCTGGCAAGGCTCAGGAAACGGGATGGGCGAGGCTCTGCCGAGCACATCCCGTTTTCGTGCCGCGTCAGATATTTTTTCCCATTCACGGCACTAACCTACTATTCTATTTATCCTGTCAACACCTACAAATGGCTGTGAAATGCGAAAATAGTATTGACTGTATATCAAAAATGTTTCACGGCACCGTGTTTCATGGTACATACGCACTGTGTTGAAGGGATAAAATGAGCTTCACTTACCATAACTGTCATACTGAGCTTGACTGACCAAAACTGTCATAAGCCCTATTTATACAGTCACAGTTCATGATCTAGACTGATCACAAATACCGTAAGCCCTATTTCTAAAGTCACAGATCAGGATCTAGATTAATCACACGCCCAATGTCTGCAGTCACAGATCAGAAGTTATGCCAAGCACAAATGCCATAAGACCTCACTTTTATAGTCACAGCCACATGCAGCCTAGTGCCCGTTTCACTAAACTTCGTACGACTAAGAACTAAGAAGCTCGTACGTGCAAAATTAAAATTTACGATCACATCTGCTCTAACAACCGACGTTTGCAAATCGTTCACGGCTGTGTGAACATTTTTGGTTGTGACTGGAGAAATAGAGCTTATTAGTTATGCGACCAGTGTAGATCCGGATCAGCCTGTGCATTCGCACAGTCTGATCAGGATCTACACTGTTCGCCATTCCATCAATGAAACACCCGACATGCTTCTAACAATCAATATAGCTCGTTATCAGGCTACAGAAGTGTGCTATTTGATCAGGAGTTGCACTGGTCACAAATCCCATAACCCCAATCAACCATACCTTGTGATAACTTAGCTGCACGTTTTCCGTCCGCTTTATACATGTAGGCATCAGGGGGGCGTTTCACTAAACTTCGTACCACTAAAATGTTCGTAAGTGCAAACTTATGATAGTCTGTAAATTTCACATTAATAATGTTTTCTTGTAAACAATTATTGGATTTACATTTATTGAGCATAGGCTGCATATGCAGCCTATGCTCAATGCATGTAAATCAATTAATTTAAATTTACAGACAATTCTAATCTGCACTTACGAACATTTTAGTCGTACGCAGTTTAGTGAAACGGCCCCCAGGTTGCACTACATCGCTACACCACAGTCAATGGTAAACAATTGCGAAATAATGTTTCCATTTCGCGCACCATAAAATATAACAATAATATGCAGGGCATTGACGTTCATACTTCGCTATATTGTTAGTGAGCATTGAGAGAAAATTCTACATATTATCATAAACACACGTAATAAAGTTTGTAATAGCAATATAAAGTAAAAAAAGAACGCTTCATACGCACATTTGGAAATATAAAACGCTTATAGACAAACCGCAACTGACGTACGCCCCATTTCGCCAGTGACAGCCATATTTAACAAGCATTATTGATGTTTTTCGCACGTCCGTGTTGTAATATGGGTGCATCACTTATACTATACTTTTACATATCATTGTTCAACCATAGCACGATGTAATGCTACATGATACGGAGTACACGTGCCTGTGAAGATATTTGCATAGACGTGTTTACTCACCTATCGTGTTTCAACAGCGGTTTTATTAAACCACAAATGAGATACGCCCAAAATGGGCGATCTTTCATGATAAATATTTACCAAAAAAATATTTACAGAAACTGCGATAGTTTATGTAAATGACGTCGAACGAAACGTAACACAGTTTTTGTGGAGCAGAACTTTCGAAGTCAATTTTGGAAGTATACGGAATGTATAAATTTTGTTAAAACATTTATGAGACATCGCACATCTTATTAGGTACACAATCGCATGGCTGGTCTAAAATGTCTGTCTTGGCAAATACAGTGTAACCTCTCTAAACCGGACACCCTGGGAGATCCACAGGGTGTCCGGTTTAGAGATGTTTCCCTGTAAATCAGACATCTATGACTATGCAGAGGCATGCGGCTGTGCTTGGTGAACTTGAACGGGCATTATCAGCAGAGGTAGATGAAAATGACACACATAAAATTTGGTATACAAATACAGCGGGCGTGCCCCGTTTAGAGAGGTTCTACTGTCATTAAATTGGTATTCAAAATGGTGGCCTGGTGCGTTCTGTTGAGTTGTTTTACTTTTCAAATTAACCCTTAGACCGCTATCTTATTATCTTTGTCGTCTGCTGTTTATTTTATATTTTCCATTTTTATCATCAAAAACATGCTTTGACAGCACTTTATAATAATTTACAACATGCTTTAACAGCACTTCAGAATCATTTCCATTGGAAATGATTCTGAAGTGCTGTCAAACCATGTTTTTATTGAGAACTAAGGTAATATATAAAAGCAAGTGCAGACGAAAATTGTTGTGAGTAGCGGTCTAAAGGTTAAATGTCCCCAGTCTTAGATAATCTTAGATCTGCGTTGGAAGTGTTGAATTGCATATTGATGTATATAGTTGTACATCTATGGCTGAGAAACATAACTATCTGGACAACATACATGTATACCACACGTACTAACATTTCTTTTAAAACAATTAAAGGCAACGTGCTACAATGTCTCGTTAATTATGTTGCATGATAAACACAATCATCATTATTATGATGTCAATAGGCATAAACAGTATCGATGGGCATAAACAAGGTATATGATCACGTGGTACTAACAACAACAACAAGTACTGAAATTTCCAGAATCCATCTGATTCAAAGTACGTATTCTTTTATAGTGTCCTTATTACATAACGGATTTTGATGAAATATGGCGCACCGGACGCGCCTTGTTAAGCTGAATTTGGTGTCTCTGTATTTTCGCCCAAACTTCCGTCGTTTTTGCGAAGAATCGATTTCCGTATCTCCGACACGGACATCGATTCGTCGCAAAAACGACATAAGTCTGTGCCAAACTCCCTGGACCACCAAATGCATCTCATGAAGACGCGTTTGCTGCGCCATACTTCATCATAATCCGTTGCATATTAAGGAAAATATCAAATAATACTTACTTTGGAGTGGGCGGCATTGTTGTTGTTGTAACCACGTGATAATGCACCTTGATAAACAGTGTTTTAGTTATGCCAAGAGAGTTACGTAGCAATAATCCAGGGGCCCGTTTCACTAAGCTTCGTACGACTAAAATGTTCGTGTTGCAAAATTATGATAGTCTCTAAATTTCACATTAATAATTTTTTCTTGTAAATAATTATTGGATTTATATTTATTGATCATAGGCTGCATATGTTTTGTTAAACCGCTTCACCGATGTTCATACTATTTGGCCAGAATGTGTGTCTATGGATGGTGCTTTGTTTTGTATACGACCCATGTCCATGACTGTTATATTACCAAGGCTGCCAGCGAGGGGATTAGCTTCTTAACAACGATACACTTGTTTTTATTGTTTACGATTTGCGACTTTCTCGAAGTTACGTGATCTACAACAGAACACGGATATGAAAGCTCATGTTGTCATGTCTGTATGCCCTGAGCGAACACAATAATATGAAATGTCGAACTTGTGTGTGATTAACAAGTCATTATATTAGGGTGTTTGGTTAGCGAGATCTCGTCCTTTCGGCAGCGGTGAATGTAATATTACAATGTATATTGATCAAGTGTTTATTTACGCCTCATCAACTGTACATCATAAAAATACATAGCAATAAAACACTAATGTAACAGGTACATTTACAATTACCATTCTATAAGAATTATAAGGGACGGCACATTTAATGATGTACATGTATATCATAATAATGAGCCTGGCCATGGAACTATCGGCTTAGGTATATTTGTGCTACGACTATTAAGAAGGCGTGTTGGTCTTTGACCATACCAGTACGTGCAGTCGAAATCGTTATGCGCCACATTTCTTTATAACCACCAATGTGACCGCCTGTTTCGTGTGAAACTGCACATTTGATATGACCATACGAACGTTACAAAACCATATTTGTTTTTCATTAATATTTATTCTCGGCAAAATTTAAAAATCAGCATATGTTTTCTTTCATAAAAGTAAATCAAATATGAGACAAGCCATGCGATTTTGTACCTTCAGAAATCTGCGTAATTTCATTAAATACGTTTACAAAACATTACAATATTTTTCACAAATAAAGTCACAAGTTGACAACATTTCAGAGTATATTCCGCATGTTGTCAACTTTTGACGCCATTTACGTAAAATATTGTAAATTTTGAAAACGTATTTAATGAAATTGCGCAGATGTCCTAAGATACAAAATCACATGGCATGTCTCATATAGTGTTTGGACTGTGTGTCCGTCTGTCCGGTCATCCGTGCGGCTCACAATAAGACGTTTGTCGGAGTTTCTCAATTCTATCGTATCTTCTACATCCCTTGACGGACTACAGTGTAACCTCTTTAAACCGGACACCATGGGGACATCTTAGGGTGTCCCGTTTAGTGAGGTTCCACTGTGAAACTTGCATATAACTACTTCAGGATATTCGTAGGTGCTTTACGATCATGAACATACAATATCCTATGAGATAAATGGCAACGAAGCATATCAAAATTAAGCACAACATATTTGTCTTTCTGTCCGGTTTACAGGGGTTCGACTGTACTTTAATATTTCAATACAACATACGTGTGCATCAATACCACACATCAATTCTATCTTAACTTCTGTATACATGGAATGGTTTATTTAATATCTCAGTATATCACACTTTTGCACAAGTGTCACAAATCCATGCTGACCTTTATATGATCTTGACCGTTCGACCTTCACAACTAAAAGCATACATACTTATACATTTTGATGAATACATTTGACACGAATTTTCTCTATTCTGTCGTAACTCCTATATCCCTTAAGTTATTACTATTAATAGTTTAATTCATCATGATCATGCTCAAATGCTACATAATATTATGCAGTTTGTCCTCCGGATAAATTTTCACGCCTTTGTTATCTTTTCGTCACATGCTCCTCCTATTCAGCTCCTTGTTTTTCACAATTAAGTTAATATTGGACCGAATTTCACTAAATAAAAAGAAGGCTCAATCTTAAATCGTGCTTAGAATTAATAACCTCGAAACAAATAATGTCGGTTTTGCAATGTCTAAATGGGTGTACAACTTGGCAGGTTTTGTGGAACTGACTGCGGCTAGTACAAGTAGCTGTATCAATTTGGGAGTTATTTATGTAAGTTTTTCCGAAAAATAATTTCCAAATTGATCAAACTGTGAAGGCGGAGTCATCGGAAGACGATGCTGTATAAATACACTGGATCTCTACGCGTATTAATATTGTTCCAGAGATTACTGAGATATTTAATAACAATGTACGCGGATGTAAACCTGTCGGTGCGTGTCATATACCTTTCCCACACAGTATCTCGCCAACGGGTTAGCTTATAAATCGCTATGTAACCCATTTCGTGGAGATATGTTACGTGTGTGAATTTAATTAACCCTTTCAACACCACATGCCTGTATAGTTGTATTGGCAAAACGTGTACATCCAGATGAGCCGGCTCGTGACGAGCCGTCTCATCAGGATCTGCACTTTTTTCAAGTAATTTTCATATTGCATATCTGCTTCCCATGACATAGCATCTCGTTCGAACGAGTTATCATCTCGTTCCCATGATATATCATCTCGTTCCCACAACATAGCTCATCTCGTTCAAACGCGATGCTATGCCGTGGGATCGTCATCCTGTGTCGTGGGAATGAGATGCTAGCTCGTGGGAACATATTCAAAATTCCAGCTGCCGTACATTCGGGACGACTAGCGAAGGGCGTCGACCAAGTTTCCGCTCTGAATTTTTATATTAGGTGCATGGATAGAAATAGGTAAACTGATTGCAAATGTTCGAGGGTCCCCTCTTTACATGTACATGTAGTTGGTTGCCCTTTTTCGTGCCTCAATGGGGTTCGATGGCGTAAATCCGTGTGTCACCTCTGTTTGCATATTTGCAATTCAGAAAATGACAAAGTAACAGTATAACGTTTGATAAAAACTCCAATGAATATTGAGTATTTTTTTCCCGATAGTCAAATTTGAATATTCGAGAATACATTTGTATATTGAATACATGCATCTGAATCATTATCCGAAATACCGCCTTTAGCAATTTGTTTTCGATTTAATTTAACGAAACAGTAGCGCGTTGTTCTACAATGATATCGTATGAAAACATATCCACGTCAGCATTACATAAGATATAGAGCAACACATTGCATATATGTTGCTGTGACTGGAGAAATGGGGCTTGTGGGTTTTGCGAGCAGTGTACATCCTGATCAGCCTGTGCATCCGCACAGTCTGATCAGGATCTACACTTTTCGCCGTTCCATCAATGAAACGCCCAGCATGCTTCTGACAAGCAATACAGATCGTTATCAGGCTACAGGATTGTGCTATTTGATCAGGAGTTACACTGGGTCACAACAACCATAAGCCCCATTTCTCCAGTCACAGCCACATATAATGCGGAAAATGTGCAGAAACATTTGTGGCAGTGATTAGAAATGGGGTATATGACATGTATATTACTAATACGACTACTATTAAATCAACACAAATGTTAAATTGTAGTTATTGCATAAGCACATCATCATAATATGAAGCTGCTTTGATTACCTAACGTGTTTTTTTGTAGCGGGCTGATTTACATATGTTTGCACTGATGTACAGTATTATGATTTTTATTACACTGTTTTAATATACTGTGAAAGCCCATTCTAATGCACCGAAAATAGAAAGCACGCATCTGATTGGTCAATTTAAATCAGATCCTATAAAATATGTAAAATCACAGCATATAAAATCTCCGTTTTATCAGTCTGTGTTTTACAACTTGACAGATCTATGTAACCCTACGCGCTTTTTTAAACAATGGCCAGCGGCGGGGCTTGCAATTATTTCCAAATTAATTTCGGTACATTTTCGGTTATCCATTCTGCCATATTGACCTGTACAACCCAAAGCGGAAAAGAAAATCTAACAATGACTGACAAACGTGACTTCAGTGTGGTGACCCTTCAACAAATTCCCAAAAATATTACCCCACCCGTCCAAAATACAGAAGAATTTAATAAAGTGCTCAAATGCAAACTCAATATGCCAATACCAGCCTATAACTTTACGAATTCCAATGTGCACATACATGACTATACATAATAAACAGTATTGCAGATGGGTAATCACCTGAATTAGGCGTAAATCCAGGGAAATCCTAGGCCTGTTGACACAACAAGTTGTTGACATTTCCTTTGTAAAAATTACACGAACCCAATGCAGAAATGTTGGCATTTCTTTAAATGAATAAAAGCAAATAACTATTGCAACTACACATATACAAACAATACAATTGTTAAAATAAACATTACAGTTGAATAAATGTATAGATGTCTTATAAAAAGTCCCGTTAATCTCTATTTGAAATGGGAATATTCTTCGGCGGAGTTACATTTCATTAAATTCATTTGGTGTGAGGCGGTTATCGATGACGACAACAACCTGCTGACGTAATGAAAAATATCACTGTTCGTGATATGCTACGACGTTGCAGAAAGCTGGGAGCACACTAGGTGCATTGGAATGGGGATAACCATGCTTTGTTTTTCGATTTGGAGCGGTATGTGGGAGGTGTTATGGTCTGTGAATCAGTTTTACGGCTCAGCTTTGGTTATCCCCTAATTTTAAGCAATACATATGTATAATACATGTTTACAACATGTGTTTAGTTGTGTTGTCTACTTCAACATATAGCTATAAACACATGACATACACTTTTAGATCCTGATAAGATGTTGATCTGGACCTATAATGTCAGCGCATGTAGAACATTCCATTTGTGTCTCGCCCCTTGCGGTACAGCGCGATATAGTAGGCACATTGGCGTCCGTCCCCGTGCGTGCGTGCGTGCCTGCGTGCGTCCGGTTTAAAGTTGTTGGTTTATGTTTTTGGTTAAGGTTTTTCTCTATGCATTATCAAAGCCTCGGCGGGCACGATATACTGGCTTCGGCCATCTATAAGTATACCAGCCTGACATGGCGTTGTTTACATGCTTTGTTTATATAAACATTGGTGTATAAATAAACATGGAATTTCTATAGGTATTTCCCTGTTTATTATGGCGCGTCGCTATAGTCATGATCGATATATTGCGATTGACAAAACAGTTTCTCATACTGGAGCAGTGGGTAAACTGGCGGCTAACGGTGGCTCTTGATTTTAAGTTTGCACTGCATGTGTTCGATCCTCACTTTGGCCATTATATATATATATATATTTTGTTTTTAGCCAGGTTTTTTGAAAAAAAATCCAGGCTATTGGATTGGCGAAAGCCGGGCGGGCGGGCGGCGGGCGGCGGGCGGGCGGCGGCGGGCGGCGGGCGGCGTCCACAATCAATGTTAAGTTTTCGTGTTTGAGTCCATTTCTTTGTTACTGTACCACCTAGGACCACCAAACTTTCACAGCTTCATAATCAAGGGGTGCCCACCACATATCACTATCCAACATGTTGCTTTTTTTTTAACTTCACCCATTTTTTCCGCGTAATCGACTTAGCCATTTTCAATGTTAAGTTTTCGCGTTTACAATGTTAAGTTTTCGTGTTTAAGTCCATTTCTTTCGTACTGTACCACCTAGGACCACCAAACTTTCACAGCTTCATAATCAAGGGGTGCCCACCAAATATCACTATACAACATGTTACTTTTTTTTTTAACTTCACCCATTTTTTCCGCGCAGTCGACTTAGCCATTTTCAATGTTAAGTTTTCGCGTTTACAATGTTAAGTTTTCGTGTTTAAGTCCATTTCTTTGGTACTGTACCACCTAGGACCACCAAACTTTCACAGCTTCATAATCAAGGGGTGCCCACCACATATCACTATCCAACATGTGACCATTTTTTTACCTTCACCTATTATTTCTACGTAATTGACTTAGCCATTTTCAACGTTAACTTTTTAACGTACGTCTGGTTCGAGTTTTTTGGTTAAAACTTTTACGTTATACTATATCTCTGCAACTGCTTCGCCCATTACCTTGAAACTTCACATGGGTGTTTATCATCATCCATATTTTCATTCTAACCCCCAACCGTGCGGCCCCTGTGCCCAATGTCAAGGTCAAATTACTTTGAATTTTTTTGTTAAAGTTTTTTTGTGTACTATATCTCTGCAACTGCTTCACCCAATACCTTGATACTTCACATGGGTGTTTATCATCATTGTCGCACCTGCTTGCGGAAAGCGCGATCCTGTGCCCAATGTCAAGGTCAAATTACTTTGAATTTTTTTGTTAAAGTTTTTTCGTGTACTATATCTCTGCAACTGCTTCACCCAATACCTTGATACTTCACATGGGTGTTTATCATCATTGTCGCACCTGCTTGCGGAAAGCGCGATCCTGTGCCCAATGTCAAGGTCAAATTACTTTGAATTTTTTTGTTAAAGTTTTTTCGTGTACTATATCTCTGCAATTGCTTCACCCAATACCTTCATACTTCACATGGGTGCTTATCATCATTGTCGCACCTGCTTGCGGAAAGCGCGATCCTGTGCCCAATGTCAAGGTCAAATTACTTTGAATTTTTTTGTTAAAGTTTTTTCGTGTACTATATCTCTGCAACTGCTTCACCCAATACCTTGATACTTCACATGGGTGTTTATCATCATTGTCGCACCTGCTTGCAGAAAGCGCGATCCTGTGCCCAATGTCAAGGTCAAATTACTTTGAATTTTTTTGTTAAAGTTTTTTCGTGTACTATATCTCTGCAACTGCTTCACCCAATACCTTGATACTTCACATGGGTGTTTATCATCATTGTCGCACCTGCTTGCGGAAAGCGCGATCCTGTGCCCAATGTCAAGGTCAAATTACTTTGAATTTTTTTGTTAATGTTTTTTCGTGTACTATATCTCTGCAACTGCTTCACCCAATACCTTCATACTTCACATGGGTGCTTATCATCATTGTCGCACCTGCTTGCGGAAAGCGCGATCCTGTGCCCAATGTCAAGGTCAAATTACTTTGAATTTTTTGTTAAAGTTTTTTCGTGTACTATATCTCTGCAACTGCTTCACCCAATACCTTGATACTTCACATGGGTGTTTATCATCATTGTCGCACCTGCTTGCGGAAAGCGCGATCCTGTGCCCAATGTCAAGGTCAAATTACTTTGAATTTTTTGTTAAACTTTTTTCGTGTACTATATCTCTGCAACTGCTTCACCCAATACCTTGATACTTCACATGGTGTTTATCATCATGTCGCACCTGCTTGCGGAAAGCGCGATCCTGTGCCCAATGTCAAGGTCAAATTACTTTGAATTTTTTTGTTAAATGTTTTTTCGTGTACTATATCTCTGAGCAACTGCTTCACACCCAATACCTTGATACTTCACATGGGTGCTTATCATCATTGTCGCACCTGCTTGCGGAAAGCGCGATCATGTGCCCAATGTCAAGGTCAAATTACTTTGAATTTTTTTGTTAAAGTTTTTTCGTGTACTATATCTCTGCAACTGCTTCACCCAATACCTTGATACTTCACATGGGTGCTTATCATCATTGTCGCACCTGCTTGCGGAAAGCGCGATCCTGTGCCCAATGTCAAGGTCAAATTACTTTGAATGTTTTTTTTAAAGTTTTTTTGTGTACTATATCTCTGCAACTGCTTCACCCAATACCTTGATACTTCACATGGGTGTTTATCATCATTGTCACACCTGCTTGTGGAAAAGAGCGCGATTATAGTCAGCATTTTGGCATACGTCCGTCCGTTCGTCCGTGTGTCCGGTTAAAGTTTTTTGGTTAAAGTTTTTCCATCTACTATATCTATTTTTTTAGTGTCCATGCCTCGCCCCAAGGCGCGACATGCAGGCCACGGCAATCTAGTCTACAAAAAGTGGGTATAATTATGTTATCCAAGTGTCTATGCTTGGAAAAAACCTGGCCTTCGTGGCTTTGCCTCGTTTCTTGTTTTTAACTTCATCCATTTTTTCCGCGCAGTCGACTTAGCCATTTTCAATGTTAAGTTTTCGCGTTTACAATGTTAAGTTTTCGTGTTTAAGTCCATTTCTTTGGTACTGTACCACCTAGGACCACCAAACTTTCACAGCTTCATAACCAAGGGGTGCCTACCACATACAACTATCCAATATGTGACCATTTTTTTACCTTCACCTATTATTTGACTTAGCCATTTTCAACGTTAACTTTTTAACGACCGTCTGGTTAGAGTTTTTTGGTTAAAACTTTTTCGTTATACTATATCTCTGCAACTGCTTCGCCCATTACCTTGAAACTTCACATGGGTGTTTATCATCATCCATATTTTCATTCTAACCACCAACCGTGCGGCCCCTGTGCCCAATGTCAAGGTCAAATTACTTTGAATTATTTTGTTAAAGTTTTTTCGTGTACTATGTCTCTGCAACTGCTTCACCCAATACCTTGATACTTCACATGGGTGTTTATCATCATTGTTGCACCTGCTTGCGGAAAGCGCGATCCTGTGCCCAATGTCAAGGTCAAATTACTTTGAATTTAACTGCTTCACCCAATACCTTGATACTTCACATGGGTGTTTATCATCATTGTCGCACCTGCTTGCGGAAAGCGCGATCCTGTGCCCTATGTCAAGTTCAAATTACTTTGAATTTTTTTGTTAAAGTTTTTTTTCGTCGTGACTATATCTCTGCAACTGCTTCACCCAATACCTTGATACTTCACATGGGTGTTTATCATCATTGTCACACCTGCTTGCGGAAAGCGCGATATCGTCGGCATTTTGGCATACGTCCGTCCGTTCATCCGTGTGTCCGGTTAAAGTTTTTTGGTTAAAATTTTTCCATCTACTATATCTATTTTTTTAGTGTCCATGCCTCGCCCCAAGGCGCGACATGCAGGCCACGGCCATCTAGTCTACAAAAAGTGGGTATAATTATGTTATCCAAGTGTCTATGCTTGGAAAAAAACCTGGCCTTTGTGGCTTTGCCTCGTTTCTTGTTAAATATTGTTTTTGTGTTTTCTTTTTCTTGTTAATGCATCTTTATTACATGTAACAACAATTAACATGGTAATTTGAACCACATGCATCCACGTTTATTTATTTATTTGTTTATTATCTGAAGTGACAGGTTTATTTTTCGACATGGTGTTCTCCGTAACATATTTGCATTTGTAGTGAGTCGAGGTGGACTTTCACAATAACACACGAATGTGCAGAATGCATTTCACAATGATTAGGTTCAAAGTGAAGTGTTTTATAATGTTGTGTAAAAGTAAATGCACGACTGTTTCGGGATGTGTGTGTGTTACCTCTGGCGCCAAAATAGTAAAATCGAGAGAAAAATGTATACCTTTGGAAGGATTCGAACTCACGACCGTCCGATCACCAAACAGCATATCTACCCACTAGAGCACTAAACGATGTTACTATTATTAGCAATTCTATCGAATGTTAATGCGTTTGCGCTGGTATACAAATACCATGTCTACAATATATGACGTAAACTATTTAAAAATAGCACGTGTTTACAATAATATTTACAATAATAACGCGCCAGCTCAAAGCGGTACACCTCTAGTATGATCATTGGGTGTCATCCTGAGTCTCTCACTTTTATTAAAGCAGGTAAACGTCAATGTGGGAGAATCAGGATTTTTATTTTGTTAGAGTTTATTATAGCCTTGGGCCAAATTTATCCTATGTTCTGTTTCAACTTTGAAATTGGAAATGATATAGGACAACGATTAAATTAAGAAAACTTGTTAATCAGGGTTTTTTATTTTCAATAAATAAGTTGATGTAGTAATTCTGCTATAAACCAATCAATTTGTATAAAAGACTTAAGGGGACAATAGTTCCTTCTTTGTCTATTAAAATATTATGTTCAGTAGTGACTTTGAAATCGAACCTGACATGCCATACTAATGCACTAAACCGCCTCAATCAATATCTGCTCACAAGTCAAATGTTTTATAAGTGTGATCGGTATGTTTGAAAGATGTAATAGAAAATAATGTGTTCAGGTAATAGTATAATAAGAAAATTACTCGATCCCGATTCAGATTAAATCGCCATTTCGTGGAGATATAGAGGATCTTACGTGAGTGATGATCTAACCCTGACACCGCTATCTTAATTTTTTGTCGTCTGCTGTTTATTTTCCATTTTCCATTTTATCATCAAAAACATGCTTCAAATTAACCCTTTCAACACCACATGCCTGTATAGTGGTATTGGAAAAACGTGTACATCCATATTAACCGGCTCGTGACGAGCCGTCTCACCAGGATCTGCACTTTTAGCAAGTAATTTTCATATTTTTGAGAACTTAAACACCCCCTTTCCTTTTCATAAATGGACTATTCTGTAAAACATTTTGTGACGGTTAGATTGGTTGCAAAATTAAAATATCAAAATCTATTCCAGTTACATGGTGTATTCGTGATTCCCCCACTTTTATAAAAACTGGTCACTTTTTGTGTGGGGGAAACAGGAATTTGTCCAGTTGGTTGATTAGTAGCAACATAGCGTTGGGGCGTGAAAACCTTATATTCTGTTTCAACTTTTGAAATAGCAAACATTAATGGAAACTGCTGTTTAAGCAGGTTACTACGGGAAACATGTCGTGTTTTTCTTATTTTCCCACTAAAATATCAATAGTATTATTTTCCCACTGTTTAAGCAGGTTATTACTAGAAAAAGACGTAAGGAAATATGTATAAAAGAAGCTCAATGACAGTGTATTTCATTTTATAGTTTCTTATTTTCAACGCAAATACATAATTTACAGCACAATGATACGTTCAAAACATTTGACAGCATAATAGTATCGTCTCCTACAATGATTGGACCGAAATCACATTATCAAATGATTTTATAGTTTCTTATTTTCAACGCAAATACATAATTTTACAGCACACTGATGCGTTCAAAAATGTTTGACAGCACACTATAATCGTCTCCTACAATGATTGTCTATATGTGCAGCAGCTTCGATGCTTCGTCCGCATATTCCATCGTGCCGATCTCCCAGTTCTCAAGTCGCAACTTGAGGGTGCGTAGCCTCCGTTCAATCTGCCGGTACCGACGACGCTTCACTGGGCGAGTACCACCCGTCTCATACTGAAGCATGCGTATGTATCCCGCTGCTGCATTAATCTACACTTTAAATAAATTAACACACACATTCAACAATAGTTTATTGAAACAGAGTATAGCTTCGGATCTCGAGTTTTCTGATTTACCTGTACATATAAACTAGGGGAATCAGGAATGCTGGAAATAAAAAGTTGGGGAATCAGGCATAAACCCAGTTACATAGGTGTGAAAGGGCTAATACGATAATTATACCCCCCGCAACGAGTTGAGGGGGGGTATACTGGAGTCAGGTTGTCCGTCCGTCCGTCCGTCCGTCCGGGCACACATTAGGATACTTATGGGGTAGGGGGCGTGGTCTTAGACAATGGGTTAGGGTTAGAACACAATGGAACTTAATCCGTACCCCGTAAGCCTATTGTGTCTTACGGGGTATTTCCTTTGATCTTTTATATAGCAAGTACCCCCTAAGGTCCGAAATGTAAGTTCGTCCGTCCGTGCGTCCGTCCGTCCGGATAAACTTAACATCAGAGAAATATTGTTATAACTTCTATTTCCTTCATCTAAAATGCTTGATATTTCACACATGCATTCCTGTAAGGCTCTACTACCATGCTGTGCCAAATCCACGACCGTCCAACCCCCGCAGATCCCAAGGTCAAGGTCAATTACTTAGTCCGTAAACTTAACATCAGAGAAATATTCTTATAACTTCTATTTCCTTCATCTAAAATGCTTGATATTTCACACATGCATTCCTGTAAGGCTCTACTACCATGCTGTGCCAAATCCACGACCGTCCAACCCCCGCAGATCCCAAGGTCAAGGTCAATTACTTAGTCCGTAAACTTAACATCAGAGAAATATTCTTATAACTTCTATTTCCTTCATCTAAAATGCTTAATATTTCACACATGCATTCCTGTAAGGCTCTACTACCATGCTGTGCCAAATCCATGACCGTCCAACCCCCGCAGATCCCAAGGTCAAGGTCAAATACTTAGTCTCTTTACAAAACTTAACATCAGAGAAATATTGTTATAACTTCTATTTCCTTCATCTAAAATGCTTAATATTTCACACATGCATTCCTGTAAGGCTCTACTACCATGCTGTGCCAAATCCCACGACCGTCCAACCCCCGCAGATCCCAAGGTCAAGGTCAAATACTTAGTCTCTTTACAAAACTTAACATCAGAGAAATATTGTTATAACTTCTATTTCCTTCATCTAAAATGCTTAATATTTCACACATGCATTCCTGTAAGGCTCTACTACCATGCTGTGCAAAATCCATGACCGTCCAACCCCCGCTGATCCCAATGTCAAGGTCAAATACTCTTTACAAAACTTAACATCAGAGAAATAAGTTATAACTTCTATTTCCTTCATTGAAAATTCTTATTATTTCACTTGTGCATTCCTCTAAGGTTGTACTATCATGCTGTCACAAATCTACGAGTGTCCAACCCCCGCTGATCCCAAGGTCAAGGTCACATACTTAGTCTCTTTACAAAACTTAACATCAGAGAAATATGTTATAACTTCTATTTCTTTCATGGAAAATACTTAATATTTCATATGCTGTGACAAATCCCCGCTGATCTCGAGGTCAACGTCACATACATACCGTATAACTTTGGCTTAACGCCCCCCTCCTAATAAACACGCCCCCCCCCCCCCCCCCCCCCAAATAAAAAAAAAATAATAATTTTTTTTTTACCAGTGACCGCCAATTTCAAACACAAATAATCCTTAAATCCTTATTTGTGTTTGAAATTGGCGGTCCTTGGTAAAAAACAATTTTTTTTTTTTTTTTTTTTTTTTTTTTTATAATGGCTAATAAACCACCCCCCCCCCCCCCCCCCATAAAATAAAAAAAATAATAATACCAATGACCGCCAATTTCAAACACAAATAAGGATTTAAGGATTATTTGTTGACGGTCCTTGGTAATTTTCTTTTTTTTTTCTTTTTTTTTTTTTTCTTTTTTTCTTTTTTTCTTTTTTTTTTTTTACTGGCTAATAAACGCCCCCCCCCCCCCCCCCCCACCCACCCCCAAAATAAAAAAAAAAATTTTTTTTTTTTTTACCAGTGACCGCCAATTTCAAACACAAATAATCCTTAAATCCTTATTTGTGTTTGAAATTGGCGGTCCTTGGTACATAATGGCTAATGCCCCCCCCCCCCCCCCCATAATTTTTTACCAATGACCGCCAATTTCAAACACAAATAGTCTTTAAATCTTTATTTGTGTTTGAAATTGGTGGTCCTTGGTAATTTTTTTTTTTTCTTTTTTTTTTTTTTTTTTTTTTTTTTTTTTTTTTTTTTTTTTTTTTTTTTTTTTTTTTTTTTTTTTTTTTTTACTGGCTAATAAACCGAAATAAAAAAAAAAAAAAAAAAAAAATTTTTTTTACCCCATACCTTGACCGCCAATTTCAAACACAAATAACTAAATCCTTATTTGTGTTTGAAATTGACGGTCCTTGGTCTTTTTTTCTTTTTTATTTTTTACTGGCTAATAAACGCCCCCCCCCCCCCCCCCCCCCCCCCCCCCAACCCCCCCCCCCCAATAAAAAATAAAAATAATAATAATTTTACCAATGACCGCCAATTTCAAACACAAATAATCCTTAAATCCTTATTTGTGTTTGAAATTGGCGGTTTTTGGTAATTTCTTTTTTTTTTTCATTTTATTTTTTTTTTTTTTTTTTTTTTTTTTTTTTTTTTTTTCTTTTTTTTTTTTCTGGTGGCTAATAAACGCCCCCCCCCCCCCCCCCCCCCCCCCCCCTCCCCCCCCCCCCCCCCCCCCCCCTTTTTGTAAAATGTAACGCCTCCGGGGGCGTTAATTCGAGGTTATACGGTAGTCTCTTTACAAAACTTAACATCAGAGAAATCGGTTATAACTTCTATTTCCTTGCTCGGATCTGCTTCACATTTCACACACTCATTGCTCCAATGGACCTCTACCACCCTGTGACAAATTCACGTTCATGCCGCTCGCGCTAATCCCAGAGTCAAGGTCACAAGTCCACACACTTGGAAATTTGTACACATTTTAGGGGTACCTGGGCCCACGCGGGGGGTATTCCGTAAGCCTCGCTTACTGACCAATCTAGTTATTAAATGGCTTTACTCAGTCAACGCGTTTATTAAATATCGTATTAAATCAACGCATGTGTTAGATGCGATTTAATTGCATAAACACAGCATCGTTCATGGAAGCTGTAGTGATCACCTCCCATAATTCTGCTGCAACCTTAATTGCGTACTATTACACAGCATGTGCTAGTGTATTAAGTTTTGTTTAATGGCTAGAAGCATTGTATTGCGTTATGCTGAATAAAATATGTTGCATTTATGTATGTTGAATGTATTATGAGACAGCCAGGACAAGTAATTCGGTTGACTAACGATACGAGTGCCAAACAGAATTCCGTGGCCCGGCTGTCGAGTGAGATATACCCGACACAGGCTGGCGGTTGTTGCATTTATTATTACATATCATATTGGCTTGGCTGCCCAGTGACGTATACCCAACAAAGTCTGGTGGTCATTAGGTTTGAGGCGGCTTTCAGCTGCGCCGAAAACCTATTGTATTCGTTGTTTTGTTTTTAGGTTTGAGGAATTTGATTCCTCAAACCTTTTGTTTTCGTTGGTTTTTTTTTTTTTCTTTTTTTTATTTTTATTCAGCCGTCGAGACTACAGCCAAAACCGCTGGTCGGATCGACTTCAAATTTTGTATACCGATCCGCATCAACAGTGAGACGAGAATAACGCAATTTTCAGAATTCTCATGACGTCACTTTCTACGAAACCGGAAGTGACGTCATATATCATATAATTCCCTATAACTTCCTTATTTTCCAACCGATTTCAAAAATTCTTTTTGAATTATAAAGCTGCGAGAATTCTCTATCTTCGCTTCGCTGACAATGTTTGGCTATCTGCTCAAATGAGAGAGCTATAGACATGTGAAATTAGAGAAAAATGAAAAAAAATAAAAAAATCAACAATTTCAGATTTTTATTTTATTTTAACGGGTGGTCTTTGAAAACAGTTTCCAATTTGTACAGTAATCTCAGCAACATAATTTTTTGACAGCGTCACGCGGGACATTCATCCGCACAGAAGATGATATTTTTCAGAGCAATGGCTTGAATAGTTCTGATTCTATTGTCTTTCAAACTTGGACGTTTTTTTTTTCAATTTTTCAAATTTGAAATGGTCATAACTTTTTTATTATCTAACCGATTTCAAATATTGTTTTTGCATTAAAAAGCCAACAAAATTCTCTATCTCCGTTTCACTGGTAGTTTTTGGCTATCTGCCCAAATAAGAGAGTTGTAGGCATTTGAAGCTTTTAAAAAAAATTGAAATGGTCATAACTTCCTTATTATTCAACCTAACCGATTTCAAATAATTTAATTTTTGCATTAAAAAGCCAATAAAATTCTCTATCTCCAGTTCACTGGTAGTTTTTAGCTATCTGCTCAAATGCGCGAGCTACATGCATTTGAAGTTTGAGAACGAGCATATAAACTTAGCCGCCTAGAACAGTGTGTACAGCTGACAAACTTCGAGGTGGAGGCCAGACAGGTATGGTGGGCTGTATCAGACACTGGTTTTATATACGAACTGACATGCTGTGAGTGCTTTAGAATCGTCTCAACTTCAATGTCAGACTAGGGGTTAACGGTACACATTTCGTAGAACGTTATATAATGAAAAAATGCTTAGGATAGTCAAGCGATTCTGAAAATACAAAAACTTTATTTTTTCAATTTCATTGGAATTGCATCAATTTTTTTTGAGTTTCATATGTTTTCGTCATTGGCAATGTCTTCTAATCACTTTGCCAGTGTACTTTGTCAGTACATCAAGCCTCAAACCGTTGATGCAGCTTCAGCTGCTTCTAGTTTTTTTTTTTTTTGTTTTTTTTTTTTTTATTTTTTTTTTTTTTTTTTTTTTTTATACAAGCCGTTCTGTTCTACAGCCCCAACCAAACCGCTGGTTCGGATCGAACATTCAAATTTTGCATGCCGATTCGGATCAAGTGTGAGCAGAGACCCAGAGATTTTCAGAAATATCTTAATGCCACTTTCCACGAAACCGGAAGTGACGTCATATTTTCTATAACTTTCTATAACTTCCTTATTTTCCAACCGATTTCAAAAATTATTTTTGAATTGGAAAGCTGGCAACATTCTCTATCTCGATTTCGCTGACAGTTCTCGGCTATCTGGTCAAATAAGAGAGCTATAGGCATTTGAAGTTGAAAAATGTACATACTTTTCAACGATTTTGCCGAATTTTTGCCGAATTTTTTTTGAATTTCGGCTGATAACGGGTGGTCTTTACAAACGTTTTTCCAATTTGTACAGTAATGTCAGCAACATAATTTCTTGCCAGTGTGATAGGGGAGTGTCAGGCGCATAAAAGATGATAATTTTCAGAGCTCTATCTTGACTACTTCCGGTTCTATTGGATGTCAAAGATGAACGTCTTTTTTTCAAGTTTTCAAAATAGAGCAAACCGATGTGACGTCAGCTTCGTTATTTATCAATAGATTTCAAAATTTCTTGCTGCGGTCGATATTTCAGTCCTTTAGCTAAAACTTTCCCGCTTTGTGCCCGGCCTATGGTGAAAAACAAACGAAAACTTCACCGGCGGAATATTGCATATTTCCGTTTTATTAGGTGTATTTACAAATGGCGTAAACTGCCATTTAAGGGCGATAACTATCGAAAAATAATCATCCGCTGACTTACGGGCTCCCTCCATCTACACCAAACCGCTGGTCGGATCGACTTCAAATTTTGCATACCGATTCGGATCAAGTGTGAGCAGAGATTCAGAGATTTTCAGATATATTTTAATGCTACTTTCCACGAAAACGGAAGTGACGTCATACTTCCTATAACTTCCTTATTTTCCAACCGATTTCAAGAATTCTTTTTGCATTGGAAAGCTGACAAAATTCTCTATCTCAGATTTACTGACAATTTTCGGCTATCTGCTCAAATAAAAGATCTATGTGCATTTGAATTTGAAAAATGTACATACTTTTCAACGATTTTGCCGAATTTCGGCTGATAACGGGTGGTCTTTACAAACGTTTTCCAATTTGTACAGTACTGTCAGCAACATAATTTCTTGCCAGGGTGATAGGGGAGTGTCAGCCGCATGAAAGATGATAATTTTCAGAGCTATATCTTGACTACTTACGGCTCTATTCGATGTCAAAGATGAACGTATTTTTTCAAGTTTTCAAAATAGAGCAACGGATGTGACGTCAGCTTCGTTATTTTATCATTTCGATTTTCAATTGTTTTTTGCTGTAGTCGATATTTCAGTCCTTTAGCTAAAACTTTGGCTGAGGATCGAACCCGGTATCCCTCGCTCCGAGTCCATCGCTCTACCTCTAAGCCAACCGGCCCCACATCGGTGTGATGATGCGAACACAATAATGTTGGACTGTTCATTCTAAAACTTCAGAAATTCTTTTTGTAACCGATAGTTTACACCTTGGGCTAAAGCTTAGTTACACATGAAATCAATGTTTGAGGCTCAAACCGTTGATGCAGCTCAAGCTGCTCTGACATTGTCTCTATTTTTTGTTGGTTGTCCTTATGAATTCAAAATGTTGAACGCATAATTTAACTGGCTACATATCAGCGAAGTCTTCGTTTACACTGCACGTTGAACAACCTATTGTATGTCAACGATATCATCAACAATTGAGACTTTTGAACAATTGTAAAATGAGGTAGTAATAACATATATATCCGGGTTTTGTATTGAATTTGGCAAAATAAATGCATCAAAATCTCTCTAATAGATTCATAATCATTGATTTCAATGTAGCTTCTTGATTGTTTGTGCATAAGCAATACATAATTCACAAAACACACTGTGACGTCGGTGGAGTTTTCGAAAAGTCTGATGGTCATATACTTGCTTTTCGCACGATTTGTAGTATCAAATCATCAGATTATCACGTGATTGCATAATAATGTATGTCTGAATCAGGCGATGGTAATGCGATCCTCAAAAAAGACACACGGCGACAATTATAAGGTATCACGCTACCAAATCTGCCCGACGTCGTGTTTTGTCACAAAGTTAATGTTATAAGCGGCCTACTGCAGATGTACACACGTGCAATGTCTACACACAAATACTCTATTTGCAGCAATTCCGTACACATCCTTATGCTGTAATATTGGAATAGAAAACAATTATCGTGACAATTATGTGTGGGCACAATCAAATGATCCGGCGACAAATGATGGGGATTGGGGATTCGGGGACAAGTGCCCCTTGGGAATATAGTTCATCCCTGAATGCCAATCGGTGTGTCTGAAATGTATTTCATATTGAAATGAAAAGAAAAAGAAATCACTTTATCACTTCTTTCTACCTATGTGGGTTTGTATTAATTAAAATAACACAACTTTATCATGATATGAAAGTCATTCGTCACATATATCTAATATGAGCTTCCAGCTGTGGCGGATTTATATGGGGGATGGGCATCCCATATGCATAACCTGCAACTACAACATACAACTAGAGCAGCTTGAGCTGCATCAACGGTTTGAGGCTCAAACATTGATTTCATGTGTAACTAAGCTTTAGCCCAAGGTGTAAACTATCGGTTGCAAAAAGAATTTCTGAAGTTTTAGAATGAACAGTCCAACATTATTGTGTTCGCATCATCACACCGATGTGGGGCCGGTTAGCTTAGAGGTAGAGCGATGGACTCGGAGCGATTGATACCGGGTTCGATCCTCAGCCAAAGTTTTAGCTAAAGGACTGAAATATCGACTACAGCAAAAACAATTGAAATCGAATGATAAATAACGAAGCTGTCGTCGCATCCGTTTGCTCTATTTTGAAAACATGAAAAAATACGTTCATCTTTGACATCGAATAGAGCCGTAAGTAGTCAAGATATAGCTCTAAAAATTACCATCTTTCATGCGGCTGACACTCCCCTATCACCATGTCATGAAATTATGTTGCTGACAGTACTGTACAAATTGGAAAACGTTTGTAAAGACCACCCGTTATCAGCCGAAATTCGACAAAATCGTTGAAAAGTATGTAATTTTTCAACTTCAAATGCATATAGCTCTTTTATTTGAGCAGATAGCTGAAAACTGTCAAGGAGTCTGAGATAGAGAATTTTATCAGCTTTCCAATGCAAAAAGAATTCTTGAAATCGATTAGAAAATAAAGAAGTCATAGGAAGTATGACGTCACTTCCGTTTTCGTGGAAAGTAGCATTAACAGATATCTGAAAATCTCTGAGTCTCTGTTCACACTTGATCCGAATCAGCATGCACAACTTGAAGTCGATCCGACCAGCGGTTTGGTGTAGATGGAGGGAGCCCGTAAGTCAGCGGATGATTATTTTTCGATAGTTATCGCCCTTAAATTGCAGTTTACGCCATTTGTAAATACACCTAATAAAATTAAATATGTGCAATATTCCGCCAGTGAAGTTTTCATTTGTTTTTCACCATAGGCCTGGCACAAAGCGGGAAAGTTTTAGCTAAAGGACTGAAATATCGACTGCAGCAAGAAATTTTGAAATCTATTGATAAATAACGAAGCTGACGTCACATCCGTTTGCTCTATTTTGAAAACTTGAAAAAAAGACGTTAAAAAAAACTGCAAAATTTGAAGTTGAAAAATGTACATACTTTTCAACGATTTTGCCGAATATTTGCCGAATTTCGGCTGATAACGGGTGGTCTTTGCAAACGTTTTCCAATTTGTACAGTAATGTCAGCAACATAATTTCTTGCCAGTGTGATAGGGGAGTGTCAGGCGCATAAAAGATGATAATTTTCAGAGCTCTATCTTGACTGCTTCCGGTTCTATTGGATGTCAAAGATGAACGTCTTTTTTTCAAGTTTTCAAAATAGAGCAAACGGATGTGACGTCAGCTTCGTTATTTATCAATAGATTTCAAAATTTCTTGTTTGCTGCGGTCGATATTTCAGTCCTTTAGCTAAAACTTTCCCGCTTTGTGCCCGGCCTATGGTGAAAAACAAACGAAAACTTCACTGGCGGAATATTGCACATATGTAATTTCCGTTTTATTAGGTGTATTTACAAATGGCGTAAACTGCAATTTAGGGGCGATAACTATCGAAAAATAATCATCCGCTGACTTACGTGCTCCCTCCATCTACACCAAACCGCTGGCCGAATCGACTTCAAATTGCGCATGCCGATTCGGATCAAGTGTGAGCAGAGACTCAGAGATTTTCAGATATCTGTTAATGCTACTTTCCACGAAAACGGAAGTGACGTCATACTTCCTATAACTTCCTTATTTTCCAACCGATTTTAAGAATTATTTTTGCATCGGAAAGCTGACAAGATTCTATATCTCAAATTTGTTGACAGTTTTCGGCTATCTGCTCAAATAAAAGAGCTATATGCATTTGAAGTTGAAAAATGTACATACTTTTCAACGATTTTGCCGAATTTCGGCCATATAACGGGTGGTCTTTACAAACGTTTTCAAATTTGTACAGTACTGTCAGCAACATAATTTCTTGCCAGGGTGATAGGGGAGTGTCAGCCGCATGAAAGATGATAATTTTTAGAGCTATATTTTGACTACTTACGGCTCTATTCGATGTCAAAGATGAACGTATTTTTTCAAGTTTTCAAAATAGAGCAAACGGATGTGACGTCAGCTTCGTTATTTATCATTCGATTTCAATTGTTTTTGCTGTAGTCGATATTTCTGTCCTTTAGCTAAAACTTTGGCTGAAGATCGAACCCGGTATCCCTCGCTCCGAGCCCATCGCTCTACCTCTAAGCTAACCGGCCCCACATCGGTGTGATGATGCGAAAACAATACTGTTGGACTGTTCATTCTAAAACTTCAGAAATTCTTTTTGCAACCGATAGTTTACACATTGGGCTAAAGCTTAGTTACACATGAAATCAATGTTTGAGGGTCAAACCGTTGATGCAGCTCAAGCTGCTCTAGTTATGTATTATATTTATGCGGTTTGGGTTATGATCCCGCAGACTGCCAATACATCACATTATTACCAGCCACCGATCATCGCGGATAGGTTGCTTGTAAGAGTTTTCGATTTCCAATGTTGGCTGAATAACCATTATATATGATGATTGATAAATACTACATTGATTTCATATGCACAACTCATCACTAATATATCATGGACAATTCTATCGTTATCAACGCAGCGTCGTCATGCGATATGTAACCCAACGTCAAGATAACGGTAAGTTAATGTTAGCTCTTTATTGTTCAAAAGAAGAAGAACATGTCCATGCTTTCATTCGTGCTCGCACAATGGGTTATTATTTTTCAAAATAAACGGTATGAAATCTTGTTTTTATACTAATCACAATGAGTTCAACCGATCTGGCATTTCACGAAAAGTGGTCAGTCGACCAACGTCTGACGACGTCAATTTTGGACGTCCATGTCTGGCCTAGCCTTTCGCGCCTTTATGTCCATTGTTTATCCGACTGTATCGTTCATATATTGTCATCCCGATGATTGACTTTCTCTCATCATCAATATCTCGTGTTTTGTGTTAAAATACAAACATTAATATAATCTCTTGTTTGTTTCGGCATATTCTCTTAGACAGAGCTGGCAGTCGTTAAACTACGTCAGGTCCGGTCATGATGTTAGCTTTTTAAATTATGTCGTCGCATACGAAATGTTAAATAATGTCGCTGTTATTCCCAAAAATTATTTCAGACAGCAGCAAACAACAGGGAACCGCCAACACTTCTCACTCTGCCTTATTTGAAAATTATTCATACGAAATTACGTTACTTGGGCCGCAATCCAAAGCATGACATTACATTAGCAACTGCAACACGAGCCATGAACATTATTTTTATGCCCCCGCCACCGAATGGTGAGGGGGGCATATAGTGCTACCGGCGTCCGTACGTACTTAACGTACGTACGTACGTACGTACGTACGTAACGTACGTAACGTACATACGTCCCGAAACCTTAACGCTCGGGTAAATGGCTTATAATTTCTGTTTCCTTGCTCGGATCTGCTTCACATTTCACACACGCATTGCTCCAATGGTCCTCTACCGCCCTGTGAGAAATCCACATTCGTCCCGAATCCGCTAAGCCCAGGGTCAAGGTCACAGACTTGGTGCATTCGAAACCTTAATGCTGGGTAAATGCCTTATAATTTCTGTTTCCTTGCTCGGATCTGCTTCACATTGCACACACGCATTGCTCCAATGGTCCTCTACCGCCCTGTGACAAATTCACATTCGTCCCGCCCCCGCTAAGCCCAGGGTCAAGGTCACAGACTTGGTGCGTTCGAAACCTTAACGCTGGGTAAATGGCTTATAATTTCTGTTTCCTTGCTCGGATCTGCTTCACATTGCACACACGCATTGCTCCAATGGTCCTCTACCGCCCTGTGACAAATCCACATTTGGCCCGCCCCCACTAAGCCCAAGGTCAAGGTCACAGACTTGGTGCGTTCGAAACCTTAATGCTGGGTAAATGGCTTATAATTTCTGTTTCCTTGCTCGGATCTGCTTCACATTTCACACACGCATTGCTCCAATGGTCTTATCCCGCCCTGTGACAAATCCACATTCGTCCCGCCCCCACTAAGCCTCCGGTCAAGGTCACAGATTTGGTGCGTTTGAAACCTTAACGCTCGGGTAAATGGCTTATAATTTCTGTTTCCTTACTCGGATCTGCTTCACATTGCACACACGCATTGCTCCAATGGTCCTATGTCATCTTGTGACAAATCCACATTTGTCCCGCCCGCACTAAGCCCAGGGTCAGGGTCACAGACTTGGTGCATTCGAAACCTTAACGCTCGGGTAAATGGCTTATAATATATGTCTCCTGGTTCGGATCTGCTTCACATTTCACACACGCATTGCTCCAATGGTCCTCTACCGCCCTGTGACAAATCCACATTCGTCCCGCCCCTGCTAAGCCCAGGGTCAAGGTCACATACTTGTTGCGTTCAAAACCTTAACACTCGGGTAAATGGCTTATAATCAAATATGCCTCGTTTTCTTTGGCTGCCAGCGGGGGCATTCGTGTGCCGACAGGCCACATTTCTAGTCATACTTTGTCTTGACCTAATGGGAGACACTTGGCCAGGCTGCGAGATATCCAAATTTGGTTGACATGCGATACAATATGACAAATATATAGGACTTGTCGGGTATTTTATCAACACCCCTTGTATACGCCGTTGATAAAAACGTCGTAATTTCGACGTCATTGATCTAAAACGTCAAATATGTTTCTAACACGTGTCATAAAAATACTTCTAAAATGAAAAATAATATGGATACATTGATCATTTTTGCGGCATATGACTTTTAAAAGATGTGTAATTCAAAGTACGCGAAAAATTAAAAAATAATTGTCATTAAGCCCGGTTTTCGCACGGCGCGGCTCATATATATTATTACATGTAATATTGGCCCGGCTGTCGAGTGAAATATACCCAACAAAGACTGGCAGTTATTTAATTTATTATTACATATAATATTGGCCCGGGTGTCGAATGGATATATCCAACAAAGACTGGTGGTTATTGCATTTATTAACACATATAATATTGGCCCCGTTGTCGAGTGAAATATACCCAACAAAGACTGGCGGTTATTGTATGTATTATTACATATAATATTGGTTCGGCTCTCGAGTGAAATATACCCAACAAAGACTGGCGGTTATTGCATTTATTATTACATATAATATTGGCCCGGCTGTCGAGTGAATATACCAAACGAAGACTGGCGGTTATTGCATTTATTATCACTAATAATATTTGCCCGGCTGTCGAGTGAAATATACCCAACAAAGACTGGCGACTATTGCATTTATTATCACATATAATATTGGCCCGGCTGTCGAGTGAAATATGCCCAACAAAGACTCGTGGTTATTGTATTTATTATTACATATAATATCGGCCCGGCTGTCGAGTGAAATATAACCAACACAGACTGGCGGTTACTGCATTTATTATCACATATAATATTGGCCAGGCTGTCGAGTGAATATACCCAACACAGGCTGGCGGTTATTGTATGTATTTTATACTATTGGGCGGGCTGTCGAGTGACATATACCCAACAAAGACTGGCGGTTATTGTATGTATTATTACATATAATATTGACCCGGCTGTCGAGTATTACATACTATATAATATTGGCCCGGCTGTCGAATGAATTATACCCTACAAAGACTGGCGGTTATTGTATGTATTATTACAAATACTATTTGGCAGGCTGTCGATTGCTATATACTCAAGAAAGGCTGGCGGTTATTATATATTTTATTACATCATAATTTTAATATTGGCCCGGGTGTCGAGTGAATTAAACCCAACAAAGACTGGTGGTTATTGTATTAATTATCACATATAATATATTGGCCCGGCTGTCGAGTGAAATATACCCAAATATAACTGGCGGTTATTGTATGTATTATATACTATTGGGCAGGCTGTCGAGTGACATATACCCAACAAAGACTGGCGGTTACTGTATGTATTATTACAAATAATATTGACCCGGCTGTCGAGTATTACATACCCAACAATGGCTGGCGGTTATTGTATATATTATTATATAATAATTATAACATTGGCCCGGTTGTCGAGAGAAATATACCCAAGAAAATCTGGTGGTAGAGGACAGCAGGGACTATTTTCGTTCACCGCATTCTAAGTATAAAATAGTAAATAAGTACTACCTCTACTCCGGACCAGGCGTATTATCCCCCCCCCCCCCCCCCAGTTCTACCCAGTTCTACCCCCAGTTCATGGATTATCTCCCCCTTATCGACTTTTAATGGGCAAGTTTGCCTTGTAACTCGTAAGGCTTTTAAACCTTACTAGCTACATACATGAAATTTGGTATGTAACTTCCTGTAGAGTAGATGTGCAAAGTTTATTTGTAACTCGTAAAAACTTCTAAACCGTACTAGCTGGAGGCTTGATGCCTGGTATGTAGCTTATGTATGGTGTTTAGATGAAAAGAGAATTTATATTGTTTTAGTCTCCCCCTTTTGGACTTGGAATGTTGCCTCGTTCACTATCAAACCAATATGTGGGGTTTTCATGTTCTATGAACACATTTTCTAGTTAATACATAAAAGGGCTTTTCACAGTGTAATAACCACAGTGTAATAACTATGCAAATTAGGCCGCTGCAGAGCACATGGTAGTTAACAAGAACATATGCAATGTATACTATTGTGTTTATGCAATTAAAATAATCTAACTTTTGTGTTGATTTAATATGATATTTATTAAACTCGTTGACTCATCATAAGAAACTGGGCACAGCTTCGTTTCCCATGAAAGCAGTAAGCTCATTGAATAAATATCATATAAAATCATCACCCATGTACGATCCTCTATGAATCAACTAGAAACAGCCGATGTGTCCTAAACTTCACATCTAAGTATTTTTTTTATTATAGTATCTAACCTTGCAACTATAGAAAAATATATTTTGAATTGACTGAAACTTTTATATTTCTTCGTTATATTCGCTGCAGATCCTGATGAGACGGCTCGTCACGAGCCGACTCATCTGGATAATACACTGTTTGCCAATACCACAGGTATGTAGTGTTGAAATGGTTAAACAAATATATTTTTGGTTCAGCATTTAGAGATGTTTAATAAATAAAGAGCCTTTTATTTTTATTACCGGGTACACATATTGGTACTACATGTATTTTTTATTATGCATATGACGGAAATCAATAATCTTGAGGTCAGGGGAGATAACCGCTTTTTCTCAAAATATTAATAAAATTCGATATTTGTTCAAAGGAAGCCGATATGTATTTATCCATTACAATTGAAATTTGTGTAAATTAAAAAAAATGTTTTTTTACACACACTCTAGTTAGAGTACAGTATGCCATGGGGGCATATACATGTATTACAAACATATTTTCTAGTTGTATATATGTCCATATGCAGGTAGTACGATTGTCGTTTGTCTATTATGTCTGCTACCTTTGTCACATGTACGTGTTGAAAATGTATTTTGTATTACTTCATTGGCCATATGGCTTAAAAGTGTTTAAAAAAACATACATATATGCAAACTGTATACAACCATTGCATTTATACTTTATTTAGTTTATATTTCACCGGTTTCTGATATATATACAGTAACCGTGCACATACAGCTTCAAAGCGAAAGTACGACAAAATACTCATTATATGTATCTCACACATGTATATTAAAATTCAGTATTGTACCAGTCCCCTGAATTCTGTTCAGGCCAGTTGCCTGAATACGATACAAATCTACAAGTATTGTTTCTGCTAATCAGGGGCCCGTTTCACTAAACGTACGACTAAAATGTTCGTAAGTGCAATTCAAAGATCGTCTGGAAATTTCAATTGATGTATTTACAATTTATTGAGCATAGGCTGCATAGGAACGAAAACTTTCATCTGCTGTTGCTTCATATTTTCTCTTTATTCTCAATAAAAACATAGTTCGGCAGCGTTTGAGAATCATTTCCAAGGATCTGCATTGTTCGCCATTCCATCATTGAAACGCCCGGTATGCTTCTAACAAGCAATATATGTCATTATCAGGCTACAGGCGTGTCAGCAGACACACTGGTTACACATCCCATAAGCCCCATTTCTCCCGTCACAGTTTATGGGAAACGCAATGTTCAAGATGAACAAAGAAAGTAAAATATCCATACAATCGTCTTCAAAGCTTACCACAAACTATTACAGGCAATCATGTAATGAAGCTTTGTATGAATGTATTGTAAACTTCAATGTGTGCAACCACAGGTGGAAGACTCGGACCTCTGACATAAAAAATTCCCATTAAAATCACATTACCCTACCCACATGGTGTTATTTTCGAAACAAAAAATAAATACGACAATTTCCTTCGCTGATACAGTTTAACCGCTCTAAACCGGGTAGCCGGAAAACCTCAGTGTGTGTTGACGGAATGGCGACCAGCGTAGGCGCCATCAGACTGCGTGAGTAGAATGCACAGGCTGATCTGTAGCTACAATAACTCGCCTCCGATATGTTATCTACGGCTACAATTTGACCCATTCAAAAACTGAGCAACCGAAGCGCATATCCAAATATGTTGATGTTATGTCAAAATTTAGTAAACTTTATATTTTATACCTTTAAACAAATAATCTTTGATGTATAACTCGTAAATAGCCAAAAGTAATAGAACTGGAAAATCATTTTCCCATGGAAGCTACCTTTTCTCTAGTTGTTCAACATTCAACATAACGAAATGAAGCATTCAAATTTACAAGATATACATATAAATGTCAGATAAACACATTCACACGGTAAAATAACCAATTTCTGCATGTGTATGTTCTATTGTTCTTTATTAATAATTTATTGATACAGCTTTGCCAGTTTTATATCGCTAACATATCAAACACACCGAATATCCGATTGCAAAACTCACGCTTCCATGCGTTACATATATATGGAGCGGGTAGCAATTTTGTTTTTAGCTGATCTGTAGCCGATTTCACCAACATTACTAAGCATACGTATCGTGCTAAGTACACTTTGAGGGAGAAATTTTCAATTTAACGATAAATGTATTAATTTGTATTATACTGAATGTATGTATTACATTATCACCGCCATTTAGCTGTGATAATGTAAATAATTCAGTATAATAATTCCGCATACTTTTAATCATCAAATATATGCAGTCGTTAGTTCTATATGAAATAATGTATTTCGGGGAAAATAATGTATTACTCCCTCAAAGTATACTTAGCTAGATAAGTTTACTTTATAATGTTGGTGAAATCGGCTGCTGGGCTACGCTAGCTGCACAGACTGCGGTTGAAGGGCGGCTAGGGCTGAGTTACGGGCATACCCGAACCTGAGACAGTCAAAAATTTCCGGCACTGGAGATATTTAACCCTTTCACCCCTAAGTGACTGTAACGGATTTTGATATGTTAATTTTGCAGCCAATCTGATCATCACAGAATGGTTTGCAGTCCATTTCTGAAAAGGAGGTGTTTTTTTGTTCTCAAAAATATAAAAATTACTTTCAAAAAGTGTAGATCCTGATGAGACGGCTCGTTACGAGCCGGCTCATCTGGATCTGCACTATTTGCCTAACCCGCTATAGCGGGCTTTCATGTTCAAGTCTGTCCGTATTGTCAGTTGCATGTAAACAAAATTTCGCCCACCACTCTTTTGACATTAGACACGGATTTAGTTACTACATACCGGAATTAGAACATTATTTTGGAATATGTCTAATTCACTTGGGGTTGGCCGCCTTTTCCCGGAAAAGTCAGTGATAGGTGCATACACCATGTACACTGATATGTATACTATTAGCTACGGTTTGGGAAATTTTATTAGCCGTTTCTGAATCGTATTTACTGATACGAGCAAAGCCGTGTATGTGTCCATTTGACTCGCTCTGTCAGGTGCCGACCATAGGCATTCGGCGTGTTTCGGCTTTCATCGATATAACTATATATAATAAATACTAAAACAAACGGCGTTATTTAATCTCAAGGGAAGTAATCATTTTAATTTATTCAGTATTACCAGCGCCGTTCAATAAATAGCAGTACCGACGAAATTAAGTTTGGCAAGTTTTGAAATTCGAAATCGATATCAATATATACCCGCAGTAGTTTCGAAGCCGTACTGCATAAACATTTAGCCGGTCCGATCTGACACAGGATCGACTTATATTTCAGTTAGCTCCTGTACCGTATCGGACCCGCTAAATTTTACTTCACGATCGGCTTCCTACTAACTAATACCGAGTTTTCTGTCTGTGAATCATACTGTGCTACATACAGAACATTCGGGTTACATACTACAGTGAGACCTCTCTAAACCGGACATCCTCTCCAGGGTGTCCGGTTTATAGAGATTTCACTGTAAATCAGGCATTTAATCATTCTGAGCCATAGCTATGTGCTATGCGATCACGACCAGACATTATCACTTGAGATAAATGAGCAAGAAACTCGTCGAAAATCACATATTTTTTCGTGGTGTCCGGTTTAGAGAGGTTCCACTGTAACATATAATCGAATATTTTATTGCATCATAACATATAATAGTCGATATTCCTGGGTATTGCTATAGGGGCTAAGTATTTGGCATTATCGTGTCGAATGTTGTGCTATCTCATTGTGAATTATAAAATTAGTAATCACCACTAAGGATAAGTAGGATATAAGCAATATAAATATAATACCTGTCCGGATTTGATAACAATTCACTTGTGTGTATACAATGTATATTGTATTGGAGCAATTGACCGTCCATTGCATTTCCGAAGTCACAGAAATGCATAGCCTTGTAATGCCCAACCACAATCATGGATGGGGCATTACTGTCTGTTTCACGCCACCTGTCCAAATGTTAGGGTTATATCAACAATAAAAAAGAATGAGCCTTCTTTTTTGCTTCGTGAAATTTGGTCCAATATTAATTTTATTGCGAACAAGAATTCCCCAAGTTAAGTCCGGGATATTTTTTTTCCATTTTCAGAAATATTGGACCGATTCTCAAAATTTAAATCTTGGTTTCTTAGCGGTTGGATAATTTCCATCCTATCTAGTCAGGTTGCAAAGTAAATTTCCAAACTTTCGTTTTTCGACGCTCCCTCCATGTCAAATGTCCATAACGAAATATTTATGTTTTCGAAATAAAATCAACATTTTATAAAATTTTACAAATTAAAAAGAAGGCACATTCTTAAATGTTGTTAAAATTTAATATTATCGAAAAAATATTGTTTTTGCATTGTTTAGTATAGGAATGAATGACATTTTTGTGGAATTTATCGGGGTATAAATATCCCCGATAAAGTTCCACAAAAATGCCATTTATTCCTTATAATTCCAGCATTTGAAATAAATTCATCAAGAAAATGTGTTTATTTTGACAGACGGCAGCCATTTGTTTACATTGACAGCACTGACAGCGCACCTGTAGAATGTAGTTCGGTTTGGGAGTTTACTGGGATATAAATTTTGGACAGCTACGGGCCAATCAAATGTTAGGGAATTGCGTAAATATTTTTGTGCTGGAATTATATATCCGTTTTTCGTGAAATAGACAGTATGATTGTTACCCTTGTCCATCACCAGGTTAACGTTTTTCTTTGGGCTTGTATTCACCCTTGATGCGCGGACGTAAATTGTCGCCTTGTTGTTGTTCTATATTGTATCTTCTTTCTCAGTAATAAAACATGGTTAGACATCACTTTAGAATAATTTCCATTGGATATTATTCTAAATTGTTGTAAAATCATATTTTGACGAGACTAACGGAAAACTTTTGTTAAGCAGCAGACAACACAATTTAATACACCGTTGTATGGGCTGACAATTCGCTAGATGAACTTCAAAATATAATACTGAAGATGCTGGTTAGACTCCGCGAGGTTGTCTGTATTCACAGGTCACAAAACCAGTATATCCAGTATCGTCTGTTATTTGGCTGAGAAAATGGGTCTTAGAGCGTTTGTTTACAGTATAGATCATCATAAGCATTAACCCTTACAATGCTAAATTAAAAAAAATTGTCGTCTGCTGTTTATTTCCTATTCTCCATTTTTATCACCAATAACATAGGTTGACAGCACTTTATAATCATTTCCAATGGAAATGATTCTAAACTGTTGTCAAACCACGTTTTATTGACTAAAAATAAGACAAAACATAAAACAACAGCAGACGACTATTTTCGTTTCCCGCATTTTAAGGGTTACAGGTACATGCCCACTCAGTAGACACATACTGTTCTTTATATCAGAAACATCAGTCATCCGAGACATTTTCTGGCAAAATAAACATTCATTCACCATTACCCCACCTATTGATTGGCATTATTATACATTTTATATCAGACGTAAATTTCCACAATGATATAAGGGGCGATAACGGTGTTTCCTTAAAATATTAACGGACAATACTATTTATACTCTGTATTTATTTTTTAATGTGGAATGATCATACTTTATAATCTGTCGAAAACACTATTTGTTTAGGTGAGGCATTTAATTAGTATAAATAATTCAGTTATAGCATGCCTCATTTGTATAGGAAAATAGCCTGATACCACCGCGAGTCACTATCAGCAAAATAAATATTGCTAAATGATTATATCTGTATAGCGGGCACTAGTAAATTTTAGAACTGGTGGAATAGTGATGCAATTATACACTTATTTAATTCCTATAAAGAACATGTTGTGGGCATGTACCTTTAGAGTGGCATATGGAAGAATGGGCTAACTCCATGAAGAAGTTAGCAACTATTTGAAAATGTTCATTGGAATAATGGGGCTAACTCCATGAGGGACTAGCGTGGACTATGATTTGACTGCTTGGATGTAAGCTGATTGGTGCTACGCTGGTCGCACATGTCCTAAGGTACATTCTCTCAGTAGGGAGCACAATAAAGCATGTATGCGTGTTCACGTAACAGTTTGATATGCCGCTTAACCCTGACAATGCTGAATTAATTTTGTCGTCTGTCGTTTATGTTTAACTCACCTGAGCCAAAGGCCAAATGCTCAAGTGAGCTATTGTTACCGCTTGTTGTCCGTCGTCCGTCGTTGTCCGACCTTTGTCGTCCGTCAACACTTTCAAACGTCTTCTTCTCCTGAAACTCTAGGCCGATGTTTGTCAAACTTCACAGTTAATTACATCACCCAAGATGGCCGTCGAAAGGTCAAAAGGTTATTCTTGTATTTCAAACATCTTCTTCTCACGAACCGCTTATACGATGCTGGCCAAACATCACAATGATGTTCATTGGGTAAGGCGTTGTCAGATGTTGCAAAATGGAGGTCGTCGCTTAAACCAAGACGTCTAAAAATAGCTTAAAATCTTAGAAAATCTTCTTTTCACGAACCGCCAGACATATTTTGACACTTGGCAGGAATGAAATAATAGTATATGCTCTTTCAGATTTGTTAAAATGATGACCCCGGGATATTGTTGACCGAGTTTGTTCACGTCATATATCAAATCGAATGTATCGACGAGACGGCCGCTCTGGTGTCGGATGATTACGTCATCAAAGATGGCCACCGAATCTGCGTAATTTCATGATATACGTTTACAACATTTACAATATAAATGGCGTCAAAAGTTGACAACATTTTCAGAGTACATGTATGTACTCTGAAAATCTTGTCAACTGTTGACTTTATTTATGAAAAATATTGTAAATTTTGTAAACGTATTTAATGAAATTACGCAGATGTCCGAAGGTACACAATCACATGGTTTGTCTTATATGTCAAAATGAAGGATGTCGCATAACCTTGATGTATCCTTGTCCACGCAATAACTTCAAGTTCTACTTCACCGATCGTAACGAAATTCGGTATACATGTTTATCACGTCAAGATGAAGAAACCTATTTAGTGAGTTATCTCCCCTTGTTGACTGGTCTTGCCTCGACGGGCGTATATTGTGACCTTCGGCACTTTTATTTCTCATCAAAAGCATGGCTTGATAGTACTTTAGAATCATCATTGTTTTATTTGAAATGATTCTAAAGTTCGGTAAAACCACACTGCACTTTTTGCAACTAATTTTCATATTTATTTTATTAAAAAAACGCCCCCTTTTTATAAATTGACTAGTCTGAATATCATTTTGTGATGATTTGTTTGGTCGGAAAATTAACATATCACAATCCATTACAGTTACTTAGGGGCGAACGGGTTAATGTTTCTGAGGAATGTGTAGTTCTCGTGTAAAACAATGTACCGTTTATCGACTGTTTGTAGTTTTATGGATCAATCGACCCCATGAACCCGGCCTAAAATGACGATAGCTCTTGTATATTGACAGGCCGTTAACGCTTTTACCCCTAAGTAACTGGAATGGATTTTTATATGTTAATTTCCGGACGAATCCAATCGTCACAAAATGATTTTCAGACTAGTCCATTTATGAAAAGGGGGTGTTTTTGTTCTTACAGATCCGGAAGAGACAGCTCGTCACGAGCCAGCTGATCTCTATCTACACAATTTGTCAATACCACTATACAGGCATGTGGTGTTGAAAGGGTTAAGAACCATTAAATAAGTAATAAATAAATGTGTGGTTCAAAGAATCGGTGGCATATAGCGTTTGGACTGTCCGCCCGTCAGATTTGCCTCAATACAAATTTCCTTCATCAGAATATCTTCTATGATGTAAGATAACACTGATCAGGAGCTATATGAGCCTTTCAGTAAACTGCAAGAGACACGCCTTGTGATATGTGCCTAATACGATAATTTCGATGTCATTTACAGAAAATATCACAGTTTCTGTAAATATTCTTCAAGAAAAATCGCAAAAAATCACATGGTTCGTCTCAAATTAGGCCGTCGTGTGTCCAGTGTGCCAAGGCCTAACAATAATGAGCATTAACCCTGGCACTGCTGAAATAATTTTTATTTTCGTCAGCTGTTTATTTTCGATTTTCCAGTTTTATTATAAAAAAACATGCATTTACAGCACTTGAGAATCATTTACAATGGAAATGATTATAAAGTGATGTCAATCAATGTTTTTAGTGAGAAAGGTAGCAAAATATATAAGAAAAAGCGGACGACAATTTTCGTGTCCAGCATTCTAAGGGTTAATTACAACATAGGTGTATACATATGGCACACTTAGATGATGACAATATAAGGTTTGATCATGTCCAGCCGTGTGCAAACGTTTGCTGTGGCCCGAGGGAGCTGTTTGAACCCCAAGGCCGCAGGCAGGCCTTGGGGTTCAAACAGCTCCCTCGGGCCACAGCAAACGTTTGCACACGGCTGGACATGATCAAACGTTATTGTCACATTTCCAACAAAAAACTGATGTAATTTGAGCATTATATTCAGTATTTTCAGTACTTTTATAAAATCGTCCCATCCACGTAGATAATTTTCGGTTTGCATATTCCGAGGCCGCGTCATGAACGTCATGAACGTCATGAAGTAGTGACGTCATGAAGGCACTTCCGCGTAGTGACGTCATGAAGGCACTTCCATTACGCGCGGCCCCGGAATGAGCATTGCCTAAAGTCATGTGCAAACAGCACGCGCTATTTGTTTGCAAACATATGTGCAAACAACGGAAACCATGTAACAATATTGCTTTCTTCAGTGCAGGGGCCATGACTTCTGTCCTTGAATACACAGTAAAACTTTTAGAATATGACCATTTGCTTCAAATGTAGTAGAATCATACATGTGACAGAATATCTATATAAAGTATATATATAATATCTGACCCTGTTCGTCTTGGTGTATATTATATACAGAGTATTGAGTTGCCATCTCCGCCATTTTAGTTTGTTCGGACAGTTTCACCACTTGTGTTTGACACATACAGCAAATATTATGGCAGAAAATCTAATACAAGTTGGTGCAATACGTCGCAGATATATAGGACGACAACGTCCTATGCATATTATTTCAGCAGACTACAGACACAGCTAGATTTCTGAGCTTTTCTACCATCACTCACACAATCGTGACAGTACACTCAGATACTTGCTTACACGTCACTGGATTCAATACAGTATGTATGGTAATACAGTTGTATATTGACTGCACTGTGTATAATTCTTACTGTTACGCAGTCGTTACTGAATTCTCAAACATTTTAACAAAGGGTCAACAAAACCTTCAGATATCAGACTTTGTATATAAATTTGATGAAAACAAAGCATAGCACGCTGCAGTCTGATGACTATCCATCATGTTGCACCAAATTTTATTCATGTATTTGACATATTATTAGTGGTATATGTCAAACGCAATAAGAGGTAAAACTGACCGGTGGCTTGTACACACTACGATGGTCGACATGACAACACTATGCACCGTGTAGGATATAGTAAGATGAGAATGTTCACATGTATGTTATGCATATATCCCATCACATTTACGAAGCAATTATGCATGAATCATTGGATGATCCGGGGTCCCACGGGTCCTTAACCTAGAATTTTCATTTTCAGACCGGCTGAGTCCGTTCACAGTTTCGCCAGCCGCACGTTTCGGTCACCAACTTAAGGAGGACAACCCTGACAAGTTGGGAGAAGGAAATGGCACATCGAGTCCTGATTACCTCCCTTCTTCTATGCTTTTCGGTATGGCAGATACAGTCCGCAGGTAAGTCTACGATTGCTTTTCGTTTCTGGAATGTTTTTGTGTGTGTCACTGTGTGTCAAATATAATACTACATGTATAAATAAGTTTTCATTAGAGATACTAGTTTAGGTACTATAAATAAACATAAATTAGTAACCATCAATTAATGTGCAAAAAAATAGCATTTGCAATGCTAGTTTTTGTCGCGTTTGCTTTAGCAGAAGGCGCGACTATATTCGCCGCTTTTTCCGTCGTCGTCATCGTCGTCGTCTCGTCGTCAGCGTCAACAAATATCAAAAAGTTTGTACAAGTTTCTTCATCATGATATAACTTTAATATTACAGACACCATACTTGGATAACTTTTTTCTCATAGGGATGTACATCAATGACCCCTGACCTATATTTTACCTTGACCTACATTTAACCTTGATTTACTTAGTTATTTCCCCTTGGTTAAGGTTTGTACTCAAACTTGGTTAAGGTTTATAGTCAAGCTTGTATATGGAATACTCCTGGGCATACATCAACCATACTTGGACAACTTCATCTCCTTGTGATGTACATCAATAATCCCTGAACTATATTTGACTTTGACCTACTTTTACTCTTGGATTACTTAGTTATTTCCCCTTGGTTAAGGTTTTTAGTCAAGCATGTATATGGAATACTCCTGGGCCTACAGCAACAATACTTGGAAAACTTCATCTCCTAGTGATGTACATCAATAACCTCTAACCTATATCTGACATTGACCTACATTTAACCTTGAATTACTTAGTTAATTTCCCATTGGTTAAGGTTTTTAGTCAACCTTGGTTAAGGTTTTTATGCAGGCCGCGGCCACCTTCTTTGTCTATGTGTACATCGACAACCCTCGTAGTCGAGCTATGCTGTTCTCCTACAGCTCTTGTTTACGTAAAACTGTTTGTACAGGTTTCTTCCTCTTTACTATTTCTTGATGGATTGCTTCAATATTTGTAACTTGATACATGTCACTTTTTGTAACACACTAATTCACCCATTAACATGACTTTGACCTTTTTCACATTCACATGGTTGTGGAAACACATGACCATTTTTACGTCACAAAGTCGACTGTACAAGCTTCTTCATCATCATCATATAACGTTAATATTACTAGGTGGATTGCTCTAATATTTGGACACTTGATACATGTGAGCATTTGGAAAACACACATGCCGCCATTAGCATGACAATTACCTTTTTGACCTTCACATTGTTGCGGAAACACGTAGTCAATTTTTTATGTCAAAAGGTTTATACCAGTTTCTTCAACCTTGACCTCTTATAATAATTTACATAAGTTTTATGTAAGTTTTGAGCTCGTTGTTAGTTTCAGCACCCGGACTGGGCGGCCAGTGCCTAGAAGAAAGCTGTGCCGACCTCGAGACCTTGACATGCGACTCGGCGACATCTGCATGCATCTGTAACAGCGGGAATGGATACAGTGAGGTACTCGGCCAATGTATGCAAGGTGAGTCGATATG
Source organism: Conchocele bisecta (assembly GCA_029237695.1). NCBI lineage: Eukaryota > Metazoa > Mollusca > Bivalvia > Lucinida > Thyasiridae > Conchocele > Conchocele bisecta. Next base: position 161,651,479 of record CM055265.1, on the reverse strand, counting down.
GTACATGTGAATTAATCAGGGTCATCCAGACAGACATATTTGTGGCTGTGACTGGATAAATTGGATTTTGAGTTTTGCGACCAGTGTAGATCCAGATCAGCCTGTGCATCCGCCCAGCCTGATCAGGATCTGCACTGTTCGCGATTCCATCAATGATCAATGATCAACAAGCTATATACAATGTACATTTTCATGTAATGCAGGAACCGGTCTCGGAGACGATTCTAAGTATGTCTTATATAATAACAATTTATTAGAATCGTCTCTGAGACCGGTTCCTGTGGGGCCCAATGCTGAAAAAGGGCGTCGTCAGGGTTGGTTCGATGGCTTCGTACAAACCTATGGAGCCCTGCAGGGGACATGGATTTTTTTTATTAATTCGTTGCCACGAAATAACAATTCGTTCCCTTAATTGAACAATTCGTTCCCTCGAATTAACAATTCGTTCCCACGATATAACAATTTGTTCCCTCGCATTAACAATTCGTTCCCACGATATAACAATTAGTTCCCTCGAATGATTTTTTATTTCGTGGGAACGAATTGTTAAAAATTCGTGAGAACGAATTGTTAAATTGAGGGAACGAATTGTTATTTCGTTGGAACGAATTGATATATCGTGGGAATGAATTAATAAAAAAAATTCTACGTCCCCTGCGGGGCTCCGTACGAACCCCCTTTTTGGAGCCTGCATATATTATTATTTATTTTAAATAAGGTCTGCGATAGCCATTTCAGTGCATTATTCAAATGCCCTACTAACAAAACACAGTCAAGTGACGCCAAACGCAATATGCCAATTATCAGAAATACGCTTAAATTGACCCAAAAGTCTTTGCTCTGGAGCTAGCTATTGTTTTTCAAACATATATACCCGAATGCAAAATGGTGCTTCTATTCCGCATTTGATGTGAAAATGTCTTCATCTTTCAACGTCATTTACAGATAATATTAGTTTCTGTAAATATATTTCATGAAAAATCGCACAATCATTTTCTTAGGTACAACAATCACATGACGTGTTTCATATATCAATTTGAAGTAGGCACGGGCTCCTATAGGAGAAACGCCATGTGATTTTGTACTTTTGGACATCTGCATAATTTCATGAAATACGTTTACAAAATTTACAATATTTTCCGTAAATGTCGTCAAAAGTTGACAACATTTTCAGATTACATGCGGAATCATCGCAGATGTCCGAAGGTACAAAATCACATGGCGTGTTACATAGTTGTATTTCACAAAATACTTCATGATCACTCACATGAAATGGCCCAAATTGGTCAGTTGACGCGTGCTGATTGTTGTTAGTTTTTGTCTCGCCTGCGAAGCAGAAAGCGAGACATAGGTTCTGCTTTTCCGGAGTCGGCGTCGTCGTTGGCGTCGTCGGCGTCATCATTCAATGTTAAGTTTTCGTGTTACGATCATTACTTCAACACCTTGTCAGCCACATTCATCAAACTGTATACATCCCATTACTATGATATGTATATGAATATAGGAATAGTAATTCTTTTTTCTCGGGCCCCAGGGTCCCCATGGTCAAGGTCAAACTATATTTTTATATTACTTTCAATGTTAAGTTTTCGTTTTACGATCATTACTTCAACACCTTGTCAGCCACAGTCATCAAATTGTATACATCCGTTTACTATGATATGTATATGAATATAGGACTATTAATTGTTTTCTCGGGCCGCAGGGTCAAGGTCAAACTGTATTTCTTTAATACTTTCAATGTTAAGTTTTCGTGTTACGATCATTACTTCAACATCTCATCAGCTACAGTCATCAAACTTTATACATACCTTTACTAGGATATGTAGATGCATATAGGACTAGGCTCAAGGTCAAGGCGGAACAAGGTGAGACATTTGATTCCGCGGAATTCTTGTTAATCCTGATATTTTACTTCATAAATACAATATCAGGTTAGTGTGTTGTTACATGTACCGCGTTTATCAGACCCGTAATGGAAAACAGTATATATATTCCTCGACAAGCCTCGGACTTCTTATGTAATTCATAGTGTCGTATGATAAACTTGATATAAAAATACACAAGCCTGGTATTCTCTATCCAACTTCCCTGTCATGCCAGACCATAAATAATGGCATGTAGTCAGTGGAATAATTTACTTAGGCCCCCGCCCCTTCCACTGACCACGTTAAATACATGTGGGTGTGACGGTAGAAATGCGGCTTATGGGATGGCGACAAGTATAGATCCAGATAGGCCTGTGCATCCGCACAGTCTGATCAGGATCTGAACTGTTCACCAGTTCACCAATGAAACAACCAATATAGCAAGCAATATAGATCGGTATCAGGCTACAGGAGTGTGCCATTTCATCAGGAGATACACTGGCCACAAATTCCATAGGCCATTTTTTCCTGTCACAGCTACATATGAGTCACGCCATGTGATTTTGTTCCTTCAGACATAATATTGTAAATTTTGTAAACATATTGCATGAAATTACGCATACTATGCGTAATTTCATGCAATATGTTTACAAAATTTACAATATTTTCCGTAAATGACGTCAAAAGTTTACACAATTTTCAGAGTATATGCAGAATTATATATCCCGCATGTAAATTGTGTTAACTGTTGACTTTTGTAAATGTATTTAATGAAATTACGCAGATGTCCGAGGTACAAAATCGCATGGCGTTACTCAAGTATTATGAGAAACGCCATGTGATTGTGTACGTAAGAACATGGGCATGTATAAGCTCAAAAATAGGAATGATTGCTGTGCTATTTTAAGTGAGAATTTGGCTCGATAAAAACACTTCCGGTTGTTCAATGTGATTTCAAAATGGCAAAACACAGGTAAGGTACCTTGTTTCATCTCTTGTATAGTTTTGTACCGACATCCTATGAACATGACAGTATGCTTATCCGGACCGCCAATGATTCCGATTTCAGCAGAATATCCATGATTGATGTAAGATTGCCTAGTTTCCCAGACCATTCGAGAAAACTACCGGACATGCCTGTACAGGAAGCGATTTTTTATTTGTTTTAATTTCCCCAGCCGTCCAAATCACAAATATACACGTTTCTCAAGGCATTTTGCAGTGCAAAAATGTGCACTGTGTGATCAATATTGCAAAAATAACGCCCAACAGTCGATGGATTCTCGACGTTCACAGTGGAGCTGTGAAGTCACTTTGTTTGATGCGCTGACAGTATAACACGTTTTACCCTTGTTGCGGAGCATAGTTTTTCAGTTTGATGCGAAGGCAATCTACTTGTCTTCGTATGGAGCATAGTTTTTCAGTTTGATGCGAAGGCAATCTACTTGTCTTCGTAAATTGGTTTCCAATGGGTTATAAATGCTGTGTCTGCCTTGGTTTAAAGCCACATGTGCATATATAAGTGTGACCGATAGACATTTTAGCATGGGATTATGTGTGCTTGTCCACGAGAAGATGTGCAGCACTTCTATGCATTTACATTAGGGTTGAATGCCGTTACCCAGCAAGCTTGGCTTGTGCTGGCATGCTATAGCAACTTAACAAATAGTTTAAGTCAAACTTTATAGGGTGTGCGCAGTGTATCAATGTTAAAATCATACACTGAATTTCTCGGGTCTCGTCTTCCTCGTGAAGGAGTTACGCGAGTCGCTGATTGCATTGGTACTTGGTAATGCATTCCAGTTGTTGATGACGCGGTTAATAGAGAATACGTTTTGTCTGATACGAAATCCGTCCGTCCGTCCGTCCGTCCGTCACAAAACTGTAACGCTCGGGTAAATGTCTCATAACTTCTTCATCCTTCGACCAATCTGTTCATATTTCATTTACACATTGCTCTAATGGTCCTCTACCGCCCAGTGCCAAATGCACGTTTGTCATGCCCCCGCCAAGCCCAGAGTCAAGGTCACATACTTAGTGCTTCAAAATCCGTCCGTCCGTCCGTCCGTCACAAAACTTTAACGCTCGGGTAAATGTCTCATAACTTCTGCATCCTTCGACCGATCTGTTCATATTTCATTTACACATTGCTCTAATGGTCCTCTACCGCCCTGAGCCAAATCCACGTTTGTCCTGCCCCCGCCAAGCCCATGGTCAAGGTTACATACTTGGTGCTTCAAAAAATTTAACGCTCTGGTTAATATTTTATAATTTATCTTTCCATTCACGGATAAGCTTCATATTTCATATACGCATTTCTCTAATGGTCCTCTACCGCCCTGTGCCAAATCCACGTTTGTCCTGCCCCCGCCAAGCCAAGGGTCAAGGTCACATACTTAGTGCTTCAAAAACTTTAACGCTCAGGTAAATATCTTATAATTTCTGTTTTCTTTCACGGATCAGCTTCATATTTTATATACGCATTGCTCTAATGATCCTTTACCGCCCTGTGCCAAATCCACGTGTGTCCTGCCCCCGGCAAGCCCAGGGTCAAGGTCATATACTTAGTGCTTCAAAAACTTTAACGCTCAGGTAAATATCTTATACTTTATGTTTTCTTTCACGGATCAGCTTCATATTTCATATACGCATCGCTCTAATGGTCCTCTACCGCCCTGTGCAAATCTACGTTTGTCCTGCCCCCGCCAAGCACAGGGTCAAGGTCACATACTTAGTGCTTCAAAAACTTTAACGCTCAGGTAAATATCTTATAGTTTATGTTTTCTTTCACGGATCAGCTTCATATTTCATATACGCATTGCTCTAACGGTCCTCTACCGCCCTGTGCAAAATCCACGTTGGTCCTGTCCCAGCCAAGCCCAGGGTCAAGGTCACATACTTAGTGCTTCAAAAACTTTAACGCTCAGGTAAATATCTTATAATTTATGTTTTCTTTCATGGACCAGCTTCATATTTCATATACGCATTGCTCTAATGGTCCTCTAACGCCCTGTGTCAAATCCACGTTTGTCCTGCCCTCGCCAAGCCCAGGGTCAAGGTCACATACTTAATGCTTCAAAAACTTTAACGCGCAGGTAAATATCTTATACTTTGTTTTCTTTCACGGATCAGCTTCATATTTCATATACGCATTGTTCTAATGGTCCTCTACCGCCCTGTGCAAAATCCACGTTGGTCCTGCCCCCGCCAAGCCCAGGGTCACGGTCATATACTTAATGCTTCAAAAACTTTAACGCGCAGGTAAATATCTTATACTTTGTTTTCTTTCACGGATCAGCTTCATATTTCATATACGCATCGCTTTAATGGTCCTCTACCGCCCTGTGCAAAATCTACGTTTGTCCTGCCCCCGCCAAGCCCAGGGTCAAGGTCACATACTTAGTGCTTCAAAAACTTTAACGCTCATGTAAACATCTTATAATTTATGTTTTCTTTCATGGACCAGCTTCATATTTCATATACGCATTGCTCTAATGGTCCTCTACCGCCCTGTGCCAAATCCACGTTTGTCCTGCCCCCGCCAAGCCCAGAGTCAGGGTCACATACTTTAACAAAAACTTTAACGCACATGTAAAAAAAATAATTCTTTCACGGATCTGCTTCATATTTCATGCACGCACTGCTCTAATGGTCCTCTACAGCCCTGTGACAAATTCACGTTTGTCCTGCCCACCCCACCCCCCCCCCCCCCCCCCCCCCCAGGGTCAACCCGGCCATTTTATACTGTCAAATCTGTAAGTGGGGCATCCGTGTTCTACGAACACATTTTCTAGTTTGTTCATACCTCCTAGTTATGTCACATGTTGGCTGATTGAAGAATGTATCGGAGTTCAATTTGTCTATGTCATTTAAAATTATGTACATCTGTACCATGCCGATATTTCAACGTTGGTAGACATAACGTTTTCATGTATCTTCGTATTGTAAATCTATAAGCTAATGAGATTTGTTGCACGGCACTGTACAGCTCACTTCAGTTCAATATTCGTGTTAACGCCCGGAATTTGTTCGAAGACCTTACATGGTGATGGCGCTGTACTGTGTGAATTTCAATCAAATACTTGTAAATGTATTTCTTAAAAAATGGTGTCCCAATGAGAGACGCATGTTCCAGATGAGGACTTAATTAGTGTCCTGTACAGTTGTAGGAGCCATTCCTTTTCCTTGAATGAGAAGTTTCTTTTAATAATTCCTAGCACTTTGTTTGCTTTCAAGTTCATGACTGCGTTTAAAATGTGTTTACTGAATTGCATGTAAGCGTCAATCCCAAGTGCTTTAATCGGGATTATAGTATTTTCTTCGCTTTTACACATATATAATACTCGTTATTGATATTGCTTCTTCCGAAGTGCAAACGTTTGCACTTTCCCGTGTTAAACCGTAATTGCCATGTATCCGACCATCGTGACAAAGCAGCCAAATCTACATGTACGCTTTCAATCCCACTCTGGCAATTCATTATAAGAGCATAGTATCATCTGCATATAGTTTTACCAGATTCTGTACTACTTCTGGTAAATCGTATAGAAATGTTAAACATAATGAAGGGACTAACACATTTCCTTCAGGGACTCCACTAATAACGTTCCTCCGACTCTGATTTTTCACAATTGCGTATTTGGAGCAGCGTATCCAGAATCGACACATGTCAAGGAGAACACAGAACAACGTCTGGTCATTTAATAAGACATTTGTGGTTGAGTACGGAGATTGGAGACAGACATAATGCATCAATTCCTTACGTTTTATCACTCATATTGAGAAATTAAGTACCGGTACGCGTTTGCAGGTATGCGGCTTTAGCTTTGACACCCATGCTGCGTTGATTGATTCCTATAAGTTATAGTAGACAGAAAGAAACGTGGAATTGAAAGGGTTTAACGTCCAGCGCGACAGCTAATGTACGATAGAGATAGGGCCTTTAGTTCAACTTTCATCTGAAAGACCAGTGGCATGGAAAGACTAGATCGGATCAGTGGTACTTCGGTAATAGCATGGTAATACAATTCAACACATTATTTGCCCTTATTTGTTTTATAAATACAATTTTGACTGACGAAAACATGGATATTAACATATACTTTAAGAAACTACTTGAATCACAAATCGCAATAGTCACTTCAGGAAATTGTGGCTGTGACTGGCGAAAAGGGGCTTATGGGTGTTTTGCGACCGGTGTAGATCCAGATCAGCCTGTGCATCCGCACAGTCTGATCAGGATCTTCACTGTTCGCTATTCCATCAATGAAACAGCCGTCATGCTTCTAACAAGCAATATATATCGGTATCAGGCTACAGGAGTGTGCTGTTTGATCGGGAGCTAAACTGGTCAAAAATCCCATTTCTCTAGTTAAACGTCATTTACAAAAAAATAACACAGTTTCTGTAAATATATTTCATGACTAATCGCGCATGTTCGTAGGTACAAAATCACATGTCATGTCTCATATATTGATTGTTTGCCTATTCATGGATGTTTTGCCTATTCATGGATTTGATATATGTATCTTTCAGACGGACTACTGGGAGGTATTTGCCTATCAACTGATCAAGATGCTCAGTGCATGGCAAAGGATCTCGTTTGCAATAAAGAGCTTATCCCACCAATCTGCGCGTGCGCTCCTGGCCTCACTGATGTTGAGGGCGTGTGCACAATAGGTTAAAATATTTACTATTTTATGTCCGCCACCAACTCGTTTTGGCACGACCTTATGCTATACCCATGTCCACCATTCTGTCCGTCAGTGCGTGCATCACACTTCCCGGTGTTCCGTTTAGGCCATAGTAATATCGCTATCTGGTCGTCACGATGACGATAGTACGATATATTCATGCCGATTATTGGCGTATATACATTTGGGTTTTCAGTGATTTGGCATCTACAGACCCCATGTTATTGGAATCCGACGGATAACACTCAACCTTGAGAATTTTCCAATATTCAAGACGGCGTCCAAAATGTCCGGCAAAACAACAAAAAGATGTTTGAAATATACGTGTTTTGTCATCTCAGCTGATGTAATAGTTTCGAACACGTACTTTAATAGACAAAACATTGTGTTTAATAATCCGAAGTGGAGTCCAAGATGGCCTCTAGTACCACAGATAGTGAAACCATTTATCGTAATTGCTTGAAAATGTTCAATTCTGTGTTAGACATTTATTGTGTCCATTGGAGTATACTTTTGAGTTCTGTTTTGTATAATGTCTTTGATTGACAATCATTCAAAGTGTGTTATTCAAATGTGTTAAACAATGTGGACATCCAAAAATGGTTAGTTTTCACTTAACACTGATCTGTCCTGCACAATGTGAATGAATTGTTGCTTCTGTAATGTATGTACCACTTTGAGAATATGTCAAAGGTGCATTGCATGGTCTAAATTGCATTCAATATGGCTGCCATAATATTACGCTAACCAATGCTGTACATTCATGGTGATTTGTATTGCTCACAAACGTTCTTGGCATTACTAGTGTTCATGTTTATTCCAGTCTTAGTTGGTTGTACCCGCTCCATGAAATCACTTCCGAACTAGCAGGTTGCTCACAAACTGTGCAGTTACCAGCCATCCATCACAAAGGCTCATTTCTGACAAATAAAACGCGTGTTGTCCCACAAATACGTAGATTATAACCCACAACGGCGAAATGCTACTTTAAAACGAAGCATTCTGCCAAATTATATTAACATTCTGAAGTAGACATACTGAGTGTTATATTCGCATAAATAATATGAACATATATCTTAGAGCTAAGTGTTAATTTTTAAAGATATGGACACTCGAGAACAAGCTCCCACCATGAGTGAATATTTATTGCGGTCTATTATAAGATTCGACAATGTCCAGCCGTAGGCCGCGGGTTAAAAAAGTTCCCGAGTGCCACGGCAGACATGGTCGAACGTTTTTGTTACATTTTCGTCAGAAATATCATGCAATTTGAGCATATATGCAGTACTTTTGGACACAAAACTGGTTTATGCCACTCTTACTGTATGAGTGGTGACCATATATGTGAAAATAACGTGAGGTTAGCTATGTTTTAAGACTCGGCTGACTAGTTTGTGTCACCAGGACATATTTGATGACTTGATCTGGCTTCCAATGGATGTAGATTTTGGCCGAAAACATAAAAAAAATATATTTCAAGTAAAAATTTGTGAATTTCATTAATAAGCATCTGACTGTTAATTATATACACTAAAATGACACTTGTAAGCAAATACTTTAGTGATAATTGAGACTTTCTATTTTTTACGTAGGCAAGGCTTTAATGAGCAATATTTTCCGTGACGCCAACTTTTGCTGCAAGTTTATGTTGATTTGATTCCTATTCTTCTCGCTTTATCGACATCTTTAAGAAATCATATCTCAAAACTAATAATTCTCCAGAGAATGTTGTGGGACCTATTTTCCTATAACCTGCACCCCTTCTGCTCTGGATATTCACTAATTAAAATATATGTTGAATTATTGTTCAGAAAGATAAATTCAATCTCCTGTGACCACCCTGGTGGTGGTGCTAAAAGGTGAACAGCTGAAATTAAAACCACATCACATGACCAGCATGTCCAACTTACAAAACAATCCCAAAAAATATGCTTAAACATGATGCAAATGATGCATTAATATGCATGTGAAGTAGATTAGTACATCAATTGACCGGTTTCTGAAAACAAAGAATGTATATGACATAACACATTTGGCTTCTGACTACACCGCGCATGAATATCTGATGATTCAGTGTGGTTAAACCGTGACACCCTCTTCTCACATTGTTGATTTAGGTCCTTGTCTAAAGCATAAGGACCCGTTCTATACCTGATCATCCTTTGATCCAAATATAATTGCTTCGTAAATGTGATGGAATATATGTATAACATATATGTGAACACTGCCTCGTTTCTGCATTCTATACGTCAAACGGAGTGGCGAACTCGGCCATCTTTGTGTGTTCAAGCCATCGGCCACTATCCCCTCTTCTGGCGTTCGACACAATACGCAAAATGTGAAGTAGAACATGTGATATAATGTAGTTAATCGCATATAGAAAGCCCGGAAAACGGACTCATATCCATTATATTACACCAAACAGTAAAATATGTCAGTTTTCTGGACAGGTTTGTACCTGTGTATTTAACAACATGAACCATCATTTTAAATCGCACAGTGTATTACTTTTACCTGGTAAACCACATAACACAGATATATATACACATACACATTCTGTACGCTGTTAGTAGCTATCGAATACAGTGACATGTAAGCAGTTACCTGTGTGTATTATCCCTGGTGTTTACTCACCTACTATGCGAGTAAATATGGCTTTTCATATGGGTAACGTTACACTGACAATAGGCTGTGCATCACATCAAACTTTATTTTGAGATTGATGGGAGAAATGCTCAGATATCTCGTCTTTTGAATAGTTTGCTGGCATACTATTTATAGCACGCCGTTGTCACATATATCTGTGATGTACTGCACCAATTTTATTTGGTTTACTGTCATATTATTTGCTGTATGTGTCAAACGCACGAAGTGGTGCAACTGTATGATGGCTTGTACATACAAAGATGGCGGAGATGGCAATTTAACAGAGGCCTTGATAAGCTGCGTATTTGCGTAAATACGCAATCACAAAATCTGAAAACCCAATTAAAATTGAAAGCACTACGTACCAAAACCCAATTAAAACATCGAGTAATCAAATTGGCTTGAAAATACATGCGTACTGATAATTTTACATGGACAGTTTTCAATAAAATTGTTGAAAAATGCCAGACGTCGATAGCAAAATCGGCCACAAAATCACCGCTAGCCTATCTGTCGTATTTGGTTACAATAAGCGTCTATATCGATGATGCAATTATACATATACTAAGCGGTAATTATAAATATACTAAGCGTCAATGGATGTTTTATAAATAGGATACGCACGGTCACAATTTTTTAGCAGATTACAAGGTGACGGTATCGATGAAAACTGAAAAGCACTTCATATGGATTTACGATCGGTCGATTACGATTGGTAATGGCGATTTTTTTTTTGTAATTTGCCATTTAATACGCACAGTGCTCGCGGGTGACGACGCGCAAGTAATTGTTTTGAGATGTGACCGAAAAAAATAAGGATATGGCCGACTCGACCCTGGTCCGAAACGTCCGAGTTCGTGCAAATAGACTAATATTGTTTTCATTCGGATATACTTCGGATGTTATTGTTTAAGATTTGACAGACCGCGGTAAATATGTCTTCGACAAAACGTGGAGTAAAAATACGCAGCAAAAGCCCCAATTAAACATAATTTCTAACTATTTTGCACATTGTTACAACACATGCAATGTTGAATATCCACTACCCACTTGAATTCATGTAGTATAACTCTATCTATACAGATTGAATACAATGGCATTATTTTAGTAGCCCTGTGGGTTACAGTACAGTTCTTTAGTGTATAGCGGATCTTAGGGTATAGCGGATAGGTGTAGATTTGTATCAACATATTTTTTTATAATGTACATTTAAAATAAATAAAATATTACCGTTAGGAAGAGTGATCTATCCCCCACACAATGGCATGTTTACTTTGATGTAGCAGTTTCCTTGCCGTGCGTATAGCTTCAAGAAACACAATGACGTAACCGGAAGTTTACACCAGTTAAAGTAAAAGTAGGTTGCTCCAGAGTAATTTCACTAAAAATGTATAAACTGTTAGTTTGGAAAAAACAAACTCTGTGAGTAATATGATGTACAATCATGTCCTCTATAACTGCAAAGAAGCTTGGTTCATAAATCACGCCATGTCACTGAACACAGACGTCAATAATAACGCAACTGATTCCGGTAGTACTAGCGGATCGCCGATTTTGCGTATTTGCGGGGATCGTCTCAAACAAAATATGACCTGAAAACACTATAGCAAATGTATTTTTTAAAGCTATAAATGTTTTTTTGGAATTGTATATCTACCAAATAAAGTAAAATGTAACTGTTATTTTTTGCATTTTTATTATTTTTTTACATTTTTCAAATCAGGATTTTTTTCATCCCGATCGTGAGAATCGGGTTTTGAGTCTCTAATCGGGAGACTCCCGATCAAATCGGGAGACTTGGCATGTCTGAATGTAATATACATGTAAGCATGTTTCCAAGTCATTTACAAAACAAATAGACTCCCCCCTCAGCAACTGTCGCACAGCGATCCGGTAAACCCCAACGCTATCCGTTACTGACTAATTCAATGCGTTAGGTAAACAAGGAATTATGCGAGGAAAACCTTGAAATAAATTAAAAAGGTAACCCAATTTGGAAAGAAGACACTTTTTCCTGTCTATTGGTACCAGGTACTTGTCCAAACGTTATATTTTAAAGACGTATGCAGCAATAATCTGCTTAGCGATCCACTATACCCTAAAGAACTGTACATGTACGTATTCAATGTAGTTCTGCATGGCATAATCCTTGCAACTTGTTTATTCTGATAGCTGTTGTTGCAAGGTTATGCAGTTAAGCTAAACTTTACGGGCGCAAAACAAATAAACCTGCAATTTCAAAATATCGTAGTTTCGTGTTGGAATACTATTATAAAATCATAAAAACTTACAATACAAACGTTATGGCACTGTTCAATTTATTGTAAAAGGAAGGTATCTGATCTAATGACGATTTTTAAATTGGATATCAAATGTATGAAATATTTCCGTCCATTTTGGATGACTTGAAAATGCAAACAGCAAGTATTAACGAAACGAATTTATACTAATTTTATAACGAGCAAAACATTATGAGAATAACAACAACAACAACAACAATTTCAACGTGGGAACAATTTGTTTACACGGCACATTTGTTTTAATTGTTACAGTGTATACTCGATATTGAAATTAATACTGTAATAGCGGTATAAAGGTACAATTAAGGATATAATTACCCCAAGTCAAAACGAGTTGTGGTCAAAGTGCACCCAAGTCAAAACATACCCAAATTAGTCAAAACGTACCTAACCTTTGGTTAAAATGCAACCATTTTTTTGTCAAACTGTACCTTTAAGAATATGTAGTAGAGTTATTAGGATGTAAAACAATTAACATGGAGTGGAATAAATACAAGGAATACTTTACATAGGAAAAGTGACAGTGTTTGTGTTTAACAAACATTTTGTACCGATATCGGTGAAAATAGAAACCACTCAGCGGTCCTAGTATCGTCATATATCTTCAATTAAACCATTTTACACAGGGCCAGGATGAAAACATATTTTCATTTTTTTAAATATTTAAAATATTTTAAAAAATATATCCTATAATGTCCCTTTAACTGAAAACTATTCAAAGCACATAAAATGGATATATTTTACTATGCCAAGTTTTACTTCTCCAATGGGCATTTTTGGACCAAAGAATGGGCACGTTAAAACTACGTTTGATAAAAAAAACATTGGTACATTTTGACTTGTGGTATGTGCAACACGTATGTACAGAAGCTCATTAGGGCCGCACCTGATTCTTTATCGATATGTATACCTTTTACAATAATATCAATAATTATCAAGATATTTCCTCTAAATCAACAGATAATGTGGTCAATTTCTTTTTCTTCCAGGATTTTCATGATATTTCTTCAATTATAACTATATTATGTGCCATTTTCAAATCTATACTATATGAACAAATTTCCGGCCAATAGCTTTCATCAGATATATGAAATATAGTATGCATACATAACATACATACATACAGCTGGTTTCAGCAATGCCGTTATATGTAGTCCTGCTCTATTTTCTATACCCGATGAAGGTTATTTGCTGAATTTTGTTTATAGAGTATAATATTAAATGTTATTATTGTGATTCCTTCTTATGGGTGTGAAGAAGTTTATTATGGTGTGTCTCCATATTAAGTTTCTTGCTTGTCTGAATGTGTCGTGCTCACTCATTTACGAACTGTTTGACTTTCAGGTGTGGGCAATGCTGTTCACATGAGTGTTCACAGCACATTGCGATTGGTAAGACCACATGATTCGGCACACCGCGTTGAAGAAAATATCTAGAAAATCATGTATTATTTGGTCAATAGTATAGCATTGCTACTTTACAAAATGGAAAATAAGTAAGTTTGGTAACATGTTGGTTAAATATATATTGCATGACGCCTAACAGAATGTATGAATAAAAAGTACAAATTTAAAGTTACCTACAGCAATGCAACATATATATATTTAAACCGTTAATGTAAATTTCAGTTTCCGTCCAAAACTGTGCTATATGTTGAATAATTTAAAAACAAAACAAAAACATTTCATAGCCATAGTGTTATTTATGGTTTTGAAATTATATCCATCTCAGCATCAACAGTATTAACAAATACCAGATATACTTTTTTATTAACTAATAATCACATGCATTGCTGTGGGTATACTGTTAAAAATAAATAAATAAATATATTTTTGTCTTTCGGAACTTTCGGCCTGGTATCAATGTGTACCGATCACGATTGGTGCTCATTAATACCATTTTTACAAACAAAGGAAACTAACCCTGCCTGGGTATAATGTAGCAACATATGTATCCGTTTATTTAATTACGTCGACGGGAACATGTGTTAATATATACCTTGCCGGTCTCCAGCCCAGAAATTGGGAGAGGTTTACCTTCTAATTTCTTTGCATCTTATATATTGTGTAGGAGTACAACTGTATGTGTACTTCACATGTCGGTATACACAGGTGACCAGTAGCTCACGAGTATGGAGAGTGTGAGATAGCAAGTTGTATTATAGACAGAGGGAGAGAGAGTTGTATTATAGAAATTATGTGAGAGAGGGAGAGAGAGAGAGAGATTGGGAGAGAGGTGTTGTATAGAATAAATGTTTCGTGATACTGTTTGCAATATTAGGATGGCGTGCACTTCCTTTGAGTCGATGCGGCCGTTAAACGTAAGCATCAGTCAGTTTGCAATATCAATTGAATAATATATTTCGTTTCGTTTAAAGAATTCTAAAAATTCTAAAAATACATACACCATATCAATCATGTGTGTCATTTCAGAATCAGTTTGACACAATTTCAGAATGTTGTTGACCGTCTCCATATATTTGACGCTTTTAAAATATATGCTGCAAATTTGTAACGGTAAACTGTAATAGAACTTATTAATCAGTTACCTAATCAGATTCCATGAAATGTTTGTGATGCAATACTTTTAAATGGGAGAAATCTGCTTTAGAAAACCCGCCATGAAATCAGGTCAGGATTTTGCGCCAGTAAATTGACGCTCAGCGATATAACTATGGCAAATAAGATGAAAAAAAAAAAGATAAATAAATTTGCCGAAGTTATATCACATAGAACTAGTATTCAATGTATTGTGTAGCCACGTTTATTGCACATTTTGATACCAGAATTGGAAAATACCATATTCAATTTTACACAATGGGGTAACGGTTGTAAGGTACCCAATTGATAATTGAAAATACCCAATTGAAAAAAATATCATGGAGTAAAAATACTCAATGGATAAATCCTTATCTAGAGCCCTGGTACTATATATTATAGTATACAGTAACAAGACAATATTCACATATGTTATATTCATATATCAAATCGCTCTTATGAAGCAATTATCATTGAATCCAAGTGTATCTATCTATGACCTAAAACCTTAAATAATATACCGCTTGCAATATATTCATGATGCTTCACAGTGTCTCGATCATGTCTTACCAGTAATCGTTACCTAAAGCTGGTCGCGTGCAAGAAATATGACTCTGGATACTGTAATGTACTGCAATTGTGACACAATTAATGTTTATGTTTCATGATCAGGTCCTTATCCGGAACATAAGTCGTATGTCATATGGAATAGTTCACACATGCGTCAAGAGTATGTATTATGTTCGTAATCATGGTCCACTCGTTGTACAACTGTTAATATATTGTGCATTTTGGGGCATCCATGACACATTGACACACTTCTAGCAGCGCGATATAGTCGGCACATTGGCGTCCGAGTTTGCGTTAATGTTTTTAACTACACTATGCCCAATGCCAAGGTCAAATTACTTTGAAATTTACATTAATTTTTTTTTGTGGATTTAGATTGAAGTTTTTAAGAACACAATATCTCTGAAACGGCTTTGTCAATTTACTCGAAACTTCACATGGGTGTTTATCATCATCCATAGTTTCATTGTACGCCACACCCGTGTGGCCCCCGTGCCAAATATCAATGTCAAATTACTTTGAAATTTACCTTAAAGTATTTTTTTGGATTTAGGTTAAAGTTTTAAGAACACTACTGGTATATCTCTGAAACATCTTCACCAGTTCACATGAAACTTCACATGTGTGTTTATCATCATTCATATTTTGTTTCTATGCCCAACCCATGTGGCCCCTGTATCCAATGTTAAGGTCAAATTACTTTGAAATTTACCTCAATGTTTTTATGATTTGTTTTTTAAAGGTACATGCCCACTCAGTAGGCACAACATGTTGTTGATATCAGAGATATCATCTGATACACTTTTCTGGCAAAATAAACATTAATTCACCATTACCCCACGTCTTGATTGGCATTATTATACATTTATTATCAGACGTAAATTTCCACACTGCTATCAGGGGCGATAACCGTGTTTCTTTAAAATGGTAACGGACATTACTATTTAGTCTCAGTATATATTTTTTGATGTGCAAAGATCATACTTTATAATCTGTAGAAAATATTATGTTTTTAGGTGAAGTTTTTAATTAGTATAAATAATTAAATAAGATCATGCCTCATTTGCATATGAAAATAGCCTGATAGCACCGCAAGTCACTATCAGTAAAATAAATGTTACTAGACGATTATATCTGTATAGCGGACACTTGTAAGTTTTAGATCTGGTGGAATAGTGACACAACTATACACTTATTTAATTCCTATACAGAACATTTTCTGCCTACAGAGTAGGTATGTACCTTACAGTGCTGAATTAATATTTGACGTCTGCTGTTTATTTTGTATTTTCCATTTTTGTTGCGCCTGCTTTAGCAGAAGGCGTGACTATAGTCGTCGCTTTTTCCACCGTCTTCGTCGTTGTTGTCCGCGTCAAGAAATGTCAAAACGGTTCTACAAGCTTCATCATCATAGTATAGCTTTAATATTACTTGACGGATTGCTTCAATATTTGAACACTTGATACATGTGAGCATTTGAAACACACTCATGCCGCCATTGCTTCAATATTTGAAAATTGATACATGCAAGCATTCGGAACACACTCATGCCGTCACTAACATGACCTTGACCTTTTTGACCAATCACATAGTTTTGGAAACAGTTTTATGTCAGTTTCTTCAACCTCAACCTTTCTCGTGTTTTAAGCATGCACTTCTCTGACGTTTTTTGTGATGCTTACTTTAGCACATGCCCATGATCATGTTACGGTCAAATACCTCGACAGGCGCGACACCGTTTCCGTGGCGGAAGTCTTGTCTTATCAAAAACATGCTTCGATAGCACTTTGGACTCATTTGCAATGGAAATGTTTCTAAAATGCTGCTAAACCATGTTTTTATATAGAGAAAATACAGCAGTTGACAATGTTCGGTTCCCGCCTTCTAAGGGTTAAAAGCTATAACAACTACTCTGAAGTTTATACGTTTTGAGTTATCTCTCATTGGTAAACTGCATTTACTATCAACGAATACCATTGTAGGTGAGGTCAGTCAATGACCTGATTTATGAAATATTTCTAGTGTCCGGAGCCACAGGCACTTTGTGGTATGAACGACAAATGCCTCATTCAAATCATACCTAATTTTCCTCTGATATTAAATATCTACAAGGTTGGACACTCTCCATCTTTTCAAACAACGGAAGTGGATTATTTACCTTTAGGCCCGGTTCAGTAATTCAGTAATTGTGACGCGCACCAAGTGTCTGATCACAGCACAGCCACCAAACAACATTGCTACCCCGCTCCATACCTCGTGATGGTAGCAATTTAACTCCATCTCTTTAATGTAACACACGGAAGAGTGATTTTTGCAATCGGTTATCTTGTGTGTTTGCTATGTTAGCGATATAAAACTGTCAAAGCTGTATCAATAAATTATTATTATAGAACATATACATGCAGAAATTGGTTATTTACATGTAAATTTGAAAGCTTCATTTCGTAACATGTTGAATGTTAAACAACAACAAGAGAAAAGATGGCTTCCATTGGAAAATGATTTTCCTGTTATATTATGTGTGGCAATTTACCAGTTCTACATCACATGTTATTTGTTTAAAGGTATAAAATACACAGTTTACTAAATGTTGACCTACACGCAACAGGTTTGGGTATGCACTTCGGCTGCTCACATTTTTGAATGGGTCAAATTGTAGCCGTAGATAACATATCGGAGGCACATTATTGTAGCTACAACCACATCAGCGGAAACTACAACAGCATCAACTAGTACAACAACGACACCAATAACGACACCAACACTGGTGACGGGTAAGTTATCACCAACGCTAGGGAAAAAAAATATTTTTTTTAGACTTTATTGGGGTATATAAATTAAAAAAATATGTAGTATACTGGATGAATACACAGGTATTTCTAGCGTGTCTTGGATGGTCAATTATTGTTTGTACATACATGACACACCTTTGTAAACAATATACAAAACAACTGAAATGCGCCCGGTGTATAAACTATACATGCTAACATGTATATAGTTTACACACCAGGGGGCCGTTTCACTAAACTTCGTACTACTAAAATGTTGGTAAGTGCAAATTTGGGATCATCTGGAAATTTCAATTGATGGATTTACATTTATTGAGCATAGGCTGAATATGCGGAGTATGCTCAATAAATGTAAATCCAATAATTGTTTACAAGAAAACATTGCTAATGTGAAATTTACAGACTGCCCGGCAACAATTTTCTATTTTAAGTTTCAAGTCAGTCAGACTTAGGGATGTGGAGAAATTTGGTATTCGTGAAATGAAAATGATTAACCTTTGCATATTTGTCATGCTGGACTTTAATACCACTTTGTGATATCACCTATTTAAACAGGTGAAATTATCGTTTTAAATAGGTCCATAAAGTCCAACATGTCTTGGATGGTCAATTATTGTTTGTACATACATGAAACACCTTTGTAAACAATATACAAAACAACTGAAATGCGCCCCGTGTATAAACTATATACATGCTAACATGTATATAGTTTACACACCAGTGGGCCGTTTCACTAAACTTCGTACGACTAAAATGTTCGTAAGTGCAAAGTTGGGATCATCTGGAAATTTCAATTGATGAATTTACATTTATTGAGCATAAGCTGCATATGCACTCATAATTTTGCACTTACGAATATTTTACTAGTACGAAGTTTAGCGAAACAGCCTCCAGGCGAATTTTAATTGTTTTGCATATGTTGTTTAGAAAGGTGTTTCATGTACAAACAATAGTTGACCATCGAAGACACTCTAGAAACACATGTGGATGAATATGGGGTGCGTTTTGGACTCAATAACACTTATGGTATCACCTATTCGAATTTGGATTATATCACTCTTTCATTTGGACAGGTATTTAGGGTACTGTAATAATTATGTCTCTGATTTGGAATACGTGATATCATCCATTTAAATCATAATTGGTGCCATCATTCATTCAAATTGTTGATATCACCCATTCAGGAAGGTGATATCACTGAATTCAACATACAAAGGTGATTCATGTATCTATGGGGCGCTGTTTTGGGCTTTAATTCCACTTTGTGATATCACCTATTTAAACAGGTGAAATTATCGTTTTAAATAGGTGATATCACTGATTCAGCATGAACGGGTGGTAATACCCATTCCAATAGCTTGAATAGGTGATGTCACCTATTTGAAATGATGATATCACATATTCGAATATGTGATATCACCTATTTGAATCTGAATATGTGATATCACCTATTTGATTGTGTGATATAACCGATTCAAATAGGCGATATAACTCATTAAAATTTATCATCATTTCGTGTTGAATCAATGACCACCTATTCAAAAGGATGATATCACCCATTTGAATAAGTGGTATCACCAATTTAGATTAAAATATGTGATATAACACATTCAAATATGTAATATAACCTATTTGAAAGGATTATATCACATATTCAAATTGTGTGATATCATCCATTAATTTTAAATAGGTGTTATCACACATTTGAATACATGATATCACCTGTTCAAATATGTGATATCACCGTTTGAATTGGTGATATTATGCATTCAAATCTGAATACGTGTATATCACACATTCAAATAGATTGTATGACCTATTGAAATGGGTGATATCACCAAGTGCTATTAAAGTCCAAAATGGCACTCCATATATATCACCCATTCAAATAGATGATACACAACAATATGTGCCGCATATGAAATTCATATGTTTTTCATATGACTTTCATATGAAAATGTCATATCCAAATGATATAAAGTGATTCAATATGCAATTCATATGCAAAATTGTGATATGCATTTTATATGGAAATTATATGAAGCTCATATGTAGAACCAAGTACAATGCTTTTAAATCTGTACAATATTCATATGAATTTCTATTTTTTTTCATATGAATTGCACATGTGGCACATTTTGCTGTGTATGTGGCACATTTTGCCGCCCCTTCTAGTAGGGGATACACTCATTGCAATGATGATATCAGCATTAAATTAGTGATATCACTCATTTCCTTTCCGATGCCCGGCAACAATTTTCTATTTTAAGTTTCAAGTCAGTCAGACTTAGGGATGTGGAGAACTTTGGTATTCGTGAAATGAAAATGATTAACCTTTGCATATTTGTCATGCTGGACTTTAATACCACTTTGTGATATCACCTATTTAAACAGGTGAAATTATCGTTTTAAATAGGTCCATAAAGTCCAACATGTCTTGGATGGTCAATTATTGTTTGTACATACATGAAACACCTTTGTAAACAACATACAAAACAACTGAAATGCGCCCCGTGTATATATAGTTTACACACCAGTGGGCCGTTTCACTAAACTTCGTACGACTAAAATGTTCGTAAGTGCAAAGTTGGGATCATCTGGAAATTTCAATTGATGAATTTACATTTATTGAGCATAAGCTGCATATGCATTCATAATTTTGCACTTACGAATATTTTACTAGTACAAAGTTTAGCGAAACAGCCTCCAGGCGAATTTTAATTGTTTTGCATATGTTGTTTAGAAAGGTGTTTCATGTACAAACAATAGTTGACCATCGAAGACACTCTAGAAACACATGTGGATGAATATGGGGTGCGTTTTGGACTCAATAACACTTATGGTATCACCTATTCAAATTTGGATTATATCACTCTTTCATTTGGACAGGGATTTAGGGTACTGTAATATGTCTCTGATTTGGAATACGTGATATCATCCATTTGAATCATAATTGGTGCCATCATGCATTCAAATTGTTCATATCACCCATTCAGGAAGGTGATATCACTGAATTCAACATACAAAGGTGATTCATGTATCTATGGGGCGCTGTTTTGGGCTTTAATACAACTTTGTGATATCACCTGTTTAAACAGGTGATATTATCATATAAATAGGTGATATCACTGATTCAGCATGAACGGTGCATGGTATTACCCATTCAAATAGCTTGAATAGGTGATGTCATCTAGATAAGTATACTTTGCAATGTTGCTGAAAAAGGCTACGGATTCAGAATAATGTGATTTCTGTAGTGGAAAGATATTTTAACATGAAATTTAAAATCTGCCTTCATACATCTGCATAATATAGACTTGCTGTTGACATAACATCAATCAATCAATTAAATAGGATACACGTATACAAGTCAGAGCTCCAGATAATCTTTTTTTTTCGAAAGAGTATTATACCCCCTCATTTAAAATTCAACGCATATTTATCCATTTGCCGATAGGCAGAGGGGACATAGCGATGGCTCATGTACGTTAGTAACACTTTCTGTTTTCACTATCTCTATAATCCCTTCTCAGATTGGGATAATATTTGGCCACATTGTGTGTCTACACGTGATGCTTTGCTACACATAATTACCACGTTCCAATGCCCATGGTCAAGGTCAATTGGTTGTTATTTTCACCTTGGTTGTAAGGCAAAAATAGTTTCATATACATACCATTTCAAGGTGTATTATCACGTGGTACTAACAACAACAAGTACTGAACTTTCCAGAATCCATCGGTTTCAAAGTACGTATTCTTTTATAGTGTCCTTATTACGTAACAGATTTTGATGAAATATGGCGCATCAAACGCGTCTTGTTAAGCTGCAGTTGGTGTTCTCTGTATTCTCTGTATTCTCTGTATTCTCGCCCAAACTTTCTCTGACACGGAAATCGATTCTTCGCAAAAACGACATAAGTCTGTGCCAAACTCCATGGACCACCAAATTCAGCTCATGAAGACGCGTTTGCTACGCCATATTTCATCAAAATCCGTTTCATATTAAGGAAAATATCAAATAATACTTTCAAGATTTCAACACTTTCAGCCACAGCGTGATCATGCACCTTGCATTGTCTAAATGTGACATTGACCTTCTCCCGTCATTGACCATGCATCAACAAGCGTATATTGTGACCTCTGGCACTCTTTTTGTATTCGGTATCCTTGTCCACACAATAACTCAAGTTCTAATTGTCGTATCATAACCAGATTTTGTGTACATGTTTATCATGGCAAGACGATGATTTTCAAAACTGTAGGATAATTTATCTGACCTTGGTTGCCATTTTTAGCTCGACTATTTGAAGAATAGTTACTATTCGAAGAATAGTTAAGAGCTTATGTTGTCACGTCGGCGTCACCGTCACGTCACGCCTTGGTTAAGGTTTTTTAGTCAACCTTGTATATGGAATACTACTGGCTCTACACCCACCATACTTGGACAACTTCATCTTCTAGTGATGTACATCAATAACCGCTGATCTATATTTGACCTTGACCTACATTTCCTCTTGAATTACTTAGTTAATTCCCCTTGGTTAAGGTTTTTAGTCAACCTTGGTTAAGGTTTTTAGTCAAGCTTGTACATGGAATACTATTGTGCATACATACACCATACTTGGACAACCTTTTCTCATAGGGATGTACATCAATAACCCCTGATCTATATTTCACCTTGACCTACATTTCCTCTTGAATTACTTACTTAATTCTCTTTGGTTAAGGTTTTTAGTCAAGCTTGTAGATGGAATACTCCTGGCCCTACACCAACCATACTTGGACAACTTCATCTCTTAGTGATGTACATCAACAACCCCTGACCTATATTTGACCTTGACCTACATTTAACCTTGAATTACTTACTTAATTCCCCTTGGTTAAGGTTTTTAGCCAAGCTTGTAGATGGAATACTATTGTGCATACAGACTCCATACTTTTTCTCATAGGGATGTACATCAATAACCCCTGACCTATATTTCACCTTGACCTACTTTTATCCTTGGATTATTTCCCCTTGGTTAAGGTTTTTAGTCAAGCTTGTATATAGAATACTCCTGGACCTACAGCAACCATACTTGGAAAACTTCATCTCCTAGTGATGTACATCAATAACCCCTGACCTATATCTGACATTGACCTACATTTAACCTTTAATTACTTACTTAATTTCCCTTGGTTAAGGTTTTTAGTCAACCTTGGTTAAGGTTTTATGCAGGCCGCAGCCACCTTGTTTGTCAAGCTATGTGTACATCGACAACCCTCGTAGTCGAGCTATGCTGTTCTCCTACAGCTCTTGTTATTTTTGCAGTCGGTATCATTGTTAACGGACCATAACCAATTTCGGTATACATTCGGCAATTTGAAGAACCCTATTGCTTTTAAATTTTTTCTTACGACTTACCTCCCTTCGGCAGCTATTTTAATTTTCGCATTTTGTATCCTTGTCCACGCTATAACTCATACTTGTCATATCTGAATCAAATTCGCTACGGATGTTTACCATGGCATAGCAAAGAACCTTGTTGATTTTCAAATTTTCTGATTTTCTCACCTCGGTGGCCATGTTTAACCTTTGCTTTCTGTATCCTTGTTCAGTCAGTATCTCAAATTCTACGGATCATATCCAAATTCGGTACACATGTTTATCACGTCAAAATGAAGAACCCTATTGATTGTCAATGAGTGATCTCCCCTTGCTAACTGGTCATGCCTTGACGGGCGTATATTGTGATCTTCGGCACTCTTGTTCTCTATATTGTTAACCCCTTTCTCACATTTTGATAATATTTGGCCACATTGTGTGTCTAGGGATGTTGCTTTGTTTCGCATACACTACACGTCTGAACACCCAATGGCCAGGTCACTGGGGACTTACATTCATTATCCCCTCGTCGATAGGCAAGAGGGGATATAACGTTAGTCCATATGCGTACGTCCGTTAGTAACACCTTTCATTTTTCAATAATTTATGAACCACTTCACAAATTTTGATACTATTTGGCCACAATGTGTGTCTATGGATGGTGCTTTGTTTTGCATACGTCCCACGTCCGACCGCCCAAGATCCAGGTCACTGAGGACTTGTGTTCAAATTGTTTGTAAGGCAAAAATGTTAAAAAAGATTTTCAATTCTGCCAGCGAGGGGATTGTCCTTGTAATAACGATGCCCTTGTTTTATTATCAGGGCTGCCAGCAAGGGAATTAGCTTCGTGATAACGATACCTTTGTTTATTGTTGCAAATGGATTACTGTCCTGTTTTTCCGATGATATAAAATAGGGAATATTTAATGAGCAGAAAAGAAGCAATCAAAGTCGAAAACTCTTTTACTTGAAGTGCATTTTCAAGTGCAGAAGAGCTTATGGCATACCCCCGGCATCGTCGGCGTCCACAAACTTAACGTTGGGTAAATGTCTTATAATTTCTGTTTCCTTTCATGGAACACCTTGTTATTTCATACATGCATTCCTCAGATGACCCTCTATCACGCTGTAGCAAATCCATGACCCACCACCCAACCCTTACCCCAAGGTCAAGGTCACAAACTTAGCACATTCATAAACTTAACGTTGGGTAAATTTCTTATAACATCTGTTTCCTTTCATGGAACGCCCGCCCCGTGCAGGCACCGGGGCGGGATCAACTGATCCTGAGAATAGTGCTGCAGTAGTCATTGCTTGTCGTAAAAGGCGACTAAACTGGCTTAACGATTGGGTTCATACTTTCCGGAACCCACTATACCGGATTTGGCCCTCATGTGCATTTTTGGCTTTCTTGTATGTGAGAGTTGAGTCGGGCTATGCCCCATATATAAAAGTAAGATTAGCGCTAATCCTATTACTTTTAGGGGATGGGATAAATGATGCTGGTGTGGCAGGGCCTGGCACCAGATCAGGTTGTTCTAATTTCAGGACTGAATATATATTTTGATTGTAAATATTGAGTTCTGAAGTTGGGATTTACCCCCCTTGGACAGGTGGATACGGGACTCGACCCCGTTGACCCGTCTGCGTGTAGACTCCCTGAGGTTTGTACCTCTATGTCAGAAAAGCGGACGTTAAACCCTATTCACTCACTCACTCACTCATGGAACGTCCTGATATTTCATACATGCATTCCTCAGATGACTCTCTATCACGTTGTAGCAAATCCATGACCCACCACCCAACCCTTACCCCAAGGTCTAGGTCACAAACTTAGCACATTCATAAACTTAACGTTGGGGTAAATTTCTTCTTATAACATCTGTTTCCTCTCATGGAACGCCTTCATATTTCATAGATGCATTCATCTGATGACCCTCTATCATGCTGTAGCAAATCTGTGATTCACCACCCAACCCTTACACCAAGGTCAAGGTCACAAACTTAGCATGTTCATAAACTTAACGTTGGGGTAAATGTTGTGTAACTTCTGGTTATTTACAGGGAATGCCTTGATATTTCATACATGCATTCATCTGATGATACTCTATTGTGCTATAGCAAATCCATGACCCACACCTTACCCCAAGGTCAAGGTCACAAACTTAGCACATTCATAAACTTAAAGTAGGGGTAAATGTTGTGTAACTTCTGTTTTTTTTTCAGAGAACGCTTTGATAGTTCATACATGCATTCATCTGATGATCCTCTATTGTGCTACAGCAAATCCATGACCCACCCCCCACCCCTTTCCCCAAGATCAACATCATAAACTTAACGTTGGAGTAAATGTCTTTGTATAACTTCTGTTTCTTTACAGGGAACGCCGTGATATTTCAACCCACACCTTACCCCAAGGTCAAGGTCACAAACTTAGCACATTCATAAACTTAACGTTGGGGTAAATGTCTTATAACATCTGTTTTCTTTCATGGAACGCCTTGATATTTCATACATGCATTCCTCAGATGACCATCTATCATATTATCGCAAATCCACAACCCACCACCCAACCCTTACCCCAAGGTGAAGGTCACAAACTTAGCATGTTCATAAACTTAACGTTGGGGTAAATGTTGTGTAACTTCTGTTTCTTTACAGGGAACGCTTTGATATTTCATACATTCATTCATCAGATAATCCTCTATTGTGCTACAGCAAATCCATGACCCACCCCACCCCTTTACCCAAGGTCAAGGTCACAAACTTAGCATTTTCATACATGCATTCCTCATGTGAATAGCTATCATACTGTAGAAAATCACCAACTTAGTGCATTCATAAACTTAACGTTGGGTTAAATTTTGTTTTACTTCTGTTTTCAGGGAGCGCATTGATATTTCATACATGCATTCATCTTAATATGCTATAGCAAACCCATGACCCACCTTGCACCACTGACCCCAATGTCAAGGTCCACTGCACGCCCCTTAACCCAAGGTCAAGTTATATAATATTCATGTTTTTTTTTGCAACTGTGCTAAGTTTGAGTGAAGGCTGCCAACAGGCGAGCTTCGTTGTCGTCTGACAACTCTTGTTGTATTTTAGTACATACTTTATCGTACGCCCGTTTTTAAAACGGGACGTACTATTGTATACAGCTGGCCGTCCATCCGAGTCCGTTCGATTGACTTGAAACCTCATATTATATAGAGGATCTCAAACGAGGTGCATAAAATTGCTGACGCGTTTCAAAATCTCATATCGAAAGGAAACGAGTTGGAGATTCTGTTTATCACATGACATAACACAACCAAGGAACAGAATACTTTGGAGTTAACCAAAACGTTTCAGTGAGAAGACGCCATTGACTATTTTCCCCTGAAGTAGAAATTCTCCACCAAGAAAAATTGTTTTAATACTTAGTCTAGCAATTAATATATTATAAATATGCCATAGCACAGGTTCCCGTTCTTTGTAAACACTTCGTATTACCCAGCTAGAGTGCATTTTAACAATTGTCGTGATTTTACAGCATCACTGACGCTTCTAATGACGATTAAATCAGGCTAACGTAAGCGTCAAAACAACGTTGCTTTGTCGCGCCATTAGGGACGTCATTTGGAACGTCTTCCATTTTGTTCGTTTGGCATAACGTTAGCGCATAATACAAATATGTTATTAGGGTGATGCGGCCAGCCAATCAAATTCGCTGCAGATGTTATTGCAAGTGTGTCGTATCACATTTATCAAATGGGTTACAACACGTCATAACAAGGTTTTCATGTGATAAACTTGTTTATCTTGATCTATATTTTCATTGTTTATCCCACCGATGTGGACCACATGCTCAATGTCAAGGTCAGATTACGTAGAAATTTGTGGTAAAGTTTTGCAAAATTTGAGTTAAAGTTTTTGGTTATCTCTTATCGTGTGACATCTTCAACCCCAAGTCAGATTGGCTTGAAACATCATATATGTATTTGTCATCATTCATTATTTTCATTCTCTAGCCCACCCATGCGGTCCCTGTGTTCAAGGTCAAGGTCGAATAACTTCGATTGGCTTGAAACTTCATATACTTATTTGTCAGCATCAATATTTTCATTCTTTAGCCCACCCAAGGTCAAGTTGCGTTAAGTTTTTGCCTACTTGTTATCTCTGCAACTCTAAGTCGGATTGGCTTGAAATTTCAAATACTTATAAGTTTTAGTTTTTGAGGGGTAATATACCCGGTAATATACCCCTGGTAATATACCCGGTAATATACCCCTCAAAATCTAAAGCTTATAATAAGTATTTGAACTACTTTTTCCTTTTCCACGAAGATATCCCCAACCCTTGTATACTGGCTATACTTGGACGGGTGTATATTGTGACATTTGACACTCTTGGTTTAATATGTTATACATACAAGTATACATACCAAGGTCTCGTTTCACTAAACTTTGTACGACTACGATATTCGTATGCACACATTTAGGATCGTCTTGAAATTTCAATAGATGGATTTACATTTATTGAGCATAGGCTGCAAACGCACCATATGGTCAGTAAATGTAAATCCAATAATTGTTTACGAGAAAACATTGCTAATGTGAAATTTACAGACTATCATAATTTTGCACTTACGAACATTTTAGTCGTACGAAATTTAGGGAAACGGCCCCCTGTTTTTCCCCTCTACGTGATAGCCAAGTTTTGTCAGGTATCGTCTCATGTCTTTGTTCCACAGGCGTTCCTCTGGGGGCTGATTGTTTGTCAGCAAACACAGAATCTCCAGACAGAAACGTGTGTGCTGACACCAACGCCGTGTGTTCCACTGAAACAAACACATGCCAGTGTATAGATACACACTTTGATGATTTACAACCTACCGATAGAATGTGTCGCCCAAGTAAGTTACCGTAGAATTTGATGTATAAATAAGAAATCTTGAACGTATTTTATGAATGTGCAATGAAAACAGTACTACTATATACTGTTAGAAATGACTAAGAAGATGAGAACACAATTGTGAGGGAACGAGTGAGAGAGGGAGTTAGAGATAGAGGGGGGTTGGGGGGGGGGTGGAGAGAGCGTGACTACGCCTGTGATTGCTTTGTCCCAATATTCACCCCCCTGGTGGACTAAATGGAATGGAAAGTTTACATTATACCATGCACTATTTTCATTCACAAGAGTTACTTCTTGGATCCGTTTGTTCAGATATCCCCGACACAGACGTATGTGCTGACATCAACGCCATTTATACATCTGGGGGCCGTTTCACTAAACTTAGTACGACTAAAATGTTCGTAAGTGCAAATTTATGATAGTCTGTAAATCTCACATTAACACTGTTGTCTTGTAAACAGATAGGCATATGCAGCCTTTGTTCAATAAATGTAAATCCATCAATTGAAATTTACAAACGATCCTTAATTTGCACTTACAAACATTTTAGTCGTACGAAGTTTAGTGAAACGAGCCCCTGAGCTGAAGATCTGCCAGTGTATAGAGGCACCCTATGATGACCTTAGTGAGATTGATAGGCAGTGCCGACCTAGTCAGCTACATTGTATTATCACGATTAGGGCTTTAATGATGCATCGATAGTATCGTCGATTACAATAGTAACCTTGGCAATAGCACTATCATGATGGTAAAATGTTAATTGCAATACTATTGCATTAGTTGCAATCGTTATTAAAACTGGACTTCTTCTTCAGCAATGACATTCCTTCCTACAATCTAATCGTAGTTGTATTCATAACAGGCCCGCACGCAGAGGGGTGCGACGGGTGCATACTTCCCCCCCCCCCCCTTAACCATTTCAACACCACAGGTCTGTATAGTGGTATCGTGACGAGCCGTAATTTTCATAATTTTGAGAACAAAAACACCCCATGTTCATAAATTGACTGGTCTTAAAAATCATTTTGTGATGATTGGATTGGTTGCAAAATTAACATATCAAAATACATTCCAGTTACTTAGGGGTGAAAGGTTTAATCTACCGAGGTATGTCCGTGGGTGTGCAAAACAAATGTTTAGCCCTTCGCGCCGTCGATACCTCAACCCCCTAAATTAATTCCTGCTTACTGGCCTGCATAAACACTGTATGCAGCAATTACATTTAAATTTTGTTTATTTTTCCGGCCTTCGTCCAGTATTCCCGCGACTTTTCCAAGTTTATACCCCGATAAATTCCACAAAAAGGCCATTCATTCCTTATAATTCCAGCATTTGAAATAAATTCATCAAGAAAATGTGTTTATTTTCCGTTTTCTTAAGAATTATTTTAACTGCGCCTGACGGTTACGGAAAGTAGTTTGGCATTGGAGTTTACTGGGATATAAATTTTGGACAGAGACTTGCTACGGACCAATCAAATGTTAGGGAATTGTGTAAATATTTTTGTGCTGGAATTATATAGTATGTCTCTCAATAAATCACAAAGTATACCTGTAATAGTAATTGTATCGCAATGGCAGTTTTCACAATCACAATAGTATCAAAATTGTTATTTTGCTGCAATAGTCACCCCTAATCACGATTATAAGACTAAACAATGGCGTGAGAATGTGAGGAAATAAATACATTGTATTGCATTTCAAAATGACAATTACTCAGTGACATATGACGTAGGCATGCAAACATTTCAAACAATTATAATTGATCAATCAACAAATCAATCAAGCAAGTAATCAATGAATCAACCAATCAACCAATCAATAGACGAATAACATATATGTATTGCATAATAAATGTTTGCAGTGCATTAAGACACTAGTGTAATAAATATGCAAATTAGCTGACTACAGAAAACATGTGATCAGTACAGCATATAATTGTGTGCTGCTATTCTTATGTCATAAATGGAAACCAACATTTATGGTGATTTATTATGGTACAGTGGAACCTCTCTAAACCGGACACCAAGAAAACACCTGTGATCTTATTTTTGATGAGATTCTTGGTCATATATCTTAGGTGATACTGTATGTTCGTGATCACATAGCACACGGCTATGACTCAGAATGATCAAAGACCTGATTTACAGTGAAACCTCTCTAAACCGGACGCACTGTGGACCTCCCAGGGTGTCCGGTTTAGGGATGTTACACTGTATTTGTTAGTCATTTACTGCTTTCATATGACACAAACCTTTTTGTCGAGCCCGCTTGCGGAAAGCAAGACATAAGTCATCACAATGATGTCCGGTGTCCGTCCGTCCGTCCGTCCGTCTCCGTCTGTCTGTGCGTCCGTGCATGTGTCCATCCGTCCGTCCGTCCGAAATCTGCGTTAATTTTTTTAATAATACCATCAAATGCCTCGGCGGGCTCGACATGCGGGCCGCGGCCATCTGGTTTAATATATATTGTACTAAATCATAACTCGTGTAAGATCCTCTATTTATTTTGTTTTATCGGTTGTATTTCCAGTATCTGAACTCGCCCTCGATGATTGCCGCAGGCCGACGATCACCTGTTCCAACGGAGGGACATGCCCCCAGAATCCAGAGATCGTTGATCTGTATAAATGCGTATGTGCTACGGGATTTAGCGGTATATTATCTTTGTTTACCGGCGGCAAAGGGATCGTACCAAATGGTGCCAATGTAGCATTGCTAGTGTCCCTGAATTGCAGTTTTTGTCTCACCCAGATTAGTGAGATGTCCTTGTCTCACCCTACACGCACTTGGCTCACATCTAGCAATGACAAATTGTCTAATAGGTCAATACTAATGCCAGTGTACAATTAACCCATAACATAATGCATATGTTTGAGGTTTATTGTTTTAAATGGTTGTTGACGTGTTTATTATCACGTCATGGCGTGATTTTAACATTGATGACGTCAGCAATGTCCGACGTACATTTTGGCGTCGCCAGGGCTGTATGTTGACGACATTGAACTTTAATTTGATAATAAGTTGTAAACTATCCACTAACATGCCATTAGCATATGATGGATACTCTTAATCTCACGTTGGCTTGACTATATGGATATAATTGTCTCGGGGTCACCTGGAGGTCGTTTCACTAAACTTCGCACAACTAAAATGTTCAGAAGCGCAAAATTATTATAGTCTGTAAATTTCACATTAACATTATTTTCTTGTAAACAGTTAGTGGATTTACATTTATTGAGCATATGCAGCCTATGCTCAATAAATGTAAATACATCAATTGAAATTTCTAGACGATCCTAAATGTGCACTAACAAACATTTTAGTCGTAGGAAGTTTAGTGAAATGGCCCCTTGCTGGGAAAGAAATAGCGATCAGAATGCATTGATTCTCGTTATTACGTTTTACCACAGGATTCGGCCATAAAAAGTACTGGTACAGTTGTGGGACAAGGATATTCCACTCGGCAATGCCTCGTTTCTGACTACATATTCTGACAACGAGGGTGAACATTTTTTAAAATACAAACTATACAGTATATATAATTTTTTTAAAATGTACTGTGCTTTCAAGTACAGTATATATTCAGTATTGCCATAGTAACCCAAGTTATTTGGACACAATTGATTCTGGGAAACACATATAAATATATGGTTTGCCACATTAAAGAGTGTCCGAATATTATACGATTGTTTCATTTTTGTTAGGTAAATACATGATTTTATCGACCCTATAAAAGTGATATAAGTCGTCAGTCGATATCACTTTTATAGGGTCGATAAATCCTCGTTTTGACCGAGAAAAAGACAATAATTGTTTTATTATAAATTGAGAAATGTCCATGTACGGGATTGGCCAGTTGCTGCACCTAGACAAATTTCTACATATTAACCACATATAGAATATAATAAAACAAAATGTTCGTTGTTTCGTGCAATTTGTGAAAACCCTACACGAAAGGTGTAATTCTACTACAAACTATTTCTTGGTTCTGCTGATGAAAATGCTTAGATTTTGTCTCAAGTTTCCAAAAAATAACAAACTGTGTGACCAATTAATGGATCCATTTGAGTTAACCCTTCCAACACGACAGGCCTGTATAATGGTATTGACAAAAAGTGTAGATCCAGATGAGCCGGCTCGTCACTCGTGACGAGCCGTCTCATCAGGATCTGCACTTTTTGCAAGTAATGTTGATATTTTTTAGAACAAAACACCTCCTTTTCATAAATACACTTGTCTGAGTCTGGGTTAAAAGGACGGATCGTTACATTTGCTCCGGCTCCAGCATTTATGATCGAGAGCTCCGCCCCTAGGTCAATATAGCTAGTCAATGTGCTTTTCTCAGATCAATAACAACGTTTTATATATAATCACATGTCCAGCGTCTGGCCAATTAGGTACATTGCGAGTTCTCAATTTATAATAATTATTATTATTACAGTAGTGTGTTTTCCAGAATATCTGTGCAATTGGCTATTAATAATAGTATTTTTCTAAACCTGGCGAAGAAAAATAAAATAGCCAGTATGTTTACCCTTTTAATACTACAGACCTGTATAGTAGTCTTGATAAACAGCGTAGATCCAGTTGAGCCGGCTCAAGACGAGCCGTCTCATCAGGATCTGCACTTTCTGCAAGTAATCTTCATATTTTTTAGAACAAAAACACACCCTTTTCATTAATGGACTATTCTGAAAATCATTTTGTGACACCTGGATTGGTTGCAAAATTAACATCCATTCCAGTTACTTGGGGTGAGAAGGTTAATATTAATGAGGTTCTCTCACATGTATCTCCAATGATAATGTCGGTTCATAATTGTAAAGTCTTGGAGTGTTACTACTCCTGAATTACAGTTGAGCCTCTCTAATCGGGACTTTCCCAAAAGTTTATGCCAACCTAGCAATTTTATGATGGGCAAAATTTCTCTGCATGAGACAAATGTTAATTCAGATATTACTGTCTATTTCACGAAATTTGTCCAAATCATACGACCATATAAACAATGCAAAAACAGTATGTTTTCAATAATCAAAATATAAGAATGTACCTTCTTTTTATTTCGTTAAATTTGGTCTAATATTGATTTTATTACTAAAAACAATGTCCTTATTATATCGCCCCCCCCCCCCCCCCCGCATCGAGAAATGGGGTATACTGGAGTCAGGTTGTCCGTGCGTCCGTGCGTCCGTCTGTGCGTCCGTCTGTGCGTCCGTGCGTCCGTAAACTTAACATCAGAGTTATAACTTCTATTTCTTTCATCTAAAATGCTTAATATTTCACACATGCATTCCTGTAAGGCTTTCTACTAACCAAATGCTGTGCCAAATCCACGACCGTGTCCCAAACCCCGCTGCTCACCAAAGGTCAAGGTCAAATACTTAAGTCTCTTTTACAAAACTTAACATCAATAAAATATTGATTATAACTTCTATTTTCCCATCATCTAAAAATGCCTAATAATTTTCACACATGCATTCCTCTCAAGGCTTCTTACTACCCATTGCTGTGCCAAATCCACGACCGCCGTCCCAACCCCTGCTGAAATACCAATGGTCAAGGTCAAATTACTTTAGTCCTCTTTACAAAACTAACATCAAGAAATAAAATTGAATAAATAACTTCTATTTCCATCATCCTAAAATTGCCTAATATTTCACACACACCATGCATTCCTCTAAAGGCTCAACTACCAATGCTGTGCCAAATCCACGACCGTCCAACCCCCCTGCTGAATACCAAGGTCAAGTTCCAAATACTTAGGTCTCTTAAACAAAAACTTAACATTTCAGAGAAATAATTATATAACTTCCTTTATTTCCAAAATTCATTCTAAAATGCCTAATATTTCACACATGCAATTCCTACTAAGGCTCTACTAACCATGCTGTGCCAAATTCCTCGACCGTCCAACCCCTGCTGAATACAAGGTTCAAGGTCAAATTACTTAGTCCCTCTTTACAAAAACTTAAACATCAAGAAATAAAAATTGATATAACCTTCTAAAATTTTACCATCATCTAAAATGCCTAATAAATTTTCACACATCATTCCTCTAAGGCTCTACTACCATAATGGCCCCCCCTGGGGGGGGTGCCAATCCACGACCGTCCAAACCCCTGCTGATACCAGGTCCAAGGTCAAATACTTAGTCTCTTTACAAAACTTAACATCGAGAGAAATATTGATAAATAACTCTATTTCCATCATCTAAAAAATGCCATAAATATTTCACAACATGCCAAATTCCTCTAAGGCTCTACTATCATGCTGTGACAAATTCCCGCTGATCTTGAGGTCAGGGTCACATACTTAGTCTCTTTACAAAACTTAACATCAGAGAAATCAGTTATAACTTCTATTTCCTTGCTTGGATCTGCTTCACATTTCACACACACATTGCTCCAATGGACCTCTATCACCCTGTGACAAATTCACGTTCATGCCGCTCCCACTAAGCCCAGAGTCAAGGTCCAAGCCCACACACTTGGACATTTTTATATATTTTAGGGGTACCTGGGCCCACGCGGGGGGTATTCCGTAATCCTCGTTTACTGACCAATCTAGTGTGAGGATTTAACATGGGGACATTTTTCTAAGTTCAGAAATAGTCGACCGATTTTCAAAATTTAACTTATGTTTTCTTCGTTAGATCATTTCCTAGCTATCTAGCCAGGTTTCCGAGTCAATTTCCAAAATGTTTCGTTTCTTGAATCCTCCTCAAGCTCTTCCACATCTTACCACCCCTCCCCCACCAGTTAAATTCCCATAGGCAAATGAATTTCGTAATATTTGACAAAATTTCACGAAATTAAAAGAAGGCTCATTCTTAAATTTTGATAATAAATATGTATTATCGAACAAAAATATATAGTTTTTTCATTGTGGATATATCTGTAAAATGTGGGCAGGTTTCGTGAAATATTAGTGTATATAGTGATGAGCCAGCAGCCCGATAATTATCCACATTGTTTGTGTGACCCAGAATTACCCACCATATCCGTCTGTTCGTCTGTCTGTCCGAGATGTGCGTTAAACATTTCGGCTGCCTACTATCTCGGTAATTAGCGTAGTTTAGATTGGCTTAAAATTTCAAAAAAATATTTGTCATCATGTTTCCCTTCCCTAGCCCATCCATGCAGCCCATGTGCTCATGGATAAGGTCAAATGACGTTGTATTAAATTTGTTGAGGGGTACATCCATCATAGTTGCGAATAGTAACTCTTGCAGTTACTCCCGTACCGTCCGTAGCTAGAGTTACGATGCCACTCATAGGATTCCTCTGCAGAATAGCGAATCAGATCTGATTCGCTATTCTGCAGAGGAATCCTATGAGTTGAATCATATCTCTAACTACGGACGGTACAGGAGTAATTGCAAGAGTTACCATTCGCAACTACATCCATCTGTGATACTGATTTCTTATTTGTGGCTGTGAGTGTAGAAATGGGGCTTATGGAATTGGTGACAAGTGTAGCTCCTGATCAAATAGCACATTCCTTTAGTCTGAAAACGATCTGTATTGCTAGTGAGAAGTATAAGTGTTTCGTTGATGGAATGGCGAACAGGGCATATCCTGATCATACTGGTCGGATGCACAGGCTGATATGGATCCTCACTGGCTGCAAAATCTACAAGCCACATTTATCCAGTCACAGACACAGATGAGGGGTACATCCGTGGGTGTTATTGATTTCTTGTTTTTGAATGTTTTGTAATTTGATTATTTGTCGATATCAGGGCCCGGCTGTGGAACGGAAGATCTATGCGTAACTAAACCATGTCCAACGGCTGCTATAGACTGCGTAGAGACAACAGAAGGCGATGGTGGGAAGAGCCGTGTGTGTATTTGTCCCGATAGTTTTAAAGGCCCCGAGTGTTCAGAAGGTGGGCAAAATCACAGGTGGAAGACCCCACCCACTTGGTCTCATACAGTACTATATTCTATAATAGAAGATAGTACTATACGAGTCCAAATGGGTGGGGGTAATGGTTTTTTTTGTAATGGGCATGTTTTTGTGTTCATGCCATGTTGTTGATAAGAGATCAGCCCTTGAAATGCCTGAAACAAAAAATATCCTTTGCTGTTTTCTCATACAGTACTATGTTCTATAATACCGGTATATATAATATAGATTAGAGAGCAAAATCATTAGAATCACTACTTCAGTGAAACCTCTCTATAACAGCCACCGACTGGAAAACTCAAAACTGGCTGTTGTAGAGAGGTGGCTGTTATAGGGAGGTTAGATATAGAGAGGTGACTGTTCACGTATGTTCAACTGTACCCGATTGATTTGCTCTGTTTTCGAATTTTCGGCCATGGGCCTTCATTTCGTTTCGGCTTATATATAGTTAAGGGTGAGAATTGGCTCGAACACCTTCCATACCCTGTAGCTACTGGGAAAATATCCATTTCTTGATAAAGGACCATGGCCGAAAATTGGAGCTACAGAGAAAACATCAATTTTTGACACGCCTTCTGAAGGGTGGAGTGCATCTGTCTGTCCGTACGTGCATCCGGTCACACAAATGCGGCATTGGTTGGAGGTGTGGCCTAAGACAAAAATAACACAATGCAACCGTAACCACTTAAGACTATTGTTTCTTAGGTGGTAATACTTTTGTTTGGAAACAATGGATGTACCACCTAAGGGGTGTATCGTAGGTGCGTCCGTCCATCATCAAAAATCTTAAGGTTTGGGGGAACTTCGTTATAATTATGTTTCCTTTCACTAAACGTTTTGATATTTCACACCTGCCTTTCTCTAATGATTCTCCATCATGCTGTGACAATTCTACGACCATGATACCCCCACTAACCCCAAGGTCAAGGTCCCAATCTTGGTGCATTCATAAAGTTAACGATAAGGAAAATTTCTGTTTCCTTTAACAAACGTTTGGATATTTCACACATGCCTTCTCTAATGATTCTCTATCATGATGTGACCAATTCTATGACAGGCATATTCCGCTAACTCCCAACAAGTAAATGCCACCATCTGAGCGCATTTATAAACTTAATGTTTAGCAAAACTTGTTATAATTTCTGTTTCCCTTCACCCCACTGCTTGATAATTCGCACATGCCTTTCTCTCAATATTCTCTATCACGCTGTGACAAATATCCACATCAGTCATACCCACGCTAACTCCAAGATCAAGGTCACAATCTTAGTGTTCATAATCATAACGGTAAAGGAAATTGCTATAATTTCTGTTTCCTTTCTCGAAAGTCTTGATATTTAACACATGCCTATCACACTGTGACAAATCCACACTTGTAATACCCCTGCTAACCCCTAAGTCTATTTCAAAATCTTAGTGCATTCATAAATGTAAAATTTATGGAAATTTGTTATAATTTCTGTTTCCTTTCACCACACTTGTCGATATTTCAAACATACATATAACTCCAAGATCAAGGGGCCCGTTTCACTAAACTTCGTACGACTAAAATTGTAAAATCGTAAGTGCAAATTTATGACCGTCAGGAAATGTCAATTGATGAATTTTTTTTTTTATTGAGCATAGATAAACACATGGACACAGTAAAATAACCAATTTCTGCATGTGTATGTTTTTTATTAATAATTTATTGGTACAGCTTTGACAGTTTTAAATCGCTATCATATCAAATACGCCGGATAACCTATTGAAAAATGCACTCTTCCATGTGTTACATTAAAGAGATGGGGTTAAATTGCTACCCTCGCGAGAGGTATGGAGCGGGGGTAGCAATTATGTTTCTAAATTTTATTGTGCTCACAATGTTTAATAATTTGTTTCTACTTATGTTTTCTCTCACGACGCTTCTTGATATTTCACACACTGGGCATGCCTTGCTCTTAGTCCTCTATCATGCTGTGAACCTTCCATGATTCTCTGGTATTCGCTTATCACAAGGTCAAGAAGCAACACCAGGCGCGCTTCGTTGTCTTCTGGCAACTCTTGTTCACCTGGGGCCTGTTTCACTAAACTTCGTACGACTACAATGTTTGTAAGTGCAAAATCATGATTGTCTGTAAATTTCACATTTAACAATGTTTTCTTGTAAACAATTATTAGATTTACATTTATTGAGCATGCATGCAGCCTATGCTCAATAAATGTAAATCCATCAATTGAAATTTACAGACGATCCGAAATTTGCACTTACAAACCCTTTAGTCGTATAAAGTTTAGTGAAATGTCCCCCAGTATGTCAGGGGTCCTCTATCATGCTATGACAAATCCACGATCCTCGGTCACCCGCTAAACCCAAGCTCCATGTCACATACTTAGTGCATTCAAAACCTTTAGTTAACGCTCGGGGACGCTTCCTTTCATGTTGCTTTTTGGCGGCCAGCCTGT
Source organism: Conchocele bisecta (assembly GCA_029237695.1). Taxonomy (NCBI): domain Eukaryota; kingdom Metazoa; phylum Mollusca; class Bivalvia; order Lucinida; family Thyasiridae; genus Conchocele; species Conchocele bisecta. Next base: position 161,612,459 of record CM055265.1, on the reverse strand, counting down.
GTCACATTTCTGTTTTATAGTTATGTAAATATTCAGTCCTATTGTTGGGTACCCCCTTCTGCCAAACAGATGAAATTCAGGTGAAATCGACTTCATTAACCTGGCGGTTGACAGGCGGTTAAACATCACTAAATAAATAAATTGGCTCACCATAGTAACTTGGCTTATTAGATTTACCTTGATGATTGATATTAATATAATAAAATGTCAAAATGACTACAAATGTATAGTAAAATTTATTGATACCTTTGTATACACTGTATTTATAATTAACAAAACATGGCTTCACAGAACATTTGAATCATTTCCATTATAAAGTTCTTTTCATGCCCACAGGTGGAAGACTCGGACCTGTGACACAAAAGAAATGCCCATTACAAAAAAGCCATTACCAAATGGGTGGGGTAATGGCTTTTTTGTAATGGCCATTTGTTCGTGTCACAGGTCCGAGTCGTCCACCTGAGTTCATGCCATGTTGTTGATGGCAGATCAGCCCTTGGAATGCGGGAAACAAAACTTATTATAGGAATGAATGGCTTTTTGTGGAATTTATCGGGGTATAAACTTAGAAAAGTCGCGGGAATACTGGACGAAGGCCGGAAGGCCTCGTCCAGTATTCCCGCGACTTTTCCAAGTTTATATCCCGATAAATTCCACAAAAATGCCATTCATTCCTTATAATTCCAGCATTTTAAATAAATTAATCAAGAAAATGTGTTTATTTTCCGTTTTCTTAAGAATTATTTTAACTGCGCCTCACGGTTATGGAAAGTAGTTCGGCGTGGGAGTTTACTGGGATATAAATTTTGGACAGAGACTTGGTACGGGCCAATCAAATGTTAGGGAATTGTGTAAATATGTTTGTGCTGGAATTATACTTTGTTGTTGTTTCCTATTTTATTGTTTTAAAAATATTGATTGGCAGCACTTTAAAATCATTTCTAATGGAAATTATGCTTTTTTGCTGCCAGACCATGGGAATTAAAACATAAACGGCAGACGAAAAAATTTAATTCAGCATTTTAAGGTTTAGACAGACTTCATGGTCCGTCATTAGTTTCCAGTTTAGACAGGTTCCACTGTACTTTGGTGTATTTTTCAGATGATGTGTTGGTAGAATGTGAGGACCGTAAGAAGTTTCTGTATTTCGACCAAGGTGCTCCCGATGGACAGCGGACATTGTGTTTAAAGAAAACCAATACCGTGTCCAGCAACGTGTGTTACGATCCCATAGAAAGCCTAGTTTACAACAGTACTGTCGATAAGGATGTTGTAACGTTTACTGACGATGTTGATAATTTCTGCCTTAAGTATATCGCAACGACTCGACCTGTTCAGGATCAATACTGCGTAAGTACAACAATTGTTTTCATCTTCTCGCCGAAAGGCAGGATGGGATATAGCGATGGTCCATATACGTTAGTATGTAGTACGTTACTACGTATATTAGTAACACTTCTTGTTAAACCTTTCACTCTATCTCTAATCTCTAATTCCGTCTCAGATTTTGATAGTATTTGACCTCTATGTGTGTCTAGGGACGGTGCATTGTCTTGCATACACCCCGTGTCTGAACACCCAAGCCCTGACGACTGATGTTCAGTTTATTTTCAAGGCTGCCAGCGAGGTGATTACTGTCTGTTTCACGAAACCTGCCCAAATTTTACGGCCATATAAACAATGCAAAAACATTATTTTTTTCGATAATATTAAATTGTAGCAAAATTTTAAAATGAGCCTTCTTTTGATTTCATTAAATGTGGTCCAATATTGATTTTATTGCGAAAAAACAATTTCCAAATGTTAAATCACTATAGACATCTTCACAGAGTGAAAATGTCTATGGGGATTTAACATGGGGATTTTAGCTCACCTGAGCGAAGCTCATGTGAGCTATTGTTACCGCAATGTGACCGTCGTCCGTCGTCGTCCGTGAACATTTTCAAACGTCTTCTCCTCCGTAACCATTGGGCCTATAGTCACCAAACTTCACGGTCATGGTCCTTAGGTAGGGGGATTACAAAATTGTTAAAATGACGTCATTACGTAATCCAAGATGGCCGCCGTCTAAAAATAGCACAAATTCTTCAAAAATCTTCTTCTCTAGAACTGCCAACCGGATTTCGACAAAATTTGGTAGGAATGTTCGATGTACAATGCTCTTTCAAAGTTGTTAAAATGGTGACCCCAGGGTCAAAAATGGGCTTGGCCCGTGGGGTCAAATTGACCGAATATGGTCATGTCATATATCAAATCGAAGGTATCAACGAGGCGGCGATCACTCTGGTGATCACTCTGGTGCATTTTTTGTCGAAATCGGATGGTTATGGTTATGCTTGGCCCATGGTAGCCAAACTTAAAAGTTATGGTCCATGGGTGAAGCCTTTTCAGATTTGTTAAAACGGAGGTCGTCGCTAATCCAAGATGGCCGCCATCTAAAAATAGCCCAAATTCTTAAAAAATCTTCTTCTCACGAACCGCCAGCCGGATTTCGACGAAACTTGGTAGGACTGATTGATGTTCAATGCGCTTTCAAAGTTGTTAAAATGGTGACCCCGGGGTCAAAAATGGGCGTGGCCCGTGGGATCAAATTGGGGTCAAATTTTATTTTTGACCGAATATGGTCATGTCTATATCAAGTCGAAGGTATGAAAGAGGCGATCGCTCTGGTATATTTGTTGTCGAAATTGCATGGTCATGTCATCCAAGATGGTCACCGAAAGGTCAAAAGGTCGTTATTTTATTAGAGATTTCAAAATTCTTCTTCACACGAACCGCTTGGCCCATGGTGGCCAAACTTCACAGTTATGGCCCATGGGTGAAGCTTTTTCAGATTTGTTAAAACGGAGGTCGTCGCTAATCCAAGATGGCCGCCATCTAAAAATAGCACAAATTCTTAAAAAATCTTCTCATGAACCGCCTGCCAGATTTTGACGAAACTTGGTAGGAATAATCGACGTAGAATGCTCTTTCAAAGGTATGCCCCATGCAGGCACCGGGGCGGGATCAACTGATCCTGAGAATAGTGCTGCAGTAGCCATTGCTTGTCGTAAAAGGCGACTAAACTGGCTTAACGATTGGGTTCATACTTTCCGGAACCCACTATACCGGATTTGGCCCTCATGTACATTTTTAGCTTTCTTGTATGTGAGAGTTGAGTCGGGCTATGCCCCATATATAAAAGTAAGATTAGCGCTAATCCTATTACTTTTAGGGGATGGGATAAATGATGCTGGTGTGGTGAGGGCCTGGCACCAGATCAGGTTGTTCTAATTTCAGGACTGAATATATATTTTGATTGTAAATATTGAGTTCTGAAGTTGGGATTTACCCCCCTTGGACAGGTGGATATGGGACTCGACCCCGTTGACCCGTCTGCGTGTAGACTCCCTGAGGCTTGTACCTCTATGTCAGAAAAGCGAACGTTAAACCCTATTCACTCACTCACTCACTCTTTCAAAGGTGTTAAAATGGTGACCCGGGGTCAAAAATGGGCGTGGCCCGTGGGGTCAAATTTTATTTTTGACCATATATGCTCATGTCATATATCAAATTGAAGGTATCGATGAAGCGATTGCTCTGGTGCAATATTTGTCGGAATCGGATCAAATTTTATTTTTGACCAGATATGCTCATGTCATATATCAAATTGAAGGTATCGATGAGGCGATTGCTCTGGTGCAATATTTGTCGGAATCGGATGATTATGTCATCCATGATGGCATCCAAAAGGTCCATTTATTCGAGATTTTGAACGTCTTTTTCTCAGGAACCACATGGCCGATGCTGGCCAAACTTCATAGTAAGTTAAGATCCTTTGGTGAAGCATCTTCAGATTTGGTAAAATGAGAGTCATCGCTTAATCCAAGATGACCGCCATCTAAAAATAGCACAATTAAAACACATATATGAGCTCAATGTCACATTCTCCTCTGGTTTTCATGGAGTCAGGTAAGCGAATTAGGGCCATCATGGCCCTCTAGTTTTCTAATTTCAGAAATATTGGACCGATTTTAAAAAAAATGTAACTTGTTTTCTTGGTTAGATCATTTCCAAGCTATCCAAGCTAGGTTTCAGAATCAATTTCCAAAACATTTCGCTTTCCGACTCTTCCAGGTTCTCCACCTCTTTTTCCCCATGTTAAATTCCCATAGAGAACACATTTTTCGTAATGAAATCAATATTTGACAAAATTTCACGAAATAAAAAGAAGACTCATTCTTAAAGTGTGATAAAATTTAATATTATCAAATAAAATATTGTTTATATGGCCGTAAAATTTGGACAGGTTTCGTGATAATGATGACCTTGTTATTATTGGAATAAACAACATTTTTTTAGAAATAATCGGGGAATAAACTTTTAAACGTCAACTTGTTCACAAAACCTGCCGAAACTTTACAGCCATATAATTCCAGCACAAAAATATTTACACAATTCCCTAACATTTGATTGGCCCGTAGCAAGTCTCTGTCCAAGATTTATATCCCAGTAAACTCCCATGCCGAACTACTTTCCGTAACCGTGAGGCGCAGTTAAAATAATTCTTAAGAAAACGGAAAATAAACACATTTTCTTGAACTTATTTCAAATGCTGGAATTATAAGGAATGAATGGCCTTTTTGTGGAATTTATCGGGGATATAAACTTGGAAAAGTCGCGGGAATACTGGACGAGGCCTTCCGGCCTTCGTCCAGTATTCCCGCGACTTTTCCAAGTTTATACCCCGATAAATTCCACAAAAAGGCCATTCATTCCTATAATAAACAATGCAATAAACAATAAACTTAGTTTTATAGGTTCCATTGTCATCTATCTCTGATGATAATACCTGATCATGTTCGCAAAGTACACCCGAATGCATTGACATATTCATTCATATGTCTAATTTACAATGGAACCTCTCTAAACCGGACACCCTGGGAAGTCCCAGGGGGTCCGGTTTAGAGAGGTGCTACTGTACATGTAGCTGATCAATTTGCAACCCAATGTTGTTTATTTCTTATAATTTCAACCCAATTCTATTTCAAATTCACTAATTTTAAAAATGGTCTTAAATTCTATTTTTAATTCCTTTTATGATGATGTTTCACATCAAATTAAGATAATGGAGGATTAATAAAGCAGCATGTCGCTCAGAGCCAATGGAAGGTGAACAAATGTAGAGTAGGTAATATTGTATATATTTACTTTGCATTGGAATTTTCCAATCGATGTTTCAACTGTTCTGGGGTCCTTTTCAGTAAACTTCTTACGACAAAAATTGTTTGTACGAAGATTTTATTATTATTAATTTGTTTCTCACATTAACGTGGCTAAATAATACAACCAGTTTGCACCTACATGTACAGTACATATCATTACATATTAACACATCCCCTAAAGATTTTCCCACATCGACTATCAGTGCAAATGTTATTCTAAAATCCAATTTTGCACTTACAAACTTCTTTGTCGTACGAAGTTCTAATAGTCAAACGGTGTTTGATCATGTATGAATTCTTTGAGTTTCATGGCCGTGTGTAGCCACATATGGGCATAGATAAAGTCTCGAACAGTTGAAATTGCATTGATTCAAGATATCAAATGTGAAAAACAAAGAAATTACTAACCCTTAGACCGCTACACACAACAATTATCGTCTGCTGTTGCTTTTATATATTGCCTTATTGATGATACAAATGTAAAATATAAAATAAACAGCAGACGACAAAACATTAATATAGCGGTGTAACGGCTAATTAATATGTGTTCACTTGCCGCTTGTTTTGATCGATATTCTGCATTCCACTACATGTACATTGCTGTTTTCAGGCCTCGACATCTTCTTAATTTTCCACTCGTCCAGATTGGATTTCAACTCATGCATTCTTATATGTTTTAATGTTTATGCCTAAATCTCTCTTAACCCGTAAGTAACTAGAAAGGACTGTAATATGTAAATTTTCCGACCAATCCAATCATCACAAAATTATTTACAGACTAGTATATTTATAAAAAGGGGATGTTTTTTTCTTCTAAAAGATATAAAAAATACTTGCAAAATGTGAAGATCCTGATGAGCCGGCTCGTAACATTGGATCTACACTGTTTGCAAACATGACAAAAGAGGTCTGTAATGTTAAAATTAAAGTTAAACTTAACTCTCGTCCAAAGAGAAAATTCACTTGCTATACGAGCTGATGAGTGGATTTGTTGAGGCCTGGTTGTACAGTGAAAACTAAGCAATGTGACGTAAAACTGACACATTTAGTCAGTGCAGTGAGGATGTCGTGGAAGTTGTTCAAATGGCAGTTACTTAAGGAATAAAGCTATGGGCTATTGCGTTTACTGTAGTAAGAAAAATAGTTTGGTCTGTTTAAAGTGTGTCCGAACACGCACTTTAAACAAATCACAATGTTTTTAATACTACAGTAAACACAACTCCGTGTGGTTTTTGTCTCGCCCGCGAAGCGGAAAGCGAGACATAGGTTTTGCTTTTCCGTCGTCGTCAGCGGCGGCGGCGGCGGCGGCGGCGGCGTCGTCGGCGGAGGCGTCGGAGGCGTCGTCGTCGTCGTCATTCAATGTTAAGTTTTCGTGTTACGGTCATTACTTCAACACCTTATCAGCTACAGTCATTAAACTTTATACATACCTTTACTATGATATGTAGATGAATATAGGACTATTAAAAAACATTCCAGGCTCCAGGGTCAAGGTCAAACTCTATTTCTTTCTATGCTACAAACTGAACATTAATGCATGAAGACCCGTTTTCTCGTGCACCTTACCTGTAGAGAGAACAATAGCCTTCTCCAGTTGAACACTTGTGCATGTGCAAGCATGTGCAAATTTACAGCTTGACCACTAAATGTCCAGCTAAATTATTACAGGTAATTTATACAGGTAAATTATTATACCTGGGTATTATAGTCCGCAGACGATAACTTGCTACTTGTTTACATACAAACCGATCATAAACAAAACACAGAATAGTTGAGACAGGTAAATATCCTGTGGCAATATCCTTTTCAATATTGATTTTTGAGATTTGTCATCAAGTGTTATGTAGTCGAGGGGTTACAGTGAAGATATCAATGCCGTTGGTAGTGAGTTCGAATCTTAGTTTTTCATACATGTATACACATATATTTTTATTTGTTTATATTTTATTATATATTTCTTTTGTATGTGTGTTGCTCTTACAAATTACATTAACTAAGCATGAGATAGATTACATGTTGAACGTTAGTCTCTCACTTTGAAGAAAACTAATAACTAAATGCACATATGTGTGTACATGAAGAATCTTGGAGTATGTTCTCGCTGATCATGCCATATTGAGGTCAAACAGCAATAGTGATAACCCTCACCGTTTCACTTATTTCCTTCTCCAGCAAGCAGTCATAAAAAACACAGAATGATATCGACAAAAGTAATGCGTTTTGTGAGGTTCGAACTCTCGACCAGATAAAATGAACAAAAGTTCCGCTAACGTATGGATATTCTCCCGCTGCTTCGATACCACTGAGCCACACTACATGTCTATTTTGCGCACCAAGCTACACTTTTATATTGACATGCATTCACGTGCACTTTATCATGTAGTTAGTATACACGAAAACGAGGCTATGATATGATAATACACCTGGTCTACCTATATTTGGACTCATCGATTGACCTCCAGCAACTTATTATCGTCTGCCATTTATACATTTCCCTAAACTGTGTTGACAATATTGTGGCAATATGTGGACCTGTGCAGATATGATATGTAGATAAATATAGGACTATTATAAAAATTCTGGGCTCCAGTAGCGAGCATTCTTTTTTTGTTAATTTTTAAAAAAAAAAAAAAAATTAAACTTTTTTTCCATTTTTAGCCACGTTTTTTTACTTTTTTTTTCATTTTTAGCCAGGTTTTTTTGGAAAAAAAATCACTTTAAACTTTTTTTTTTTAAACATTTTTTCCATTTTTAGCCAGGTTTTTTTGGGAAAAAAATCCATGCTATTGGATTGGCGAAAGCCAGACGGGCGGGCGGCGTCCACAATCAATGTTAAGTTTTCGTGTTTCAGTCCATTTCTTTGTTACTGTAACACATAGGACCAACAAACTTTCACAGCTTCATAACCAAGGGGTGCCGTGCCCACCACATATCACTATCCAACATGTTACCTTTTTGAACTTGACCCATTTTTTCCGCGCAGTCAATGTTAACTTTTCGCGTTTACAATGTTAAGTTTTCGTGTTTAAGTCCATTTCTTTGGTACTGTACCACCTAGAACTACCAAACTTTCACAGCTTCATAACCAAGGGGTGCCCACCACATACAACTATCAAACATGTGACCATTTTTTTTACCTTCACCTATTATTTCTACGTAATTGACTTTCATTTTCAACGTTAACTTTTTAACGTACGTCTGGTTAAAGTTTTTTGGTTAAAGATTTTTGTTATACTATATCTCTGCAACTGCTTCGCCCATTACCTTGAAACTTTACATGGGTGTTTATCATCATCCATATTTTCATTCTACCCCCCAACCGTGCGGCCCCTGTGCCCAATGTCAAGGTCAAATTACTTTGATTTTTAGCCAGGTTTTTAAAAAAAAAAATCCAGGCTATTGGATTGGCGAAAGCCGGGCGTGTGGGTGGGCGGGCGGGCGGCGTCCACAATCAATGTTAAGTTTTCGTGTTCGAGTCCATTTCTTTGTTACTGTACCACCTAGGACCACCAGACTTTCATAACTTCATAATCAAGGGGTGCCCACCACATATCACTATCCAACATGTTTCATTTTTTTTTAACTTCACCCATTTTTTCCGCGCAGTCGACTTAGCCATTTTCAATGTTAAGTTTTCGCGTTTTCAATGTTAAGTTTTCGTGTTTAAGTCCATTTCTTTGGTACTGTACCACCTAGGACCACCAAACGTTCACAGCTTCATAATCAAGGGGTGCCCACCACATATCACTATCCAACATGTTACTTTTTTTTTAACTTGACCCATTTTTTCCGCGCAGTCGACTTAGCCATTTTCAATGTTAAGTTTTCGCGTTTACAATGTTAAGTTTTCGTGTTTAAGTGCATTTCTTTGGTACTGTACCACCCAGGACCACCAAACTTTCACAGCTTCATAACCAAGGGGTGCCTACCACATACAACTATCCAACATGTGACCATTTTTTTACCTTCACCTATTATTTCTACGTAATTGACTTAGCCATTTTCAACGTTAACTTTTTAACGTACGTCTGGTTAAATTTTTTGGTTAAAACTTTTTCGTTATACTATATCTCTGCAACTGTTTCGCCCATTACCTTGAAACTTCACATGGGTGTTTATCATCGTCCATATTTTCATTCTAACCCCCAACCGTGCGGCCCCTGTGCACAATGTCAAGGTCAAATTACTTTGAATTTATTTGTTAAAGTTTTTTCGTGTACTATATCTCTGCAACTGCTTCACCCATTACCTTGATACTTCACATGGGTGTTTATCATCATTGTCGCACCGCTTGCGGAAAGCGCGATATCGTCGGCATTTTGGCATACGTCCGTCTGTCCGTACGTCCGTGTGTCCGGTTAAAGTTTTTTCGTTAAAGTTTTTCCATCTTCTATATCTATTTTTGTAGTTTCCATGCCTCGCCCCAAGGAGCGACATGCAGGCCACGGCCATCTTGTCTACAAAAAGTGGGTATAATTATGTTATCCAAGTGTCCATGCTTGGAAAAAACCTGGCCTTCGTGGCTTTGCCTCGTTTCTTGTTGTCTAGTAGCATAAGGTCGTAAGTGCTATATACCGACTATTATCATATACTAAAACAATTATTGACTAGTGAGCCATAGAATATAATCTGATATTCTATGGCTCACTAGTCAATAATTGTATATGTTCGGGCCAGTGAAAATTGCCTTCTTGTCCAGGCTCGAGGTCAAGGCGGCGGGACAAGGCGAGACATTTGATTCTGTGGAATTCTTGTATTACTTATATTTACATTGCATTATCTGAAAGTTTAAATGTAAATAACCAAAATTAGAAATCTTTACCTTATTCTTGCGATTATAAGACGCATTTTTTTTACTCAGATTTGTATCCCAGAAAGCCCCTGCGTCTTATAAATACATGTAGATACATGAGCATTTTTTTCCACCCGAAATATTGACATAAACGACCAAAAATAAAAAAAATAAAATGCGTTCCTATATTTGTTGTTGTTGTTTGTCTTTGGGGTAAAATCCGGTATTGGAATATTGATTTCGTATTCTAAACAGTTCGCGCCTTTACTCGCGCCTTACTCGTTCCGGCCATGTGTCACATTCGGTACACATTTTCTATACCGAAGGCGAACAGTGTATACCAAGATCAGATCCGGTCGATATTTTCTCTGCCGAATCACAATCTTGCCTCTATCATTTTAATTATCTTTTGAAAACATTTACCGGTCCCATATCGGTCGGTGTCATTTTGCCGTGAAAAAATATTGCATGACGCCATTAACGGTAAATCCCAATATGCATAATGCAATTCCACGAAAGTTATAAAACTCCATCATTAGTTTCGAAACTGTGTTTACAAGATGCTGATGAAAGTGGCAAGCCTAAGTCAGCTGGCCGACTTCAAACACACCGCGTGTCAAGATTTACAACACAAAGCCATATCAAATATCAACACACGCGGTTGCTGACGTCCGTTTCGTATTCGTCACTAAACTGGTACCCTGTCTAATGCGTTCCAGTGAAACAATACTACCGAGAACCAGACTCTATTTATGACACGGCAAACGTGTTTATGTGAATTGGGTCTTTATCTCTGACAAATCCCGGCTTATTGCATTAGCGGCCAGACCAGGCGGTGGATTCGCGTAGTCTGCACATGGTTTACAATGTTCGCCAATCTCTATTTAAAAAATTATAATTACGTCGGCGGACAATGCAAATTCGTCATAGCTACAGGCTGCTTTCAGCGTCATTTACGGAAATACAACTGTTTGAAATATTACATACTGTAGGCGAAAGTTGTGTGTTGCTTTGTGGAAAAAAATCGATAACACCCAACCGTGTCAACAGGTGCTATTATCTTATGTCATCATTCAGCACGAGCTGTAAACTGTGTGACCTTTAGGCTATGTTTTGAAATTGCACTGATTGGTCAACACGCTTTTTGATGTGTGCCGCAGATGTGGCGAACGTGCGGCTTTCATCCTTGCATCATGGGGTCAATCAGTAACCCATTTCATGCTGAGGATACGCTTATGTTTGCGGAAAATCCTAAATATCCTAAGAAGTATATGCCGCGACCACCATTTAAACCGTTTCGTCGAGACGGTTCAAATGAGTGGTTACAACATATACTTTCAGTGAGAAATAACAAAAATATAAAAATAAAATATTTAATAAATTTCATATCCGTAAATGTGTATTCAGAAAGGAACGGATTAAAAAAACACTCTGGATTATACGCAGATATTGATTTCGAAAATAGTTTCCGTAAATGGTGTTGAAAAGTGAAAATACATACCGCAATCAATAATTAACAATATAATACCATTTCGGCAGCAATATGATTGCAAATATATTAACACGATTTATGACAATAGTTTGTTACACATTTAACACGATTTTGATATACAAATAGGCAAAAGAATCGGGAGCCAATGCACAACCGTGTACTAACCGAGCACGTGTTCTAGTGAAGCGTGTACTACCGCGTTCACAGTGTAATTGAATATACTAGAACATGGTGAAATACGGACCGGGGAATCACGGACATAGAGTCGGCAAATTACGGACATAGCAAACTATGATAGGGAAAATACAGACAAAAACGTCCAAGGTACGAATAAAAAAACAGTGTGGGGGGATAAATAACAACAACTTGGCGAGTTTTTTTTTCAGTTTTTTTGTTTCATTTTGTTAGGAAAATTGGGTGCGTCTTATAATCTCATGTAGACATTTTCCCCCAGATTTTGGACTGAAAATAGGGGTGCGTCTTATGCACTCTTGCAACCTATAATCGCAAGAATACGGTAGTTATTGTTTTACGTCATTTTGTCGCAATTCGTAGAACAGCGACGTTGCCGGTGAATAGCGTGACGTTATTGACAACTACAATTTAAAATAACGCCATGTATTTTAATGACGTCAAATAAACTTTAACGAATCAACAGCGTCACTCGACGTCACGTGGTCACGCTAACGTAATGTACTGGGATAACATATATATAAACGCAATACGTTGAATTGGCGTTTCCATTATGAATTTAAGGGCAGAGTAAATATTAACTTGTGATATTCCAAGTTCACTAAGCTACTTATAAAACTGATCTATGCATTGTCTAACAATATTACTTTTTATCAAGTAACACGCTTTGTATTGTTACATGACTGCCGTTGTTCGACACCGCTCACAGTCGTGTTCAAACGTACAGCGCATGCTGTTTGCAGACAATGCTCATTCCGAGGCCAAGCCAACACCTACGTAATGCATGTGTCTCATGACGTTACTAGAACGCGCCATTACATTATCAAAACAGTTCACAACGGTCACACTGAAATTTTGAGATGGATGTGGCTGCATCACGCGACGTGTACTGCGGCCCCGGAATATGTATGTGTAAAATCAGCTGTTTGAATGTAGCAGATTATCAAAGTTCCGAAAGTACTGCATATATACTCAACTTACATGCTATTAAATAATTTCCAATGGAAATATGACAATAACGTTCGACCATGTCCAGCCGTGGGTAAACGTCTGCCGTGGCACTCGGAAAATGTTTGAACCCGCGGCCTATGGCTTGTCAGCCAGAGACTCGGTGCATAAACTGAACTCGTTTCATGAATCTCATATCAATTGGAAACTCGTTTGAGATCCTCTATGTATGCCTTTTTCCCTTGCAGTTTCAAGTAACAGCATCTGAAGCTGACGACGTTGTTTATCGCCCTTGGAGAAGCTTAACATTTGACATCTGCTATGTCTTCAACAGACAGCCTTTTTTTCATGGCTCCATTCGCTTTTCCTTCAATGTCCCGACCATGGAACCATTGGAGAATATTCCACTCAATGCAACGGATTTTGATGAGCATCAGACACTTCGATACACACTCGCGGGTATGTATATGTGGCTGTGACTGGAGAAATGGGGCTGATGGTATTTGTGACAACAAGTTAGCTCTTGATCAAATATCACACTCCTGTAGACTGATACTGTTCTAGAGTGCTTGTCAGAAGGATGATAGGTGTACATTCTGACCTGGATCTTCACTTGTCGCAAAACCCTAAACCTCATTTCTAGTCACAGCCACATTTCGCAACAAAAATAAATCTTGGTGGGTATATGAGAATATTTCAATTGGAGATAATTCTAATACGCTGTCAAAACATGATATGGTTAGGAAATTTTGAAAATAACAAAAATAACAGATTACCTTTTTAATGCAACATATTAATAAATCAATCAATCAACCGATCAACCAACAATAAATCAATCAACCAACCGATCTACCGACCAACCAACCGATCTACCAACCGATCTACCAACCGATCAACCAACCAACCAACCCACCAACCAACCCACCGACCGACCGACCGACCGACCGACACAACCGACCGACCGACCGACACAACCGACCGACCAACACAACCAACACAACCAACCAACCAACCAACCTGCTCTGTTCAGCTGCTGTGATACCTCAAGATATGACCGATGTCTTTAGTATTGGTGCTGATGTCCTTCAAGTGAACAAACCAACTTCCATCACGATCTATCCAATAACCATCAACGTTGACGTACAGGTAGGCAGCATGGTTTAGGTGTATGCAAATTTTGAAATATTGTATGCCGAATGGTCAGTGGGGCATATAGTGTTAACAGCGTACGTCATGTCCATCCGTCCATACGTCCCGAAACCTTATCGCTGGGGTAAATGTTTGTTTCCTTACACGGATCTGATTGATATTTCACACACGCGTTGCTCTAATGGTCCTCTGCTGTCCTGCGACAAATTCACGATCGTCCCGCCCCCGCTAAGCCCAGGGCCATGGTCACATACATGGTGCGTTTGAAATGTTAACGCTCGGGTAAATGTCTTATAATTTCTGTTTCCTTGAATATATCTGCTTGATATTTCATACACCCATTGCTCTGATGGTCTGCTTTCATGGTGTTACAAATGCATGCTTCTCTGGCCACCCCTTACGGTCACACACTTAGTGCGTTCTTATAACTTCCGTTTATTTGCAGGCAGCGCCTTGATATTTCATACTTGCATTCATCTTATGATCCTCCATCATGCTGTAACAAATCCACCACCCACCGCCCATGCATTATCCCAAGGTCAAGGTCACAAACTTAGCAGTTCATAAACTTAAAGTTGAGGTAAATTTATTATAACTTCTGTTTCGTTACAGTGAACGCCTTGATATTTCATACATGCATTCATATGATGATCCTTTATTATGCTGTAGCAAATCAACGACCCACCACCTACCCCTTACCCCAATGTCAATGTCACAAACTTAGCGTATCCACTAAAATTAACGGTTGGGTAAATGTGCTATAACTTCATGGAACACCCTGATATTTCATACATACACTCCTCAGATGACTCTCTATCATGCTATAGCAAATCCACGACCCACCGCCCACCCCTTACCCCAAGGTCATTGTTACAAACTTAGTGTGTTCACAAACTTAATGTGTTCGCAAACTTAATGTTTGTATACATTTCCTATAACTTGTGTTTCTTTACAGGGAGCACTTTGATATTTCATACTTGGATCCATCTGATGATTCTCCATCATGCTGTAGCAAATCCATGCCCCATGTCCATGCCTTACCCCAAGATCAAGGTCACAAACTTAGTGCGTTCTTAAACTTAACTTTGGAGTTAATTTATTATAACCTTCTTTCTTTACAGGGAGCACTTTAATATTTCATACATCCATTAATCTGATGGTGTCAAAAATCCACTACTCACTACCCCAATGTCAAGGTCACAAACTGTGTGCGTTTTTAACAACTTAACGTTGGGGTCATGTTTTGTCGAGCCCGCTTACGGAAAGCGAGACATAGTGATCTCAATGACGTCCGGGTGTCCGTGCATCCATCCGCCCGTGCGTGCGTGCGTGTGTCCGTGCGTCCGTCCGTCCGTCCGTCCGAAATATGCGTTAGAGTTGTTATCTCTGCAATCCTAAGTCATATTGACTTGAAACTTCATATACATTTTAGTCATCATCCATATATCCATTCTGTGTCCCACTCATGCGGCCCCTGTACCCCTATGTCAAGGTCAAATGACTTAGAAGTTTGCGTTAAAGTTTCTGTCAAAATTTGCGTTAAAGTTTTCACATACCTACTATCTCTGTAACCGTAAGTGAGATTTGCTTGAAACTGTGTATGCTTATTGGGAATCATCAATATAATCATTCTGTGTCCCACTCATGCGGCCCCTGTGCCCCAAGGTCAAGGCCAAACGACTTAGAAGTTTGCGTTATTATAAAATCTGCGTTAAAGTTTTACATATCTTATAACTCCACAATTGTGACTCCAATTTACTTCCAATACTTTGCATCATCAATATTTTCATTCCATACCCTGCCCATGTGGTCCACATGCCGACGGTCAATGTCAAATGACTTTGAAATTTGTGTTAAAGTTTTTACATACCTTATATCTCCACAACACTTACTCCGATTTACTTCCAACATCCAATACTTCTAATTCATCATCCATATTTTCATTCTATAGCCTGCCCATGTGGTCCATATGCCCAAGGTCAAGGTTAAGTGACTTTGAAATTTGTGTTTGTTTTTACATACCTTATATCTCCACAACACTTACTCTGATTTAATTCAAATAATTCTTATTAACATCCATATTTTCATTGTGTAGCCCACCCATGCGGCCCACATGCCTAAGATCAAGGTCAAATGACTTTAAAATTTGCGTTAAAGCTTTTACATACCTTATATCTCCACAACCCTTAATTCAAACTTCAAAGAAATACACTCAGAGACCATCAAATGCCTCGGCTGGCTCGACATGCGGGCCGCGGCCATCTGGTTATACTTACTTCGTCACAGGGAGCGCCTTGATATTTCATACATGCATTCGTCTAATAATGCCCTATCATGCTGTAACAAATCCACCCACCGTCCATCCCTGACCACAATGTCAAGGTCAGTGAGTTCGTTCAAATGTTATGGATGGAAATAATAAGGAATTAGGTCATATAAAGATACACTTGGCTGCAATCACAATTGCTTCATAAGAGTGATGTGATATATGAATATAACATATGTGAATATTGTCTGATTACTGTATACTATATGGTACAGTTGCCATCTCCGCCATCTTTGTATGTACAAACCATCGTACAGTTTAACCCCGTCGACTGTTTAGCACATACAGCAAATAAGTTGACCGTAAAAGTAATAAAATGTGGTGCAATACGCCATAGACAGATATGAAAACAGCATGCTATAAACTATTATGCCAGAAAACTATACACAGGAGGAGATATGTGAGCATTTCCACCATCAATCTAAAAATAGATGTCTGTGTGTAAACTTTTCTATCTGATGCACAGTTTTTGGTACGTGCACATGTTACTCATAGGTAAAGCCATATATAGTTGCATAGTAGGCACCAGTAAGACACCAGTGACAATACACTCAGATAACTGCTTTCATGTTACTGGATTTGAGACAGTATGAATGGTAATAGTAATAACATAGTGACAGCACTGTCTATTTATCTGACAGTTACACAGCCATACTGGATTCTCAAACAATTTAACAACAGGTAAATTAACTCTTTAGAAATCAGAATTAGTATATAAGTGTTATGAAAACAACCCATGAGACATTTTTGTTTAACATCTGTAGAAGACGTTGCACCAAATTTGTGGTACCTATGTGTCAAATGCAATAAGAGGTAATATTAACTGATGGCTTGTACACACTAAGATGGCTGACATAGCAGCTTCATGCGTCATTTAGCATACAGTAACAAGCTAATATTCACATATATGTTATACATATATCCCATCATATTTAGGAAGCAATTATCGTTGAATCAAACGATAATCAAGTATAAAACGGGTCCGTAATGGTGATTTTAGTCCCATATAATAATCAAATTCCAGGCTGCCAACAGGCGAACTCTTGTTAATATATGAGATTTTTTCGGGAAAAATAAACATTCATCTTCCATTATCAGACATGTTAATTGGCAATATTTTACTTTTTATATCAAACGTGAATTGTCCCTCTTGATATCAAGGACGATAACCGTATTTTCTTAAATGTCTAATGGAAACATCTGTTTATTCTCTCTATTTATGTTTTTATGTACATGTCCAATGATCATTCTTTCTCATATATCAATAAAAATATTCAGGTGATTCACAGATAAGCTTTGTGTCAAAAGAGTATTATACCCCTCTGGGATATCACTAAACTTTGTACGACTAAAATGTTCGTAAGTGGAACATTATGCTATATGCAGCATATGCTCAGTAAATGCAAATCAATCAATTGAAATTTCTAGACGATCCTAAATTTGCACTTACAAACATTTTAGTGTACAAAGTTTAGTGAAACGGTCCACTGATTTCGAATTAATACGCATATTTATTTTTGCAAATAGAAAACTGAATTTATCACAAGTTTTTCCGATAGAGATTAGGGAATAAATGAGGAAAAACAGAAAACAAAGTTGAACATTTGTGTATTGGAGCTGCTAAAAGCAAACAGCTCAACTGAAAGTAGTTAACTTTCAAATATTATTATATTGTCGCATTTTTACTCTCAATTTAAAAATTGTTTTGAATATGTTGTACTCCTTTTTCAATGTGTTCAGCTAAAATAAAAGTTTAAAATGTATCAATACATGTCGTATCTGGAGCTCTGCACAGATGTATGTTTTCATTTTTCTTATAGGTAGAAGACAGTGGGATACCAGCACTCAATAACATGCAAGCATACTCAGTCACATTTACAAATGCATCCCTGGTTTGTGACTCATCGGACGCCCAGTTTCTTGTTCATTTCGAGTCCGGCCAAGCATCCCAGGTTGAGCTGGGCTCAATCAAATGTTCAGGGGCTACAGGGATGGAAACAAGCTTCCAAGTAGAAGGTAGGCTAGCTTTATAGTTCAATGAAGGCAAGCTTTATATGTGGTTGTGACTGGAGAAACAACTTTTAAACCGTACCAGCTACATACCTGAAACTTGGTATGTAGCTTCCTTATAATGAGTAGATGCACAAATTTTATTTCGATTATTTATTCGACCACGGGGTATTGGATTATCTCCCCCTAGTTGACTTAGAGTTTTCCAATGTTGGCTTGTAAGTCGTAAGGCTTTTAAACCGTAATAGCTACAGACCTGAAACTTGGTATGTAGCTTCGATTTTTGATTTGACCCCGGGTTCATGGATTATCTCCCCCTTTTATATTTAGAATTTTCCAATTTTGGCTTGTAAGTCGTAAAACCTTTAAAGTTACCCTAATAGTTACACACCTAAACAACTTGGTATTTAGCTTTCTTGTGATGGCTTGATGCGCAAAGTTTATTTCAATTTTTGATTCGACCCCTGGGTCATGGATGAACTCCCTCTTGTCGACTTAGACTTTGGCAAGTTTGCCTTGTAACTCGTAAACCTTTTAAACTGTAACGCTACAGACCTGAAACTTGGTATGTAGTTTCCTCTTGATGAGTAGATGCGCAAAGTTTATTTCGATTTTTGATTCAACCCCCGAGCTATGGATTATCTTCCCTTTTGGACTTGGGATTTTGCCTCATTTATTATCCAAGCATATTTGCTTGGATATAGTCCTTATACGGTTTTTGAGACCTCACATGATTTATGCAAATGAGTAATTGTCGACCAACGAACGTACTTCATGCTTCATGATTCTAGCTACGCCACGTGAGAGAGTTCCAAAGCGAGCGGTGCATTATGAACGTGTCACTCACATTTTTGGCCAGCTACATTTTTTTTCAGCTACAGTTATATTTTTAAAAACAGTTTGTGATTTTATAAATATTAACTGTCATGTTTCATAATAAATATTTTTGTTAGGATGTTATATTTTTAGCGCAATGATCGACCGCTCCACATGTAATTTTATACGTAGTTATACGCCATGAAAAATAGTTCTGATAGTGAGCTAACATTATATTGTGTAGTGTAATACATGTGTTGTTAATTTTCTGTACGACATTTATATTACAAAATGTTTATCTGATTTAATATAATAAATAAACTGACATGTATTAATTTGAGTATATTATTTTCACGCGCACTGATACAAATTAACCTTGTGTCTCATAAAAAGTAGTTTGTTTCTGCCATTTTATGCCGACAAATTACAGAATCGTTTACATAGTCATAGGTCAATGGCTCGATAAAATCCAACATTGGACAGCGAAATGATGATGATTTAAAACAGAAACATTGTTTTTTGACAGTTACATACCGCATGCTTTAAATAATCATCTTGAGCCATCGATATTATTAATCAGTGTCCATTTTACTTAAAACATCAACTAATCTATAATGATGTTACACAGAAAATGCAGTACGATACACTTCACAAAGGAAACATTGTCTTAGAGTTTGAATAATTTTAGGTTCCGCCGAACGAACGAGTACGCCGAAATATATTTCCGTACAAATCCAAAAACCTATTTATTATATACCCGTTCAACAAAACATGCATCATAATCATTAAATACTCCGATAGTGTGATGAAATGCGACTCTCTATTATTTTTGTTGAACAATCCGAGCGCCTGTGATGGCTTCAGTTTATGCAAATTGACATGGTCATTTCGCGCAGCTGAATCGATACAATAATTCAGGGGTTGAAATTTCACTCGCCCAGCTCGCCATGGCGAGTGCTTTTTGTGGCGGTCGAGTACTTTCTTTTTTTTTTTTACTAAATGGTTTATTTTCAATTTTTAAATAAATCATGTATCATGTACATATTGTATAACAAAACATGGATGAAATCACATGACATGTTACTAGAAAAGATCATACATAATGTATTTAGAAAGTGAGCTTATTTAAGAAGAGTTTTTTTAAGAAGAGAGTTATAGGAAAGAGAGAAAAAAAGATAAAATGAGGTCTTCCTTCGTTCTCGTAATTCGTAAATACATGTGATGTATAACGTTTATGTCAATAATATAATATAGTTGACATATAGTGTTAATAAGCATGTAATTAACTTTGCTACGCTTGGTACATATTGATCGTCTTTTTATTTTATTAATATTTCGTTTGTGGGTGTTAAAAGTTGAAATTACCCCATTTTATTTTATTATATGCAGATCTAGCTTGTCTTTCATTGTGGCTATTTCTTTTTCAATATTGATTCGTCTTTTCAAATATTTCATGAAGAAGTTAAATGACAATTCTTGTTTTTCATATTTACATTTAATGAAGAAATACTTTGCAAGTATGATAATGAAATTAAATTGTTTAGCGATAAGGTTTGGTTTGTTTGGTTTACACCAAATGATATCGTATTAAAGTTCATTTCGTAAACCACACCTCTTTCATTTAAGAATGTTCTTAGTTGTGACCATACATGTTGTACGTTTGGGCATTCCCAGAATAAATGTTTTATATTTTCCACATTCATGCTGCAAAAATCACATAAACTACTTGGTACCATCCACAATTAAGTAATAATTTATTTGTGCCTATGATTCTCATTAAATATTTATACTGAAAATTCCGTAGTGTGGTATCTATTGTAAATTGCATACAAGTTGTGTATATATTTTTTCCATTCGAAATTAAAATCGGGAAATTCATTCGTCCATTTCTGCTCTGATTTTATTGATTCTATGTTTTTTTTGTTTGTTTGTATAGTGTATAGAAGTTTATTTGCTCCATTGCTTGTCTGTACTTTTTGTAAAATAGGTTTCAGAGTTTGTACGGTATTTATGTTTTCTGTTTTAATTTTTTCTTTCCATTGCAGATTAATATTATTTACTAAACCTTGGTATTTGATAAAATCATCTGCCCTTATATTATACATTTCCGCAAACTCATTAAAACCGATAAATTTGTTTACTCTATAATCATATAACTGTTCTATAAATTTAATACCCCTTTCGTGCCAAGATTTGATGTATATTGTTTTGTTTTGATACTTTATGTTAGAATTATTCCATATAATTTCTTTTGAAATACTTTCGTTTTTTTCTGAGAAATTGATGTTAGCCCATGATGACAAAACATTGAATAGGAAAGTATGTTCTTTACATAAGTGTTTTATATCCTGTGGTTTTATATTGCATTCGAAAAGTAGTTTCCCACCAAATGGTTCAAGTTTCTGTGTGTATAGCAGTTTCCACTGGCCATGGTTTTTATCATCACATATTCTTTTTACCCATGATGCTTTTATCGCTTTTATAAAAACTGTCTATATCGACCATCTTTAAACCCCCGTGTTCATATGTTTGAATTATTGTGTTCCGCTTTATTTTATCGGGTTTTCCATCCCAGAGAAAATCAAACAATTTCATTTTAATTGTTTTAATTATGCTATCTGGTGGGTCAGGTAAGACTGTTAATGGATATATCAATTTCGGAAGAGCAAATGTTTTGATCGCAGTAATTTTACCTAATAAACTTAGTTTTCTTTTTTTCCATGTCTCAAGACTTTTGACGAACTCTTTTATCTTCGGAGTAAGGTTTAGTTCGTGCATATTTTTATTATCATTTGAAAAAGTAATGCCTAATGTCTTTGCGCTTGTTGATGTCCATATAAAATGCTTTGTAGGGCAAAAAATTAGTGTTGTGTTTTTTAGGGAACCCACCCGAAGAACTGTAGACTTTTTTGTATTGAGTTTGAGGCCCGAAATTTTACTGAATTCATCTATAAGGTATACTAATGTTTCGAATGATTTTTGTGTACCATCTAATATAAATGTAGCATCGTCAGCAAACATTGTCTTTTTAAGTTCTATGTTACTTATTTTTACCCCAGTTATATCTTTTTCATTGTCTATTGCTTTTGATAATAATTCTATTGCAATTATGAATAGGTATGGTGATAATGGACAGCCTTGACGGACACCTCGGCTTATTGAGAAAAAATCTGATAAGAAACCGTTATTTGTAACGCAACTTTTTGCATCTGAATAAAAAAGTTTAATCCTAATTAATAATATCGTTGCCGAAATTAAGATATTGCATGACCGTTAGAAGGTATTCGTGTTCAACTGTATCAAAGGCTTTTTCAAAATCTGCAAAGAATAATAAACCCGGAGAATTACTTTCATTCAAAAAGTCTAACCGATTCGCATAATGTTCTGATGTTTTCTCCAATGTATCTCCCCTTAATGAATCAGTTTGTGAATGATCTATTATTGATGGTAATACTTTTTTCAGCCGGTTTGCAATAGCTTTTGTAGCAATTTTATAATCGACATTAAGAAGGGATATCGGTCTCCAGTTTGTAAGAATGGATAAATCACTGTCTTTTTTTGGTATTAATGTTATTACTCCCTGTTTTTGTAATTCGCTCAAGTTTCCCTTCTCTAATGAATAATTCATGGAATTTATAAAATACTCTTTGATATTCGGTCGAGTACTTTCTACAGGCACTCGCCCAGTTTGGCGAGTGAAAGATTAGGTCAGGATTATTTTTTTTGGAAGAAATTGCCAATTAATTCCATCGATAACAGCCAACAAATGGTATTAATTCAGCGACCATTTGTTGTTTACAGTTTACGTCAATTTGCGGGAAGTAAGATTCAAGCAGTGTCTATGTACACGGTTACGGGTAGAATCTCTAGCGATTTTGAACACGGTCCATATCGGGCAAGTTTAATTCACGGATTATTTGTCGGCTTTACGCGGCCGGGCTAACAAATAATAGGACTGCGAGTATAGACTAGTGTATACGCGGCCACATATATCGTCTCGTATACAGTTGGGTTAACGCGCATTTCAGACGCCGAACATAACGGCTTGGGACGAAACGGTCGGCGCCGGGTCCGAAACCATTGAATTTAGTAATTAAGGCAGCACGCACGCATTGCAAACATAGCCACTATAAATTAAACTAAAATCTATGTCACTCAACGCTTATAGAAAATAAGAAGTGTGCAAGCCTCTGAGCAAATTCGCTGCTATTTGTTTGTTTATGTTCATTTAATACTTAAAATATAAATAACAATAATAGTGAATATGTCTCGTACGTTTTGATAATGATCATATGTAAAAGCTTTTTTTTTATAAATAAGATGCAACATTACAAAAACTGGAAATAGCAATTTATTTTTTTAAAAAAAATTTTTTAAAAAAACTGGGAGTAACTTTTTTTGACCTGGCAAGTACTTTTTTTTTTATTTTTCTACCTACCTTGGTTTCAACCTTGGTTGAAGGCCGTTTCTTGTAAGCTAGGCTTGTACTGGCCTATTTTAGCGACGTCAAATTGGATAATTGTCTTTGAAACTGGGGGGAGAGCGCAACTAAATCATGGTTAAAATGTCTGTACAATATTTTCACGTGTTGAATTTGCTGGGTCTCTTCTTCCAGGCGGAGTTGAGTGAACTTTTGAAACTATTTAGTGTGTTCGAATTTACACAATCACTAGGGAGTGCATTCCAGTCTGTGACGACTCTTTGAGAGAATACTTTTTGTCGCAACTGCGAAGGATTTCAGGACTTTCAGTCCTTTGATTATCAAAGCGATAGGAGGGGCATCCGGGTTCTATGAACACATTTTCTAGTTGATACTGGGGTCATCATTTTAATATATCTGAAAGCATTGCCTATCAGTCATTCCTGCCAAGGATTATTCAACGAAAACACAGTATGTTTTATCCCCCCTGTCAGAGACACATACTATTTGTACTGTGTATCCATCCATGTGTTCATCCATGTGTCGGTGGGTCCAGTTAAGTAGTTTGTCAGAGTTTCTCCGGGAACATTTGTGTACCGACATGCCACATGCTCTTGTGATTTGATAAAAATGGTAAATTATTCAGTTGATGGCAACATTTAATTCAGCATTGTAATCGTTATATTACTTGATATTTTTAGGGGGCCCTGTGACTGTGGATGGCACTGGAAATATCAGGTTTGACCCAGAAGCGGAGGTATATGAGGGAACATTTCAAGTTGATGTCGTTGTCCAAGCATTCGGCGATCTTCCCCTACAAACCACTGCTTCATTTGAAGTTATTGCAGGTAATGTACAATAAACTGCACATGTGGCTGTGACTGTAGAATTGGGGCTTATGACAATTGTGACCAGTGTAGTAGCTGATCGAATAACACAGTCCGGTAGCCGGATAACGATATACTTTGCTTGTTAGAGGCCTGACACATGTTCCATTGATATAATGGCAAACAGCGTAGACCCTGACCTGCCTCTATCCTCCTGACCTGGATCTATACTGGTCGCCAAACTCACAATACCAAGTTATCCAGTCACAGCCACATATAACAATATTACCATGTACAATATATCTATTGCTGTGACATCTCCCGGAACCAACGTCATCATATTGTATTTTATTACATGTCAAGTTAGTATATGCATGGAAAATATCTGTGAGAGAAAACACGTAATTGTCATCTTACAAATAATACAATATATAATAGGAAAATTCCATCGTTCAATATACAAGTATTGATTAGTGAACCATAGAATATGTAGCCCATTTCACACACATTGCAAAATATACTTATCCAGCAAAGTATACTTTGAGGGAGAAATTTTTCAATTTATGGATAAATTTATTAATTTGTATTATACTGAATTTATTACATTATTACAGCCATTTTGGCTGTGATAATGTAATAAATTCACTATAATAATTCTGCTTTCTTTTATCAAATATATGCAGTGGTTAGTTCTATATGAAATAATGCATTTTGGGAAAAAATAAATGATTACTCCCTCAAAGTTTACTTTGCTAGATAAGTAGATATTCACTGACAGAAAAGTCATATTGACCGAGGCGAAGGTCCCCAGGGTGGCCGGCTTAGAGATGTTTCGCTGTAAATCAGGCATATGGCAAATCTAAGACATGTATGTGTACTATGTGATCATGAACAGACAATATCATCTGAGATAAATGAATGAAACCAATCAAAATAATATCACAGATGTTTTATTGACGGAAGTCCTGTTTAGAGAGGTTCCACTGTACTATGTTCAGATGTATAATTTGAAATGTTACCTATGCTCTCATATCAGCTTTTGCATATATAATACAGTGTCTGTATGGCACGCCGTTTTACTATTAATTCAGAGTAAAGGATATCTCTTTGAGTCAATAAGATATCTATTTCAATCAACAAGATACCTATTTCTGACAAACAGATATCTATTTCAGTCAATAAGATATCTGTTTGTCAGAATGAGATATCTTGTTGATTGACAGAGATATATTCTTGAATGAAAGAGATATCTTATTGACTCAAAGAGATATCTGTAACTCTGAAATAGATATATCTATGATAATAACAATATAGATATCCGTTTGAGAGTTACATATATCTCTTACGGTCAATAAGATATCTCTTTCAGTCAATAAGATATCTCTTTGACCTAACGAGATATCTGTTTAGATTCAATGAAACAGATATCTACTTCTATGAATCAGAATCTTAATTAGCCAAACAGATATCTTGTTGTATGAAACAGATATCTTCTATGATGAAAGAGATATCTTGTTAAATCAATTAGATGTATATTTGACTTTTTCAAATAGATATTTGTTTGATCGACTACTTAACAGTAACTGTTGCTCCCTGCAAGTCATATAATTATAATATTTATTTTTGCGGAGATTTGGGTTATTACATCTTCCAAGATGGCCGCCAAAAGAGCAAAAGTTCGTCATTTTATGAGCGACTTCAGCAATCTTCTTCTCGTGAACCACTTGGCCGATAGTTACTGTTTGTCATATACTTTTTTCCCAGTTATCAATCAGCGTTGACTTCACAGTTATGGTCCTTAGGTGAAGTATTTTCAGATTTGATGAAATGGCGTTGTTACATAATCCAAGTTGGCTGCCGTGTGAAAGTATGTCAAGTTCTTAAAAACTATTTTTCTCATGAACCAATTAACCGATTTTGATGAAACTTCATAGGAATGATCTTACATTAATGATGTCTTGATAAAATGGTTGCCCTGGGGTCACAAATGGGTGGGGCCCAGGGGGGTCAAAGTGGGGTCAAATTTAGTTGTTGACTGAATATGGTAATGTTATATATCAAATCAAAACTATAAATTAGCCGATACCATTTTTGTCACAATTAGGTAATTGTGTCACCCAAGATCGCGGTCGAAAGGTCGTCACTTTATCGTAAAGTTAGCAAAATCTTCAACTTATTTTGGCCATATGTATGTGTGATGTTCTCGAAGATCAGATGGTGTCATCAGGTGAGCGATACAGGCCCATTTGGGCCTCTTGTTTAACTATTCCATTACATCCGAATTCGTATACGTTTTCGCATGCGATTTCATATACGAAAACGTATACGAATTCGGATGTAATGGAAACACCGTATAGTGGAGTTACATGTACATAAACAATACTCACATAAATTCGGACAAGAAATCGCACATGTTTTCGTTGAATGGAAACACGCCATAAAAAAATAGGGAACGAGTACCACAAGGAGACCGAAGAACCACCAAAGAAGAAAAATCATTACCGACATTGTCAACAAAATCCGTCCAAGACCTATCAGTTATCCCCCGCAATAAGGCATGCGGGGGAGGGGGTGAAGGGGTATATATCAGTTAGCCGTGGATAACAGTTCTATTTGGTATTGATCTATTTATGTCCGTTAATGTATAGGGACGGGGCATGCATGGACGATATTGTATCTATATAATGATAATAATAATATTGCGTTTCTTTCATTCTAAGAGTACGATCAAGTCCCTATTTATTCCTTTAAAGGTGTGTCTGCAACTTACCATTATCACATATTATACTTCAAATGCCATACTATAACATGGTATGCAGCAACAAATCAATTTGTACTGATACAGTGTTTAACGAGCAGCACATGCATGTAGTCTCTGATTTATGTCTAAGAGCTGGTTCGTTCTTTTCACTGCAGTATCTATGAATAGGTACTTTTAACTGCAGTTTTCTCAGCCTAACCTAGAATTTTCGAAATCAAGTTTGGATGTGTTTTGTACCGGATGAATGTAAGCAATCGTCAGTAAAATTTCATTGAAATTCATTTAAGGATAAGGAAATGGCACAACATATATCATTACTTTTGGAACACTCCTCGTAAACAGGAACATGACATTAAAATAACATCGTATGATGAATACCTGGTGTGTTGAGTACCTGGCACGAGATCAGCTTATCCTGACTGGGCTATAAAAGTGGTTTTCCTGATGTGGTAAGGAGCACTCAATCAGGATATTGCAGTTTCGGGTTTAAATTTGTGATTTTCCTCAACACTTTTGTATCAGATCAACATGTTTGCTATACATGTATACCTTTGGGATGTTTGTTGTGCAAGCTTGAAAAGCGGAAAGTGCGATACAGTCGGCACTTTCGCGAGCGTTCGGATTTGCGTCTAGTTTCTTTGCGTCAAAGGTTTGTTGTTTTTAGCTCGATTATTTGAAGAATAGGGAGAGCTAATGTCGTCACCCCGGTCTCGGCGTCACACATTCAATGATAAGGTTTTTGGTCAAGCTCCTATATTCAATACTACTTTTTCTACAGCCACCAAACTTGGACAGCTTCAATAGCTAGCGGTGTGCATCAATAACTACTGTATTACGTATGACCTTCCAGTGACATTGACCTATTTTCCACCTGATTTAATTAGTTATTTGCACATGGTAATGTTTTTCGTCAAGCTCTGATCGTGAATACTACCGATGCTACAGCCACCAAACCTGGACAACTTCAATAGGTAGTGATTAAATCAATAACCACTGCACTATGTATGACCTTCCCAAGACTTGACCCATTTTCCACCTGATTTACTTAGCTATTTGCAGATAAGGTTTTTGGTAAAGCTCCGATCTTGAATACATGTACTACTATGTCTACAGCCATCAAACCTGCCCAACGTAAATAGGTAGTGGTTTACATCAATAACCACTTCATTACGTATGACCTTTCAGTCACCACCCATTTTCCACCTGATTTACTTAGTTATTTGCAAATGATAAGGTTTTTGGTCAAGCTCTGATGGATAACTTCAATAGCTAGTGATATACAATAGTGATAACCACTGCATAACATACGACCTTCATCTGACCGTGACCCAATTTCCAGCTAATTTACTTAAGTCGGGTATTTATCGTTCATACTATGAGTCTACAACCACCACCACACTTGAACTAGCTTTTATCGTGTGTGGAATGGACCTGGCACCAGGTCAGGATATTCTAATTTCAGGGCTAAATATATATTTTTCTGTAAATATTCAGTTCTCATTTTGGGAATTTCCCTTATTATGGACAGGTTAAATACGGGACAGGCCCGTTGACCCAGCCTTAAATGACCTTAGCTGTTGATATGCCGTTACACACCAATAATCAATTAATCAATCCATCCGTCATGTGGAAGCCGAATAAACGAACATTAAACAGACCAGGGGTCATGCAAAGTGGACACGCCAAACTTGGATACAATTCCATTTTTGATCTCTGAACTCGGATCAGTTTTCACGCCAAACTCGGACGAAATTTTCCGTCTCTGACACATTTTATCATGGAGCGGGCTATTACAGATGCATTTCACTTTCACGCTGACAATGAAATGAATTATTATGGAGTCATTATCAGTTTTCAATGTTGATACTGCCAGATTACTATGTTTTTCATCACTTTCAACAAGTTTTTCAAGATTTGTTACCAGTTTTTATCACTTTTGTTTATTAAATGAAGTCAGCTAGTGTGGCATACTTTTATATTTTTTGCAGGTATTACCATGATTACCGATGCAACTGTAACTTTCACTTTATATATCTATAACCCAACATACCCCGGGACTTTAACCTTTCATGATGCCCCGCGATGAGGGTACTTTACCCGGGCTTTATAATTATGGGCCGGGGCACAACATGTGTCTTTTACGGTACACTTAAATTAAGACGTTCTTAGTTGTCTCCCATGGCGAAATTAGAAACCATTTCGTTAGTTTTGTTCATAGAAATAAAGTAGAACACTATCTAGGGGTGGTGGTCGGGGTTTGGGTGGAAGTTAAAAGCAGATTTGGAAGGAAATAATCATGAAAATGTCCTTCCAGTTTAGTGTAACGTAAAAGACGCTAGCACCAGGGTTTTACCCAGGCTTTACCGGGGCTTTATTGAGGCTTTTATTGTTGCCCCGCAGTGCAGTGCTTTTACCGGGGCTTTAACAGCAACAAAATTAAAAGCCCCGCTATTCCCCGAAGTGGGGGTGCGGGGATTTACATTGACTGATGCATTACACTTACAGAAAAAAATATACCAACATACATGGCAAAAACAGTACACAAATTGCACCAAGTGAGTTTTCAACTTTAACTTCCAGTTCTGTTTCTCGTCTTTAACCCACATAATGTATCATAATTTAACACAAATATACACCTGCTAAACCCTATGAACAAATACTCAGTGATAATGTCGGGTATTGGTCAGTTCGTATACCGGTTTTTTTATACCCACCAGCAAACCATCCTTCGCTCGCTTTGTCTCTTGAAGTACAACCTCTGTGTTCAATGCTTCTTCTTCCAAACATCGTCTGCCGTTATGGATAGCATTTCTGCATAACTCTAATAGTCTGTGCCGCTCCATGAGCGCCTTTTATAGGAAAATCTGCTAGTCCCTAAAGTAAATTCGGATAGTAAAGTTTGTTGGGGGTATGTAGGAGTCAGCTTATCTGTCGGTCTGCCGGTCTGTCGGTCGGTCTGTTGGAAATTCCCTTCCGCTCTATATCTTCTACACCCATGCATGGATTATCAAATGGCTTGGCACAAATGTTTCTCATGATGAGAAGGTGTGTCGCGATCAATAACCACGCACCTACGTCCAAGGTCAAGGTCACAGTTGAAGGTCAAAGGTCAAACCTATTGAAATTCCCTTCCGCTCTATATCTTCTACACCGATGCATGGATTATCAAATGGCTTGGCACAAATGTTTCTCATGATGAGAAGGTGTGTCGCGATCAATAACCACGCACCTACGTCCAAGGTCAAGGTCACAGTTCTAGGTTAAAGGTCAAACCTATCGAAATTCCCTTCCGCTCTATATCTTCTACACCGATGCATGGATTATCAAGTGGCTTGGCACAAATGTTTCTCATGATGAGAAGGTGTGTCGCGATCAATAACCACGCACCTATGTCCAAGGTCAAGGTCACAGTTGAAGGTCAAAGGTCAAACCTATTGAAATTCCCTTCCGCTCTATATATTCTACACCGATGCATGGATTATCACACTACGCCCAGGATCAAGGTCACAGACTTGATGCGTAACGCTCGGCTAAATGGCTTATAATCAAAAATGCCACGTTTTCTTTGGCTGCCAGTGGGGGTATTCGTGTGCCGACAGGCCACATTTCTAGTTGTTGTTGTTGTTGATAACATGTATAATTCACTGCGGGACTTTCCTGGTAAGGAGAATTCATTTATACAATTAAAACATGAAACGAAACAGATATCTTATTGAAAGGCTTCAAATAGATATCTCTTTCATCAAACTAGATATCTTGTTGACTAAAGATATATCTTGTTGACTCAAAGATATATCTTGAACTGTAAAATAGATATCTTGTTGAGTCAAAATGATATCTTTATTAAATAATTAGATACTAGATATCTACTTCACAATAAAATATATCGCTTTCCTTCAATAATATATCTTAATGAGCCAAATAAATATCTCTTCTATTATTAGCCAGGTTTTTTGAAAAAAAATCCAGGCTATTGGATTGGCGAAAGCCGGGCGGGCGGGCGGCGGGCGGCGGGCGGGCGGGCGGCGGGCGGCGGGCGGCGTCCACAATCAATGTTAAGTTTTCGTGTTTGAGTCCATTTCTTTGTTACTGTACCACCTAGGACCACCAAACTTTCACAGCTTCATAATCAAGGGGTGCCACCATAAT
The DNA here is from genome assembly GCA_029237695.1 of Conchocele bisecta. NCBI lineage: Eukaryota > Metazoa > Mollusca > Bivalvia > Lucinida > Thyasiridae > Conchocele > Conchocele bisecta. The sequence goes on along the minus strand of CM055265.1, from coordinate 161,581,373 downwards.
CACTATCCAACATGTTACTTTTTTTTTAACTTGACCCATTTTTCCGCGTAGTCGACTTAGCCATTTTCAATGTTAAGTTTTCGCGTTTACAATGTTAAGTTTTCGTGTTTAAGTCCATTTCTTTCGTACTGTACCACCTAGGACCACCAAACTTTCACAGCTTCATAATCAAGGGGTACCCACCACATATCACTATCCAACATGTTACTTTTTTTTTTAACTTCACCCATTTTTTCCGCGCAGTCGACTTAGCCATTTTCAATGTTAAGTTTTCGCGTTTACAATGTTAAGTTTTCGTGTTTAAGTCCATTTCTTTCGTACTGTACCACCTAGACACCAAACTCACCACCGGACCACCAAACTTTCACAGCTTCATAACCAAGGGGTGCCTACCACATACAACTATCCAACATGTGACCATTTTTTTACCTTCACCTATTATTTCTACGTAATTGACTTAGCCATTTTCAACGTTAACTTTTTAACATACGTCTGGTTAGAGTTTTTTGGTTTAAAACTTTTTTGTTATACTATATCTCTGCAACTGCTTCGCCCATTACCTTGAAACTTCACATGGGTGTTTATCATCATCCATATTTTCATTCTAACCCCCAACCATGCGGCCCCTGTGCCCAATGTCAAGGTCAAATTACTTTGAATTTTTTTGTTAAAGTTTTTTCGTGTACTATATCTCTGCAACTGCTTCACCCAATACCTTGATACTTCACATGGGTGTTTATCATCATTGTCGCACCTGCTTGCGGAAAGCGCGATCCTGTGCCCAATGTCAAGGTCAAATTACTTTGAATTTTTTTGTTAAAGTTTTTTTGATTTCGTGTACATATCTCTGCAACTGCTTCACCCAATACCTTGATACTTCACATGGGTGTTTATTCATCATTGTCGCACCTGCTTGCGGAAAGCGCGATCCTGTGCCCAATGTCAAGGTCAAATTACTTTGAATTTTTTTGTTGTTAAAGTTTTTTCGTGTACTATATCTCTGCAACTGCTTCACCCAATACCTTGATACTTCACATGGGTGTTTATCATCATGGTTGCACCTGCTTGCGGAAAGCGCGATCCTGTGCCCAATGACAAGGTCAAATTACTTTGAATTTTTTTGTTAAAGTTAAAGTTTTTTGTGTACTATATCTCTGCAACTGCTTCACCCAATACCTTGATACTTCACATGGGTGTTTATCATCATTGTCGCACCTGCTTGCGGAAAGAGCGATCCTGTGCCCAATGTCAAGGTCAAATTACTTTGAATTTTTTTGTTAAAGTTTTTTACGTGTACTATATCTCGCAACTGCTTCACCCATTACCTTGATACTTCACATGGGTGCTTATCATCATTGTCGCACCTGCTTGCGGAAAGCGGCGATCCTGTGACCCAATGTCAAGGTCAAATTACTTTGAATTTTTTTGTTAAAGTTTTTTCGTGTACTATATTCTGCAACTGCTTCACCCAATACCTTAATACATTCACATGTGTGTTTATCATCATTGTTGCACCTGCTTGCGGAAAGCGCGATCCTGTGCCCAATGTCAAGGTCAAATTACTTTGAATTTTTTTGTTAAAGTTTTTCCGTGTACTATATCTCTGCAACTGCTTCACCCAATACCTTGATACTTCACATGGGTGTTTATCATCATTGTCGCATGCTTGCGGAAAGCGCGATCCTGTGCCCTATGTCAAGTTCAAATTACTTTGAATTTTTTTGTTAAAGTTTTTTCGTGTACTATATATCTGCAACTGCTTCACCCAATACCTTGATACTTCACATGGGTGTTTATCATCATTGTCACACTGCTTGCGGAAAGCGCGATATCGTCAGCATTTTGGCATACGTCCGTCCGTTCGTCCGTGTGTCCGGTTAAAGTTTTTTGGTTAAAGTTTTTCCATCTACTATATCTATTTTGTTAGTGTCCATGCCTCGCCCCAAGGCGCGACATGCAGGCCACGGCCATCTAGTCTACAAAAAGTGGGTATAATTATGTTATCCAAGTGTCTATGCTTGGAAAAAACCTGGCCTTCGTGGCTTTGCCTCGTTTCTTGTTTTCAAACATATATCTCTTTCAGAGAAGTAGATATCTAGTATGATGAAATTGATCTCTCTTTGAGTCAATAAGATATCTCTTTCTGACAATAAGATATCTCTTTGAGTCAATAATATACCTCTTTCAGTAAATAAGATATCTTCTTCCGTCAATAAGATATATCTTTGACTGAGGAATATATCTGTTAAATGTACTTATAAAGATATCTTCTTCATGTACTAGATATATTATTGACTGAAATAGATATATGTTTGTCTGAAAGAGATATCTTGTTGATTTGAAAGAGTTATCTTATTGACTCAAAGATATATCTTTTACTTTGAATAAAAAGTAAAACGGCGTGCCATATGTCTGCAATAAGGGATGGTAGCTAGTTATCTCCCTTTGCAAATCTATTTATAGAGATCCGCTCCTATACTGTATTTCAGCGTTTATTTCTTACTCATTAGCACAAAACATGAGTAGATACAGAGCAGACTGTAGTCTGATCTGAGTCTACATTGATTGCAATAACTTAAATAAGTGTGAAAATATGAATCTGGCAAATAATGTAGTCCTAGATCAGATTTCGCAGATTTGTAGGATGATTTGGATCACTAGTAGAAATCACTGTAAATAAATTCAACATAACTAGCTACGATCCCTCATTTTGTACCAGTATTGCACACATGCACTTTCAGTCCAGTCATCTCAAATGGGTATGTACCGGTAGGCAAACGACACTGTTACTGCATCGTGGGCGTAATATATACTGAGAAAAAATAGAAACGTCCCTCCATGTTCAAGTAAAGGTTTCTTGTAATCTATAAGGCTGGTGGTACTAAAATGTGTGCAGAAAATGAAGTTTATTAATTGTGGAGTCGGAAGGGCCAAAATCAGAAATCTGTAAAAAATAAATATTTAGGGATTTATGGTTTCTCAAAAGAAAGTCTGCTGTATTCAGTGTAATTACTATCGTGTGTGACCACCATTTGCACGAATACACACCATAATTATACGGTGCATGGATGCGACGTAACGCAGAATTAGGCAGATTCTTCCATTCTTGCTGTAAAGCCTGTGTCAGATCTCGAATGTTGTCACTTTGGTGGTCGGCCCTCGCCTTACGATCCAGCTCATCTCAGTAGCCTATTTCACCAACATTGCAAAGTATACTTATTTTTTTTTTTAAATATTTATTTTCCCCGTAATAGGTTTGTGGTGGGTCGGGGCCATCCCCCACAAACCGTACATAATATACATGCAATAATCAGGTACAACTACAAAATATACAATTACAGATATTCACCCTCTTTTACTCTTGCAGTACTGGGTAGAAATCACTGTTCTAGTATTTTTTAAAGACTTCATGGTTGAGTGGTACATTAGAATCGTCACTAATGAGACCTGAATTTTCGATAAAAACTTGCCCATGTTATTAAAATAAAACAGTAATACTTATAATATACCCCGCGCAGATGACAATGTCACTCTCCAGCACTGCAAGAGCCAAAGTTTGATTTAGCATATGTAATGCATGTAATTGATTATAAAATTTTTTTTATGTTATCATTCATATTACCCATGATCCGACTGAACCAGCCCCATTCTTCAAAAAGTGAAGTTCAATCCTACTGCGCATCTACATGCTTAAACCATGTGTTAACCCTTTCAACACTACAGCCATTTAGGTGTTTTAAACAGTGTAGACTAAGACAAGCCGGCTCATGATGAAATCTATCATCAGGATCTGCACTGTTTGCAAGTAATTTTCATATTTGTTAAAAAAAACAAAAAAAAATTTATAATCGATTATTTGAAAAGTATTTTGTGATGAATGGACTTGACCGAAAATGTTATTTACGGCTGAAAGGGTTCACTGTTAAAGTTGTTGTTAACATTATATATGACAAGCCAATAAACAATCTGTTTCGATCACCACACTGGTTATAAAAACAAAACACGACTGGTTCCGTCGGTCATGGTCTTTGCTTGAACCTGTATATCTCTGTGTACATTATATTCTTCTACTAGATTCATATTATAATTGCTTTATTTCCCAAACCTATAATATGAGATGGAATGGGGGGGTGGGGTGGGGGTGGTGGGGAAGGCGTTAAAACGAAGAAAGAAAAATAAGCACAAAAGCAGAGATTTATTATAGCACCCGCAACTAGCTCAACTGAAGATGAAATCTTATTTTGGTATTATTGTTATATAAATTAAGCTTGTGAAATGATAAATTCTTCCCAAATTGTTGTAAAGTTTTCAAATTTGTTGTCCATTATTGCTGCCGGTTCCTGGATGTTTCATACATTAGTTGAATTCGATGCTTCAGTACGCTGAGACTTGGAACTTAATTTTGAACATCGGCAATAATAGAGATAGTATTTTAGTTTCTAATAGTATTAATTGTTTGAAGATACTTATTGTTTTTTCGTAAATCCCAAAGATGAATGATTTTTCGTTAATTGTAATAGTTATATCTTTTGTCGCTAACCATTCTTGAAGTTCCCTAAATTTGCTTTTTGTAGCCTCACAATCCCAAAACAAATGTTTTATTGTTTCCGAAAACTTTTTACAGAATGTACATAATGGACTACTTTGCAATTTTAATCTTATTTAGGAAATCATTTGTGGCCAGAATATTGTGGTTTATTCGGTACTGGAACCATTTTCGAGTTGTGTCTTTTGTTATGATATGCGGCCATAAATATATTTTCTTCCATGTTTCATTGTTAAAATTATAGGTGGGAGTTCCATTTAATTTTACCAGCTGGAGTTTCAGAATTGGAGTTTAATGCGAGATACATGTCTTTTGTCCCGGTTTTGTTTTTTAGGTATATTTTTAGTTTGTATGGAGTAAATGGCATTTCTAACTTTTTTTCGATATTGTTAAGTTTCAAGCTTTTACCCCAATCTTTTATTGCTTTAACAAGGCCATAATATTGAAGAAAGTTTATATTTATGTTGAAATTGTTTTTAAGTTGATTTTGAGAGGCAAATGTTCCATCAATTTTGATAATGTCATTTATAAAACATATTCCCTTATCAAACCATGCCTTATTGAAGAAGGTTGTCCCACATTTTATGTCCTTATTACAAAATAATGGGCTAGAAAGAAATGCATCCATGTTTATTGGCTTAAGCTTATTTTGTAATTTTAGATGAGCTTTTAGAACATCCCGCCAAAAAAGGTTTGAATTTTTTCCTATTTTTTGTTCGATGTACATATCTCCCAATTTAAAAATATTATCTGTATCAATTTCTGTATTTAAAATGTGTATAAATTTATATTTGTTGCACACTATTCTTCTTACCCATGTTGTTTTTAAAGATGATATATAGTCCTCAATATTTGGCATTTTTAATCCGCCATCCTCATATTTTTTGCATGTGATAGTGCCTTTTACTCGTGATTTACCTTGCCATAAAAAATTATACATAATGCTGCTAATATCTTTAATACATCTTTGACTGGGATTAGGAAGGGATATAAACAGGTGATTTAAAGATGAGAGAAGAAGAGACTTTATGACTGTGATTCGGCCTAATGGTGTTAAGTACCTTTTGTTCCAGCTGTTGATTTTTTCTTTTATGATCTTCATTTTTTCCGAGAAATTTATGTCCACAATTTTTTCTAAATCTGTATCAAAAGTAATTCCAAGCAATTTAAATCTGTTACTTCCCCACTTTAGTTTCCATTTTGTTTTAATTGAGTCTTGGCTAAATTTTTTGGCCCCAATCCAAATAACTTGTGTTTTATCAAAATTAACTTTAAGTCCTGACATATGGGCATACATTTCCAGTTCATTAAGTGTTTCATTTAGTGATTCACTTGATCCATCCAAGAAGGCACTAGTGTCATCTGCAAACTGTGTTAGTTTATATTCTGTTCCATTTATTTTAATTCCTTTAATTATTTATGATTTTTGCGTATTCTGATTGCAAATATTTCTGCGCATAAGATAAATATGTACGGTGAGAGTGGGTCCCCCTGACGACAGCCTCGATGTATTGAAAAAAAAGGTGAGAGGTTACAATGTTGATTAACTGATAGTTGAGCATTTTTGTAGAATAATGTAATCCATTGCCTAATATTTGGTCCGAATTTAAAGTAGCGAAGTACTTTATGAATAAAGTTCCACGATATAGAGTCAAATGCTTTCTCAAAGTCTATAAGAAGAAGAAGTCCTGGGATATCATTTTTTTCATCATATATTGCATAATGTCGTATACCTGCCTAGTGTTTTTCCCCCATGTATCTTCCTGAAATAAATCCTGTTTGGTCCCCATTTATTAATTTGTCTAATACGTGTTTTTATTCTATTTGCGATAGATGCTGATGCCATTTTGTAAATTGTGTTTAATAATGAAATAGGTCTATAATTTTTTAGAAAATTTCGAGATTTATTTTCTTTTGGGATTAGTGTTATTATACCCTGCCGTTGAGTTATAAATAGTTCACCCTTCTGATAGCTATAATTTATTGCCCTACAAATGAAATCACCCAGTTTATGCCAAAACATTTTATAAAATTCGCATGCAAATCCGCTTGTACCTAGGCTACGGTTGTTCGTCATGTTTTTTAGTGCAAAGGCTAGTTCAGTTTTTGTGATTAATCCTTCTAGTTTTTCTGATTCTGCTTCATTTAATTTTGGTACATGCGCATTTTCCAAAAAAATATCCAAATCTAATTCTTTATCTGTGTCTTTATTGCTATACAGTTTGGTGTAAAATAGTTCTGTTTCTTTTAATATCTCTGACTGGTTTGTAATTATTTTTCCATTTTCTGTTTCAAGTTTTGGTATTGTTTTACTTATAAAGTTATGAGATTCCAGTGCACAGAAATATTTTGTTGGTTTTTCTCCTTCATTTATATTTAGAGCCCTTGATCGAATAACTGAACCATTTACTTTAATTTTACGAATTTCCTGGAGTTCTAATTTTAAAATTTCAATTTTATTCATGTCTTCTTTCTTTAATTGTTTTTCCATGTCTAATATTTGTTCTGTTAATGATTTTTCTTTTTGATTGGTTTCTTTTTTATAAAGGAAGAATAAGAAATAGATTTTTCCACGTAGTTCCATCATAAGTGTTTCTAGAAAAAGTTGATCGTTAATTGTGAATTGCAATTCGTTGTTTGGTATTTCATGCAAGTTTTCTCGGTTATATATTGGATAGCATATTGATTTTTTATTTCTTCTATTTTTTCATTAATCATGTTTATGTAATTTATATCTTTCAGCATTGAATTATTATGTTTCCATAGTGGTTTTCCCTTTATAAAATTGTTGACACTAAACTTAACAATACAGGTGAATGATCAGATCTGTAGCTATTTTCAATGATGCAGCTTTTAATTGAAGGTAAAGTATTTTCAGAGATGAGGAAGAAATCTAGTCTTGCTTGCTGAAAAGGCTGTCGTCGTCTCCATGTGAACCTTCTCATTAGGGGGTGATTTTCTCTAAAAGGGTCGATTAAATATTTTTCTTGAATAATTTCTAATAATTTTTCTCTAGATTTTTTATTATTTATATTTTTATAGTTATGATAGTCTAACTCTGGGTAACCAAAACAAGGCTAAAATCTCCGCATAAAATATATAACGTTATTCATTTCATCAATTTCTTTTGATATGTTCTGAAAAAAAAGGGGATCATCTGAGTTTGGTCCATACAGGCATACAAGTGTAAATTTATTATTTTCAATACTGATGTCTAGTAGAATGAAGTTACCATTGGGATCGCATTTTGACTGGTGTACTTTATAGTCTAAATTACCATTGAATAATATTGCTACTCCCCTTGCATTAGATGCGAAATGAACTGAAATAACAATCATTACTCCACCTAGTCCGTACAAATTTTTCGTCTTCCCCTGGAGTGAGTGTATCTTGCAAACAGTATATGTGATATTTTTTTATCTTTTAAATATTGAAAAAGATCGGTGTGCGTTTGGAAGTTGACCTATTCCTTGACAATTTAATGACAATATTTTTATACACTCATTGCCTATTTAGGGTGTTTTTTTTCTTACCATATTCAACTCCAACAGAGCCTGCGGGTGCGTAAACCTAATAGGGGGAATGCAAAAAGGTGTGAACAATAACAAGCTGTGCATATCTAATCTACTGAGGGAGGGGTGCTTTATGTTCTAGAAGCTGATATTTCTTTATAATATGGAGAATAAACTTGTATTTTTGGGTAGGTCTACTGACCAGTTGAAGACCAGAAAGAAAATTTAAAATAAATTATGTTAATAATGAAACTAATCTGCTGAAACGCAAACATAATTTCATCATGGACTAAGGGGGACAACCATAACACTTTCAATACACGTATAGTGCAAACAGTGTAGATCCAGATGAGCCGGCTCGTGACAAGCCGTCTCCTCAGGATCCGTACCTTCTGAAAGTAAGTTTATCATTCACAGTCTATTCCAGTTACTTGGAGTTGAGAGGGTTAACATATTATAACAGACAGAATAACCACCTGTGTGCCCCACCCATTTCTCTTTTTACTGCTAGTCAGGAATATATTTTTCTTTCTACATGTACCGTACTGACATAAAGTAAACAATTATCATTTGTGTTTGGTCAATGGGAGACAACTGCTCTGACAAATGGAAAATACAAAACAAACAGCAGACAAAAAATATAATCCAGCATTGTAAGGGTTAATTGTTGATAGGCGGGAACAGAGTGTTGTCGTTTGTTGATTTTTCAGTTCTGATCATATCATTTTACTACAAACATGTTACTGACAGCACATGAGAACCGCCTCCAATGGATACAAGTCCCATGTGCTGCCAGGGCATGCTCTTGTCCAGAACAAAATAAATCGAAAATCAACAATATACTGTGCAGATTTGTAAGGCTTACGAGGCTGACAAAATGTTATTCAGACGACCAAAGAACAACTGATGTGGGGCGATCACTATATCCCCGGACTGATTTGTTTGAGGATGAACATAAATTAATTCCCTCATATCATACAAAAGGCGAGGATATTGTGAAATATGTTCATAGTAGACTTCTCATATAGCACATGAGAGTCACTTACCGACTGGTAACAGTTGTTATCTCGTGTCGGGCATGTACATGCAATTATTTGTTTCCTTGCCCGAAAGCGAAATATAGCAAGGATTACAGTTTGCATGATGTCAAGAAATGTTTGAATTGGGTGCCCTGACATGTTTAACATACCATATTTATTCCAACAGTCGCCCCCTCTAATAGTATTGTCTGTCCTATAGTCTCAGTCAATTTCTTCATTTTCCCATAGTAGTCATTCAAGAATGATTTTTTTTGTGTTTTTATGCAAGTAGTATGCCAAAACTAATTTAGAAAAATGCATAGCTGCCGAGGGCGTTTATTAGAAATACGGGCGGGTACATTTGTTTTGTGCGGTTAAAATTATAATAGGTAGATTGCCCTACAGGCATCATCACAATACAGTCTAAATAGTTCACTCAACTTCGTTGTATGTTTGCATGTCAGTGTTTGTTCTTCCATTCAGCATGTAGCTGATCAATAACTCAACCCTAAGACCGCTACGCACAGCAATTGTCGTCTGCTGTTGCTTCTATAGTTGCCTTATTTCTCAATAAAAAACATGCTTTTTGCAGGACTTCAGAATCATTTCCAATGGAAATTTTTCTCAGTGCTGTCAAAGCATGTTGTAAACTATTCTAAAGTGCTGTCAAAGCATGTCTTTGATGATTAAAATGGAAAAATAGAAAATAAACAGCAGACAACAACAAATTAAGATAGCGGTGTAAGGGTTAGTATTACATGGATTCACTAATCTGAAATAACTGGGAACATGAAAAGCATATGTGGCATGTCATGAGAAAAGGGGTCCAAATAGTGCTGGATCCAGTGTAGCCACAGATCAGCCAGCCTATATGTATTGTCGAATCTTTGTCTGCACTCTTGTAAGTTGTATAGTTGGTCAGTGTACCTTGCAGATGTTATTGTCAATTGCAATCTCTATTAAATTACAAGGGTAGGCTGACAGATCATGGGCCACACTGGAGAAACCACCACTTGTCCCATTTTGTGAAGGCATGTGATACCAAGGTGTAAACTCACCATATTCTTGGTTTTGTACAATCTATTCTATTAATGTCCATTGTTTACACCAGTGTATAATCCATGTCATACGATTCAACAAGTTCATGGTCCATGTGTGTAGTGTTGGCCTGCTAAGTTTTTTTTGATATTTTATATATTCCACATTATCAGTTCTTGGAAAATAATTTGTCACAAAAAACACATATTCCAAAAACTAATACTAATAGCATTTTTTTGTGCGCAAGATTTCTCTTTGACCTTTAGATTGCACGTTATAATTGTCTCACAAAGACCATTGTAAATTTCATTTAAGCATAAGGATTGCTTAGAGAAGCCCTGTCGCACAAAAAAAAAATATGTGTGAAAATTATCTAGTTTCCTTCTCTTAGGCCTTTTCAATAGCTTTGTCAACACTGTCATGAATGTCAAATTTGAGCCTTTTTCCATCTTTGGTCTTGCGCCGTTAAAGTACCATGCAGAATCCAGTTTCTGGTGGTCGTTCAGTCGGCCGATGAGTAGAGAGTTCAATTTTGTGACATCATCTACTAGTCTGTGGCCAGTCGCCTTCATCGCTGATCTGGTTCGCATGAGTTTCGATTTCTCTGAGTTGTTCTTCAATTTTACCAGTACTGGTTTTGTCGTGCCTGGTTTGCCTGGGATCCGGTGGATAGCTATGATATTTTCTGGGATCATCGATACATTTTCTTTCTTGAATAAGTTGCAGACATCTTGTGTGAGTGTGGCCTCTGATTCGGAAGCTCGTTCAGACACGTTCAAGATTTTAAAGTTATTTTTTCTTGAGTATTGTTCATTGTAATTTGCTTTCTCGAGTGCCAACTTTGATGTTTCATCTGCTTTTTCAAAATGGTCCTTTAGCCTTCTAATTTCAGTTCTCAGCTCGTTGTTGTCGCCTTTCAGGTTGGTCAATTCGGCATTCAAATTTGCGGTCTTTTCTTTTACTTGCATATCTATCGTCATTTCCAAATTTTTGTTGATTTCCAGCATAATCCCTTCCACTGCTGATTTTATAAAATCTCTCATTTCTGTTTTATTCATTATTGCGTCTGTTTTCGTAACCAGTGTCGTAACACTATCTCTCAGCTGCTTTATGTCCGTGCTGATTTCCTCCATTTGGTGTGCTAGTAGTGTTACTTCCTCTGTGCTAGACTCAGCCACCTCAGTAAATGGTCGTTTAGACTTGGCTGGTGTTGTGTGTCCAGAGGATAAGCCTGGTTTCTTCGTACCGGACTTCTGGTCACTTGGCTTGCTCATATTGACCACAGTAGAAGGACACAGTAGAATACAATAGTATTTAATGAACAATAGGTATCCTACTCCCTTTGTTGCAATACAAAAGGGGGTCTTCTCAAGGTGTTTGAAAGTTGTTGATGTGTAAACTTCTGACAAAAGTCTAACAAATTTTCCTTTTGTAAATCCATTTTCCTACTATAACTTTACTATAAATCCATTTTGTTTACCACTTTTTGCCGAGTATATCAATCAATCATTCATAATACTATTAGTAACCTCCAATTCATATTTACATCACTATTTTCAGCTTTAGAACACAAAAGCAACAGAGAAAAATTTAACCTAACATCACATGCAAATGCCCTGGAGCAATGTAAATATTTTGGCGGAAAGTGCACATGCTCATTTGAGAATTATTGTTATCTTGCTGAAATAGCATAGTTGGAACATAACTAATCAAAGAATATCGAATTACAGCTGGTTTTCCTAGGTCGGACACGACCTCGTATCATCACAAGTGAAACAATGTGTTTAAGGCTCTAACGTCAATAGTGTAGTGGCAAGTTAATATGTTTATTTGAGAATTATCGTCATCCTGCAGAAATACATAAAAGACAAAGACAATTAAAATTTTAAACATGTTATTTGTGTCCGACCAGAAGCTGCATACCTTATAATAAATAACAATTTAAATGGCAAGCGTGGCATGATTAAAACATTGAAAAAGTTAAACGTATTTCAATTTTTGGATTAGCCTGTGTTGCAAGTAGTGTACGGCGTTGACTGAATTAATTTATCGAACACATGCATAGCTCGAACGTGCAATAAGTGAAAACCACCATTCCGGTTAGTGACCGTTTTTAGCTCACCTGCACGAAGTGCAGAAGAGCTTATGGCATACCCCCAGCGGCGTCGACGTCGGCGACTCGTCGGCGTCCACAAACTTAACGTTGGTGTAAATGTCTTATAACTTCTGTTTCCTTTCATTGAACACTTTGTTATTTCATACATGCATTCCACAGATGACCCTCTATCGTGATGTAGCAAATCCATGACCCACCACCCAACCCTTACCCCAAGGTCAAGGTCACAAACTTAGCACATTCATAAACTTAACGTTGGGGTACATGTCTTATAACATCTGTTTCCTTTCATGGAACGCCTTGATATTTCATACATGCATTCCTCAGATGACCCTCTATCATGCTGTAGGAAATCCACGACCCACCACCCAAACCTTACCCCAAGTTCAAGGTCACAAACTTAGCATGTTCATAAACTTAACGTTGGTGTAAATGTTTTGTTTAACTTCTGTTTATTTACAGGGAACGCCTTCATATTTCATACATGCATTCATCTGATGGTGGGTGGCAGGTGGGAGCACGCGATAGGTAATTTAACGATCGGGGTTCATCCTTACCGGAATCCCGACTGGAGACCGGGTTTGGCATTTTGTATGTGACAGTTGAATCTGGTTATACCCTTATGTGATTATGATGATATTCGTAATCCTATTTTAGGGGAAGGGGCCAAGTGACATTGGTGTGGTATGGACCTGGCAGCAGGTCAGGTTATTCTAATGATGAGGGCTAAATATATTTGTTCTCGATGTAAATATTCCGTTCTGATTTTGGGAGTTTCCCCCCAATGCAGCAGGTTAAAATGGGATCGAACCCATTTGCCCGGCCTTACATGACCATAGCTGTTGATAGGCCGTTAAAAACTAATAAACAAACAAAAACAAAACAAACATTCATCTGATGATACACTATCGTGCTATAGCAAATCCATGTCCCACCTCCACCCCTTGCCCCAACGTCAAGGTCACAAACTTAACACGTTCATAAACTTAACGTTGGGGTAAATGTCTTATAACATATGTTTCCTTACATGGAACGCCTTGCTATTTTATACATGCATTCATCTAATGATACCCTATCGTACTATTGCAAATCCATGACCCACTGCCCACCCCATACCCCAAAGTCAAGGTCACAAACTTAGCACATTCATATACTTAACGTTGGGGCAAATGTATTATAACATCAGTTTACGTTCATGGAACACCTTGATATTTTATACATGCATTCATCTGATGATACTCTATCGTGCTATATCAAATCCATGACCCACACCTATGCCTTACCCCAAGGTCAAGGTAACAAACTTAGCACATTCATAAACTTAATGTTGGGGTAAATGTTGTGTAACTTCTGTTTCTTTATTTTCTGAACTCTTTGATATTTCATACATGCATTCATCTGATGATACTCCATCGTGCTATAGCAAATCCATTACCAACCCCCACCCCTTACCCCAAGATCAAGGTCACAAACTTAGCACATTCACAAACTTAACTTTGGGGTAAATGTCTTATAACATCTGTTTCCTTTCATGGAACGCCTTGATATTTCAGATATGCATTCCTCAGATGACCCTCTATCATGCTGTAGCAAATCCACAACCCACCACACAATCCTTACCCAAAGGTCAAGGTCACAAACTTAGCATGTTCATAAACTTAACATTGGGGTAAGTGTCTTATAACATCTGTTTCCTTTCATGGAACGCCTTGATATTGTTGGGGTAAATGTCTGATAACATCTGTTTCCTTTCATGGAACGCCTTGATATTGTTGGGGTAAATGTCTGATAACATCTGTTTCCTTTCATGGAACGCCTTGATATTTCATACATGCATTCCTCAGTTGACGTTCTATTATGCTGTAGAAAATCTACAACCCACCGTCCAACTCTTACCCTAAAGTCAAGGTCACAAACTTAGCATGTTCATAAGCTTTACGTTGGGGTAAATGTTGTGTAAATTCTGTTTCTTTACACGTTGAACTCTTTGATATTTCACACATGCATTCATCTGATGATCCTCTATTGTGCTACAGAAAATCCATGACCCACCCCCACCCTTTCCCCAAGATCAACATTATAAACTTAACGTTGGATTAAATGTCTTTTTATAACTTCTGTTTCTTTACAAGGAACGCCTTGCTATTTCATACATGCATTCATCTGATGATGATCCTCTATTGTGCTACAGCAAATCCATGACCCACCCCCCCCCCCCACCCCTTTTCCCAATGTCAATGTCGCAAACTACATGCATTCATACATGCATTCCTCATGTGAATAGCTATCATGCTGTAGAAAATCACCAACTTAGTGCGTTCATAAACTTAACTTTGGGTTACATTTATTTTACTTCTGTTTTTAGCGAGCGCATTGATATTTCATACATGCATTCATCTTAATATGCTATATCATGCTATAGCAAATCCACGACCCACCTTCCACCACTGACCTCAATGTCAAGGTCCACTGGACACCCCTTAACCCAAGGTCAAGTTATATAATATTCATGTTCTTTATACAACTGTGCCAAGTTTGAGTGAAGGCTGCCAACAGGCGAGCTTCGTTGTCTTCTGACAACTCTTGTTGCACCTGGTGTATTTTGGGTACACTTTACACTAAATAACCAGTGTCTAGCATGTATATTCATTGAATGTGTAACAAACATAAGGCTGAACTATGTCGGTTCAAAAACAGGGACGTTTCTAGTTTTCCTGAGTAAAACATGTCAGTTACATGTATGACCGATGATTAATTGTCGCGCCATATACAGTGTGTGTGTGTGTGTGGTTGGGGGGGGGGGGGGTGCATGGGGTGAGCGCATATTATGCGCGCATTATGTTTATACATGCCTAATCTGACTGCAACGTTGTTCATACTTATCTGTGGGTACACTGGTCGCATACTCAATGTTACGCTTTTTACCGGGCTATCAAATATTGTCTGTTGGTTTTCATCATCATTTGACATGATAGCTGTTTACAGTTGTGACATTCAAACTTAGGCCTACGGAAATATATTCTTTACGACCCAATACCGTAGTCGGGCATTCATTTTTCTCGGTTCTCGTTTGTGTATTGGAAGAAATGCTGGAGTCTTAGACCGCGACCCGTTGCGCCATCTGGTGGAACACAAGATGAGATAACCGACTACTATCCCCCATTGCAGGAGTTAATTATTGGCATTAAATTGTGTTGGTATATATACTTATATTAGTAGGTTATTATCTTACTAGCACATTATATGCCCCTGCCACCGAATGATATAGCGTTACCAGCATCCATATACATCCCTAACCATCATGGGGCCCGTTTCACTAAACTTGTTACGACAATAATGTTCTTAAGTGCAAATTTACGATCGTCTGGAAATTTCAATTGATGGATTTTCATTTATTGAGCATAGTCTGTTATCTTCAATAACTGTAAATCCAATAATCGTTTACAAGAAAACAATATTAATGTTAAATTTACAGACTATCATAATTTTGCAATTACAAACATTTTAGTCGTACGAAGTTTAGTGAAACGGCCCCTGTCCCGTACACATGTCCGTCATCACTCGGGTAAATTTCCTTCATGTAGCTGCTTAATATGCTTATTTTATATTTTGCAACACACATGCATTCCTCTGGTGGTCCTCTATTATGTTTCGATGAAGACAAGATTTTTGGATCTCCGCTAATCCCAAGTTCAGGGTCACATACTTAGTGCCTTTACAACTTTAACGCTCAGGTGTATTTCCTTTCACATAACTGCTTCCTATTTCACACATGCATTCCTCGGATGCAATCAGAACCTTAACGCCCTGGTAAATTTATTATCATTTCTGTTTCCTTTCACATAATTGCTTCAAATTTCACACATGCATTCCACTGATGGTTCTATATCATTCTGTGACAAATCCCAGATGCTCGGATCTCAAATAAACCCAATATATGTATTTCAGGTGATCTGAGACCAACATGCACCCTGAATTCCAAGACTGGAGTTGTAGAGTTTTTAGAGACCGCCCCTATGGGCTTCTGTTCCGATATCGCAATCTACACATGCTCCCAACCTGCTCCGTTGGTGATTTCAATATGCCAAGAGAACTCCAACCTGTTTGATTTGAATTGCTCCAATGCCGAGACTGCTGCTACTAGTACTGATGTGTTCGCCTGTGCTCAACAGGATCTTACAAATGCTGTACGAACTTATAATGTAAGTATCACACACACAGTCCAATTTTGAGCCACCGCTGGATAAAAAAAGATCTTACGAAATTTGCGGAAAAATATTATCATTGTTCACTAGCACACAGGCACTTAGCGGTATGAAGGACAAAAATACCCCATTTTACTCTGATATTAACCCTTTGAACATGCAAGTCCAATATAGTGGTTTATACAAACAGTGCAGGTCCAGATGAGCCGGCTCGTATCGAGCCGTCTCATCAGTATCTGCACTTTTTGAAAGTAATTTTCATATGTTTGAGATCAAAAGAAAGTACCCCCTTTTCATAAATGGACTAGTCTGAAAATCGTTTTGTGACAATTGGATTAGTTGCAAAATTAACATATCAAAATCCATTCCAGTTACTTAGGGGTGAAGGGGTTAAATATCTACAAGGTAGGACATTCACCAGCTTTTCAACCAACGTAAGTGGTACAAGTGTGCCATGGGCCCGGTTCTCTAATTCAGTAATTGTAACAAATATCAACCCATCCAGAGCAACTACACTTTACACGGCCATACATTCAATTCAAATCAGTCAGTTACGTCTTCAAAATACCTGGGTGTGGCTGTGACACGCAACTTGTGATGGGACAATCATAATCTGTCATCTGCAACAAAGCAAACAGTACCTTCAAATTACTCAAGAGGAACTTGCAAATCGCCTGAAAGTCGATCAGGGAACAGGCCTATTTCACACGTGTTCGACCAGGGCCCATTTCACTAAACTTCGTATGACTAAAATGTTCGTAAGTGAAAAATTATGATACTATTGGTATCCGATAAATTGGCAAGGGCATGTGACGTCAAGAGGTCAGCGGACTATGTATATTATAGCACATGTTACAATTACTGAATTAATGAGTGGGGCCAAATGTGAATAATTCACTTCCGTTGTTTGAAAAGATAGTGAACGTCTTACCTTGTATGTATTTAATATCGGAGTAACATTGGGTTTAAGTTAACCCTTATACCGCTACATACAACGCTTGTCGTCTGTTGTTGTTGAAAACATGTTTTGACAGCACTTCAGAATAATTTTCGATGGAAATGTTGTTGAAGTCCTGTCAAAGCATTTGTAAATTATTCTAAAGTGCTGCCAAAACATGTGTTTGATGATAAAAATGGAAAATAGAAAATAAACAGCAGACGAAAATAAATAAGATAGCGGTGTAAGGGTTAAGAGGTATTTGTCGTTCATACCACAAAGTACCTTTGCTCTAGCACATTCAATCTGCAGGAATAGAATCTAATCATGTTGCTGATGGCTGTTAGTTTACTTCAATGACAATACCGAACAGCGTTGGCCCTTTAGCCTATTTCACCCAAATTGCTCAGCATACTTATCTAGAGGGAGTAATCATTTATTAGGGTGCTCTGTATGTTTCGCCCCATCTGTCTGTCATGTCAGTCTGTCTGTGCGTCCGTTTATTTTTTGACAGTTTTTGTAAGAGTTTCTCAAATCACCTATAATTTCTGTTTGCTTTCAGCTAATATCTTCATATTGCACACATGCATTACTTAGTTACCATACATCATTCCACATTAATAAAAAATACCCTCGCTACTGATCGTACGTCCATCTGTCTGTCTGTTTATGTATTTAAAAGTTTTGTAACAATTTCTCAAATCACCTGTAATTTCTGTTTGCCTTCAGCTAATATCTTCATATTGCACACATGCATTACTTGGTAACTATACATCCTTCCACATTAATACAATTACCAGCGCTACTGATTGCACGTCCGTCCATCAGTCTTTTTATTCATTTGACAGTTTTTGTAAGGGTTTTCAAATCACCTATAATTTATATTCCTTCGGCTAATATCTTCATACTGCACACATGCATTACTTAGTAACGATACATCCTCAAATAGGAGCCCTATGTTCCAGCACTCCAGCCATCAAGTGCATGACTCTGAAAATAGTTTTGTCTCCAATCACTCACTCAGTGATTGCTGTGACAGTTGTATTCATGAATGCTCAACAGCGGTGGCATTTTGTTTTACAAACAATTTTCTGGTTACATTTCTGAACAATATTTTCGAGCAAAAGTGTGTTTTATAATGATTAGCGCATGAATTGAGTTGTGGGTGGTGCTTATTGTATAACGACTACAAGGCAGTGCACGCTGATGATTACTGGTGTTCTCTTCCCGGTGTATTATTTGTAAGTAGAAAATTACTGGTTTTCTCTCACAGATAAATCCATGCATATACTAGCTTGAAATGTAATAATTCTAGTTCTATACATTTTCCACAGTCTGACAACACCAGAATTATTGGCTTTGCAACCAGTGTAGACCGAGACATAGTCTGATCAGGGTATTATTAGTCCGAGAGCTGGCTCAACTTTATTTATTACACGGGTTCGTGGTTTCCAATGTAAAAATGTAAAAATTTGGCACACGGGTTAGTGGTTTCCAATGTAAAAATGTCTGCTGAGCTCAAAAATCCATTTCTTAAAAATACTAACCTGGCAGTTTTTTCACAAATCGAGGGTCTTTTAGGGGACCCCCATTTGTGTCGATTCCGCTTGTGGAAAGCGAGACATCTCTGCAGTCCTAAGTCACATTGACTTGAAACTTCATATGCTTATTAGTCATCATCCATATATTCATGCTGTTTCCCACTCATACGGCCCCTGTGCCCAAGGTCAAATGACTTAAATTTTGCGTTAAATTTTTGTTAAAATTTGCGTTAAAGTTTTAAAATACCTGTTATCTCTGTAACTGTAAGTTGGATTTGCTTGAATCTTTGTACGCTTATTGGTCATCATCCATATATTAATTCTGTGTCCCACTCATGTGGCCTCTGTGCCCCTATGTCAAGGTAAAATTACTTAGAAATTTGTGTTAAAGTTTCTGTCAAAATTTGCGTTAATGTTTTCACATGCCTACTATCTCTGTAACCGTAAGTCAGATTTGCTTGAATCTTCGTATGCTTATTGGGCATCATCCATATAATCATTCTGTATCCCACTCATGCGGCCCCTGTGCCCCAAGGTCAAGGCCAACTGACTTAGAAGTTTTGCGTTATTATAAACTATGCGTTAAAGATTTTACATATCTTATATCTCCACAATTGTGACTCCAATTTACTTCCAACTTCCAATACTTGTCATCATCCATAGTTTCATTCCATAGCCTGCCCATGTGGTCCACATGCCGACGGTCAAGGTCAAATGACTTTGAAATTTGTGTTAAAGTTTGTACATACCTTATATCTCCACAACACTTATTCCGATTTACTTCCAACATCCAATACTTCTTATTCATCATCCATATTTTCATTCTATAGCCTTTGTGTTAAAGTTTTTACATACCTTATATCTCCACAACAATTAGTCTGATTTACTTCAAATAATTCTTTATTATCATCCATATTTTCATTCTATAGCCCACCCATGCGGCCCGCATGCCCAAGATCAAGGTTAAATTACTTTAAAATTTGCGTTAAAGCTTTTACATACCTTATATCTCTACAACCCTTAATTCAAACTTCAAATAAATACACTCTGAGACCATCAAA
This sequence comes from Conchocele bisecta, assembly GCA_029237695.1. Taxonomy (NCBI): domain Eukaryota; kingdom Metazoa; phylum Mollusca; class Bivalvia; order Lucinida; family Thyasiridae; genus Conchocele; species Conchocele bisecta. The sequence goes on along the minus strand of CM055265.1, from coordinate 161,561,398 downwards.
TGTCTCGGCTGGCTCGACATGCGGGCCGCGGCCATCTGGTTTAGTCATGAACCGTACAAGAGAAACGATCGTTCAGTTCAGACATGTTGTGTCATTTTCTGAAATTTAATAGCACCGTTGTTTGAAATAAGCATACATAATGACCTTTTTGTGCGTTTTGTATTTGTTTTACCAAATTGAGGGTTGCATAGGTATCCACAAAATGAGTTTGTTACGTTTTAGTCATATCGACTACTGGTTCAAAAAGGTCCCTCCGTTCACCACACGTATACAATATTGAAAACAATGATTTTGTTGAACCTTGAGATATATTGAATACATTAAATAAATTGGACATGTAAAATAATCAGCACAAACCATTATTTTTAGTCATTCATATAGGCCACGAATTTTGAAAATTCTCATTTCTTAAAGAGGTTAACAAATTATGATGCGAAAGTGTGTAATATTATCTGTCTAGACATATGTTTTCATGGGCGAGTATCATGATAAGTTAGGCAAATATGCAAATTAGGCATTAAATTAATAAAACAAAACATGTTTATTTTCACATATCGCAAACAAATATATTCATAAACGCGTATTTTATAGCATTTTTAGCCAGGTTTTTTAAAAAAAAAATCCAGGCTATTGGATTGGCGAAAGCCGGGGCGGGCGGGCGGGCGGCATTCACAATCAATGTTAAGTTTTCGTGTTTGAGTCCATTTCTTTGTTACTGTACCCCCTAGGACCACCAAAGTTTCACAGCTTCATAATCAAGGGGTGCCCACCACATATCACTATCCAACATGTTACCTTTTTTGAACTTGACACATTTTTTCCGCGCAGTCGACTTAGCCATTTTCAATGTTAACTTTTCGCGTTTACAATGTTAAGTTTTCGTGTTTAAGTCCATTTCTTTGGTACTGTACCACCTAGGACCACCAAACTTTCACAGCTTCATAACCAAGGGGTGTCTACCCCATTCAACTATCCAACATGTGACCATTTTTTTTACCTTCACCTATTATTTCTACGTAATTGACTTAGCCATTTTCAACGTTAACTTTTTAACGTACGTCTGGTTAAAGTTTTTTGGTTAAAAGTTAAAAGTTTACTATATCTCTGCAACTGCTTCACCCATTACCTTGATACTTCACATGGGTGTTTATCATCATTGTCAGTGCGATATCGTCGGCATTTTGGCATACGTCCGTCCGTACGTCCGTACATCCGTGTGTTTGGTTAAAGTTTTTTGGTTAAAGTTTTTCCATCTACTATATCTATTTTTTTAGTGTCCATGCCTCGCCCCAAGGCGCGACATGCAGGCCACGGCCATCTAGTCTACAAAAAGTGGGTATAATTATGTTATCCAAGTGTCTATGCTTGGAAAAAAACCTGGCCTTCGTGGCTTTGCCTCGTTTCTTGTTATCTCTGGAACATAGTATGCTATCTTTGTGTATTTATATTTTATTAAAAAAATAACTGATCCCTTTATGTACTATTATAATGTATTGTTATGCAAATGAGATACTGCATCGCATAGTAGTTTCATCAGCACTATTCTCAAATAAATTTTTCACTTGACGAGAGATTAAGTTGTCTAACACTGTATTTCCATGGCCATAATGTCAATATATATTTTATATAGTGATAAATACGATTGTGATTATATTTGGTATATTCCCGATTAATGAATGTGTAAATTAGGCATAACATTAATAAAACATGTGTCCTTATTAAAGTAAGTGGTTATGCAATATAATATAAGCACATTTTGCATATGATCTGTGTCATGACATAGTAATACAAAGAGCTGGGTTGACTTTATTTAAACTTTGTGACAAACGGGTTTTGTGATTGTTTCTAATGTCAAAATGTCTGCTGAAAAATATATTTTCACAAATTGGGTGTTTTCTAAAGCGGGTTTTGTGATTGTTTCTAATGTCAAAATGTCTGCTGAAAAATATATTTTCATAAATTGGGTGTTTTCTAGTGGGCCTCGTTGTCCTTTCATGTGATTTTCAATGAAACAGAAATATATGTATGCAATTTATCGAAGTAGTTATACCACTGTAGTGCATGTAATAAACACCATTGTTAGGAATAAAATTGTGTTATACATTATCGTATGTGCCATGCAATTATAAAGCGTGAGAGTCACATAGGGATTCCAAGTAAGTCCATTGACAGTCGAATGCCTATTCATCAGAAATGTTTTATTTCTATCCACCCAATTGATGCAGTGTTTTTGTTCTGTTTTTGTCACACATTCAATGAAGGATAATTTGGATTTGGTATACTGTGATACTATTACAGGGATTTGGCACAAATGAGGGTCTTGCAGGGAAAAAAGCCGAACAACGTCGGTTTCACAAATCACAATTTAATTAGTGAAAGTCATGCAACTCGTCACAGTTTGACTTCAACATGTGTGGTGCACATACTTACATGATTACTATCTATGTCTAGCGATAATTCAATGCATTATCTGAGTATTCTAAATGTGAGGGGCACACAGGGTTTCAATTTTACATACATATTAACAAGACTTATAATAATGCGGATTTATTATCACAACGGCCACGGTAAGGGGACATTGCTCATGCCTCTGCTGTGCGAGCACATGTACACACACCAACATGATAATATTTTAATAACATAAGTAACATGTGCCCATTCGTCGATACGAGTGTCCGTCCGTAAGTTCATGTGTAATAATAATATATCAAATAATGTATTCTAGATTCCTAGAGCATTCAATTCATTGGAGTCTCTTGCACATGAGCTACGCATATTAAATGCTTACCTAGTACATACGTTGTACATATTTTATCATACTGAATAGAAATTAAAATTTGGTTTATATTTCATTATATAGTACTAGGCGTATTCTTACTTAACGATTTATTGCGTTTATAACGAGTGTCGTTCTTCAGCTTGCATCACGTATTTTAACAGAATATACACATTTAATAAGAAACATGTTCATCAACTACATGACAATCAGTGACAACACGGTGATCTACACTGGTTACAAAAATACAATATATATAGATTGCTAAAGTGAGGCACAAGTACACGTATAGCTTCATTGCACATACACAGTGTAAACTGGAGATGTAGGCATCACAGATGAGAGTGTCATGTTTATCAGAATCAACTACGTCATGTTTGACATCATTATTTCCAGTGGGGCTTTCATTAAATCCACCCTAATGTTTTAGTGGATGTTGATGGTATATGTTGCAATAAATATGTTAATACATGTATGCAGATATTACGATCATACGAATAAAAAGTAAAAGAACAACTATGGCGAATAATTGCGAAACGATTTGTTCTTGTTCTGAACGCGCTTGAGATCCTTGTCTACAGTGACTGTATAAAGGCTTTACAAAGATGTATGTTAAATGACCAGTTGGAAGCAGTAGACTTAAGATATATTTAATCTATTACAATGTTAAGAAATCTACAACGCTATTAGACGGTTAGTGAATGCAAATCTACATTATATTTGACGCCAGTTGGTTCCAATACTCGGAGAATGAAATTTACATCTACCTACATATACTACACAAACTAACATAATGTGACGTTCATTGAGGCTGAAGGATCAACTAAACTATAAGATTCAATTAAGTTACTAGTTTAATACGTCAGCTTGTTTAGCAATATGAATGTGTACCATGACGACTCACAAGCTTGTATCTTTACAACATAATTATTATGGCGGGTCACATACATTTATACATTTATGAACATTATTTACGAAGAGAATGGCATGAACCAAATAATGAATCAGATATAACAAATAAAATAATATGTCCATGTGGTGTTATTGCATTTAAGTATGCACATTGACCATGTGCCAGTGACTTTATTTTAATACAGGTAGCTCATACTCTAATTGGAATTCGTATATGAATGTTCTTTTTACAATGATATGAAATGATATAATAAAACATAATGATTGCTCAATATGTACTTGTCTGAACACTATTCACAACTATACAGTAGGGCAATTGTATCTGAATCTCAATTCATCATCAATATCGCAGTAGACTAAATTATTCACCATGTTTATGTCTGTATCCATTGTATCGCAATCGTCTTTATCTTCATCAAGGTTACTACTTTCCAGAACCTGAAATATGATACTAGTTACCTACTCCACGTCGTACCATATGATGTGATAAGTCCCATCACAAAACTCACATCCATACATTCATGAGTTTGTGAAGTATGTTATGTGATGTGTTTAAATCATGAATATATGCCGTTGCTCTATGTGCGACTTGGAGATAAAAATCATTATAAAACCTTGCGTTGAAACGGACAGACGGGTGGATGTAAACAAGGACTTTGATTTGCGAAAAAGGTGGTGCTCGGATTGCCGTCATGTAAGAACTTCATTTTATGATAAATTCCTGTAATCATAATTACAATAAACTCCATCTAGATCAGCCTTCATTGGTTATGTGCCGTAAATAAAACAATAACCCTGAAACAAATGACTAGAAATAAAACACTTCCCAAGACAAAATGTTATTGAATCGACATTTGACTTTTAACCGGCATAAATTGAAATCCCTATGTAACCCTCACTCTTAATAATCATATGACACATATGATAATGCATGATACAATGTGTATTCTTTTTTAAGAATGATGTTTATTATATGCACAAGTACTTTGATAAATGTCATACATAAATTTAGTTTCGTTGAAAATGACAAGTTAAAAAACAGCGTCCCCTAGAAAACCCTCAATTTGTGAAAATGCGTACTCGGCTTGTGTTTTACGAATTTGATTATTAAACTCAGCAGCCATTTTTACATTAGAACAACCATCAAATCCCGTGTGCCAGAAAGTGTATGTACAATGTATACATTTAATATTTGTATATAATGTACTACACCAGCCAATGAATTAAATGCACTATAAATGTAGTATCCATTATGTGTTGTGTACAATATACATGACAGTATAAACGGATACAACGTGACACTCATACTAACGAATTATACATATTAAATACTGTATGTAATTGAGAAATAACCATAGTAATGTGTGTACATGTGCCCACAACGCAGAGATATGAGAAATGCACACTACTTACTTGGCCATTGTGACTGTAAATCTGCATTTTCATGCTCATCTGTATGACAAATTGAAATCCCTGTGTGACCCTCACATTTAGAATAATCAGGTCTCAATCACACTGCATCAAATAATAGCTAGACATAGATATTAATCATAAAAGTATGTGCACCACAAACGTCGCAGTCAAATTTAAAGATAGCAATCAATCTGTGACGAGTTTCATAACTTTCACAAAATAAATTGTGATTTGCGAAAACGCCGTAACTCGGCTTGCTTTCCTGTAAGAACCTCATTTGGTGCCAAATTCCTGTATTATTAAACACAATATATTCAATTCATATTATCCTTACTTGAACGTACATAGAAAACACTGAAACGTTTGGATCGAAATAATAAGCGTTTCGCACGATCAAACATTCTACAATAGGCATTCGACGGACATAAGTTGTATTCCGTATTCCTAGGAATGGTGTTTATTATATAAATTACAGTGATATAACTACTTCGATAAACTGCATACGTATGTAAATACATGTATTTCTGTTTTGTTGAAAATAATAAGTTAACAAATAGGGACCCTAGAAACCCCCCAAATTGTGAAAAATCTGCTAGGTTAAACCGTTTGTGTTTTTGTGAAATGAATTTTTGTACTCAGCAGTCATTTTGACATTGGGAATAACCCATCAAAACTTGTGTGCCGGAAAGTGTAAATAACGTCAACCCAGCTGTGTGTATTACTATAATGTCATCGCACAAATCATATAAAATTATGCTTATATTATATTGCATAACCACGTGCATAAATATGGACACATGTTTTATAATTTGCATATTCCTGACTCGGGGGAATATACCAAATCAAATCACAATCGTATTTATCATTATAGAAATACATAGTCACATTTATGATTATGGAAATACATAACTTACTCTTTTTTTTTTCTTTTTTTTTTCCTTATATTTAACGGCGGCACTGGCTCTAGGACCTTGCATGCCGTCTCCCAAGAATGGGAGAAAGAACGGAGGTAAAGATTTTTGAGAGAAGCCGGTAATTCGTATTTACAGAGCAACTACGAATTATCGGTACCCATTTACAGCTGGGTGAACTGGAGCAGTGTGGATAAAGTGTCTTGCTCAAGGATACAACGCACCATAACTTACTCTCCTATCATGTGATACTTTTATATTTGAGAATAGTGCTGATGAAACTATTATGTGACACAGTATCTTATTTGCAGAACAATACATTATATGAGTTTATCAATGAATGAGTTCTTTTTGCAATAACGTATAAATACACAAACACAGCATAACAGGTTCCAGACATTAAAATGCTTTGAAAAGTACGCGTTTATGAATATTTTTTTTTTTTTTTTTTTTTTTTTTTTTTTTAAAGCGATGTGTGAAAATAAGCATGTTTTTAGCTCACCTGAGTGAAGCTCATGTGAGCTATTGTTACCGCCATGTGTCCGTTGTCCGTCGTCGTCGTCCGTCGTCCGTCGTCCGTGAACATTTTCAAACGTCTTCTCCTCGGTAACCATTGGGCCTATAGTCACCAAACTTCATGGTCATGGTCCTTAGGTAGGGGGATTACAAAATTGTTAAAATGACGTCATTACGTAATCCAAGATGGCCGCCGTCTAAAAATAGCACAAATTCTTCAAAAATCATCTTCTCAAGAACCGCCAACCGGATTTCGACAAAACTTGGTAGGAATGATCGATGTACAATTCTCTTTCTAAGTTGTTAAAATGATGACCCCGGGGTCAAAAATGGGCATGGCCCGTGGGGTCAAATTGACGTCAAATTTTATTTTTGACTGAATATGGTCATGTCATATATCAAATCGAAGGTATCAACGAGGCGATCACTCTGGTGCATTTTTTTGTCGAAATCGGATTGTTATGTCATCCAAGATGGCCGCCGAAAGGTCAAAAGGTCGTTCTTTTATTAGAGATTTCAAAATTCTTTTTCACATGAACCGCTTGGCCCATGGTAGCCAAACTTAAAAATTTTGGTCCATGGGTGAAGCCTTTTTCAGATTTGTTAAAATTGAGGTCATAGCTAATCCAAGATGGTTGTCGTCTAAAAATAGCATAAATTCTTAAAAAATCTTCTTCTCATGAACCGCTAGCCGGATTTCGACGAAACTTGGTAGGAATGATCGAGGTACAATGCTCTTTCAGACTTGTTAAAATGGTGACCCCGGGGTCAAAATTGGGCATGGCCCGTGGGGTCAAATTGGGGTCAAATTTTATTTTTGTCCGAATATGCTCATATCATATATCAAATCGAAGGTATCAACGAGGCGATCACTCTGGTGCATTTTTTGTCGAAATCGGATGGTTATGTCATCCAAGATGGCCGCCGAAAGGTCAAAAGGCCGTTCTTTTATTAGAGATTTCAAATTTCTTTTTCACATGAACCGCTTGGCCCATGGTAGCCGAACTTACGTTTTGGTCCATGGGTGAAGCCTTTTCAGATTTGTTAAAATTGAGGTCATCGCTATTCCAAGATGGCTGCCGTTTAAAAATAGCATAAATTCTTAAAAAATCTTCTTCTCACGAACCGCTAGCCGGATTTCGACGAAACTTGGTAGGAATGATCGAGGTACAATTCTCTTTCAAAGTTGTTAAAATGGTGACCCCGGGGTCAAAAATGGGCGTTGCCCGTGGGGTCAATTTGGGGTCAAATTTTATTTTTAACCGAATATGCTCATATCATATATCAAATCGAAGGTATCAACGAGGCGATCACTCTGGTGCATTTTTTTGTCGAAATCGGATGGTTATGTCATCCAAGATGTCCGCCGAAAGGTCAAAAGGTCGTTCTTTTATTAGAGATTTCAAAATTCTTCTTCACATGAACCACTTGGCACATGGTAGCCAAACTTAAAAGTTTTGGTCCATGGGTGAAGCCTTTTCAGATTTGTTAAAATTGAGGTCATCGCTAATCCAAGATGGCTGCCGTCTAAAAATAGCATACATTCTTAAAAAATCTTCTCTTGTACAGCTCGCCAGATTTTGACGAAACTTGGTAGGAATGATCGATGTACAATGCTCTTTCAAAGTTGTTAAAATGGTGACCCCGGGGTCAAAAATGGGCATGGCCCGTGGGGTCAAATTGGGGTCAAATTATATTTTTGACCGAATATGGTCATGTCATATATCAAATTGAAGGTATCAATGAGGCGATCACTCTGGTGCATTTTTTGTCGAAATCGGATTGTTATGTCATCCAAGATGGCCGCCGAAAGGTCAAGAGGTCGTTCTTTTATTAGAGATTTCAAAATTCTTCTTCACATGAACCGCTTGGCCCATGGTAGCCAAACTTAAAAGTTATGGTCCATGGGTGAAGCCTTTTCAGATTTGTTAAAATGGAGGTCATTGCTAATCCAAGATGGCCGCCGTCTAAAAATAGCATAAATTCTTAAAAAATCTTCTTCTCATGAACCGCCAGCCGGATTTCGACGAAACTTGGTAGGAATGATCGACGTACAATGCTCTTTCAAAATTGTTAAAATGGTGACTCCGGGGTCAAAAATGGGCATGACCCGTGGTGTCAAATTGGCGTTAAATTTTATTTTTGACCGAATATGCTCATGTCATATATCCAATTGAAGGTATCGATGAGTCGATTGCTCTGGTGCAATATTTGTCAGAATCGGATGATTATGTCATCCATGATGGCCACCAAAAGGTCCATTTATTCAATATTTTGAACGTCTTTTTCTCAGGAACCTGTTATAGAGTACCAATTTGATGGACTGAATGGCAAACAGTATAAACCCTGATTGAACCATGCAGATGCTTTGTCAATCTGAGACTAGACTGGTTGCTCCTTTGTTCATATGGAATCAGGTCATGACCTCTGAGTAACTTGTCTGCAGAAACCAGACCTCTTTTAATGGGCGTTGTGCCCCGGTCAAATAGCTTGGGGTCACACAAAATGAATGCAGCATCTCTGTGGAAATTCTTAATTGTTGTCTGCAATTGTTATTGTGCAATTCATATAATCACGTAATAACTCTTTTGAGACTGTACCTTGATGACTAGTATTTGAGCTACACCGAGTCAAAAGATAATACTATAACATGTAGTTGTTTACAGTCATTTGCATATTACAGTTAGTTCCAGATATGATTCAGAAGACAGTCCGATGTCTAAATTGACTTTGATATTCGTATTAAAAGCCAATTTAGACATAGTTCTAGTTTCATTTCGTCATTGATATTTGCTGTGTGTATGTAGATGAATGGATGAAATGTGCATGTAAAATATCTAAGGTTTGCATTCAATGAGTAATTAATTTATAGCAATTTGAACTGTGTTGAACAAACACAGTTCTCAGGAAAAGTCTGCATTGTGTGCATTTCATGCCGAGTGGTCAGGTGCTTTCTATAAGGTCCGCGTTGCCAAGTATAAAGGCCATTGTTTGGGTTGCCAGGGAGCTCTTGGGAATATTACATTATAGAATCAGCATGTGTCTTTGTCTTTCATCTTTTGATCAAATTGAGCTGTAATTCCCAAATCCAAAAATTAACAGTTGTAACATCTTAGAAATTAATAAAATACAACCACCACTCACTGTAACAATTGGTGGAGAGTCTTTAGATCCTCGGTCATGTTAATTTGGACTTAAGTGAACAAAATTTTAAGTAACTATTAATCTATTATTTCATGGAAAGTGGAACAAATTGAGGAACTTTGCATGCATGGATTTTTCGACACACATACAGTGTAATTTTAATAACATTTTGAAGATGGAGAAGAAATGTGTAGCCATCAACTTGGCTTACGTTTTGCCTACAATATTAATGGCATTGTGTTGGACAAAATGTATACAATCTACAGGATTTTCACCATTTGAATCAGTGTTTGCTACACAATATTTCAAGAAGTTGATGTACCAACAGACTCGCAAAACACGACGGACTCAGTTACCTACGAAGCCAGAATGTGTGACGGGGCCTACCCGCACATTCTGGAAGGAAGGAACACTACGAATCTCGGACCGGGGTGTGCGAGGGACACGTTCCGCACATCCTACATGCCAACAATAGGACCATCGACGGCAGAATGAAGAAGAATTGACAATAGCACAAATACATTTTTGGAATTTTATTGACAGTTTGTAGTTTCATGTTGCGATTTCATTCATGTACATTCACATTTCATATTGTGTGGGATTTGATCTTTAGCGCATCTTTCTTCTCTCTTTTCTCATACTTTTCTTCCGAAAATCCACATACTATGACATGGAAAGTGATGTTTGAGGTCAATTCGTGAATCTGCAACTTTAATATGTCTTTTAATTTAAATATTCCATAAATGGACCCCAGTAATAATTAATTCCTGTGCATATCTGCCATAATAATGGAATTATGACTTACAGTGACATACATGTATCAATTATTACGTTTCAAATTACAACGGATTACATGTATTAATTACGATAGAAGATTTTGTTAAACGAAACGGTATTGCATATCATGGACGTTTGGTGTTACATATTCATAGTGCGACATACTGCCTATAATTGAATAACTGTACACCTTACACATGTGCTCAATACCTGAATCTGTAACTTTAATGTCTTTTAATTTAAATATTGCATAAATGGACCCTAGTAATAATTAATTCCTGTGCATATCTGCCATAATAATGGAATTATGACTTACCAGTGACATACATGTATCAATTATTACGTTTCCAATTACAACGGATTACATGTATTACAATTGATGATTTACTAATTAACCTGATTTTGATAAAGGAAACGAAACAGTATTGCATATCATGGACGTTTGGTGTTACATAATTCATAGTGCAACATACTGCCTATAATTGAATAACTGTACACCTTACACATGTGCTCAATACCTGTATCTGCAACTTTAACAAGTCGTTTAATTTAAAAATTCCAATTAAAATGGATTACAGTTTATTACGATGAACTGCGCTGATCAAGACTGATGGAATGTATATGGACTATACCATATTTATTCTAATGTAAACCCCTTCTATGCTTTTTGTTTAATTGTGTTTTTTTTACCATATCAAACACACTTTTGCATAACAAGTGTAAATGTTTTTAGTTACATAATTTTAATTTGCAAATGTTGCATAGATATGTGTTTATTAGATGAAGTACGGTATAATGTATTTCATGTCTTACTGCATGCATTAGTTGATGTTTTTTTATTTTTTCCTGGCACCCAGACATATAATTTTGAAAATTAAGCATTATAGGATTGTAGTGTGTAAGGTGTGTGAATGCGATATTTCTTGTGTTACAATATTCATACTTATTACTTGTACCATTACATGGTTGTTTATCCATATTTCATTTGGGGACCAAATGTTTCGAACCAGGAGGGTATTGTTATAGAGTACCAATTTGATGGACTGAATGGCAAACAGTATAAACCCTGATTGAACCATGCAGATGCTTTGTCATCTGAGACTAGACTGGTTGCTCCTTTGTTCATATGGAATCAGGTCATGACCTCTGAGTAACTTGTCTGCAGAAACCAGACCTCTTTTAATGGGCGTTGTGCCCCGGTCAAATAGCTTGGGGTCACACAAAATGAATGCAGCATCTCTGTGGAAATTCTTAATTGTTGTCTGCAATTGTTATTGTGCAATTCATATAATCACGTAATAACTCTTTTGAGACTGTACCTTGATGACTAGTATTTGAGCTACACCGAGTCAAAAGATAATACTATAACATGTAGTTGTTTACAGTCATTTGCATATTACAGTTAGTTCCAGATATGATTCAGCAGACAGTCCGATGTCTAAATTGACTTTGATATTCGTTATTAAAAGCCAATTTAGACATAGTTCTAGTTTCATTTCGTCATTGATATTTGCTGTGTGTATGTAGATGAATGGATGAAATGTGCATGTAAAATATCTAAGGTTTGCATTCAATGAGTAATTAATTATAGCAATTTGAACTGTGTTGAACAAACACAGTTCTCAGGAAAAGTCTGCATTGTGTGCATTTCATGCCGAGTGGTCAGGTGCTTTCTATAAGGTCCGCGTTGCCAAGTATAAAGGCCATTGTTTGGGTTGCCAGGGAGCTCTTGGGAATATTACAGTATAGAATCAACATGTGTCTTTGTCTTTTCATCTTTCGATCAAATTGAGCCTAATTCCCCAAGTCTAAAATAAGTAAAAGTAAATTAATAAATAGCATTAAACAACGCTCGTTGTAACAAACCACATGGCCGATGCTGGACAAACTTCATAGGAAGTTAAGATCCTTGGGTGAAGCATTTTCAAAATGAGAGTCATCGCTTAATCCAAGATGACCGCCATCTAAAAATAGCACAATTTTTTTGAAACACATGAACTCAATGTCACATTCTCCTCTGGTGTTCATGGAGTCAGGTGAGCGAATTAGGGCCATCATGGCCCTCTTGTTTATTATGTAATGCCTAATTTGCATATTCATGACTCGGAGATGCATCCAATCAAATTGAAAGTATGTGTATTATGATCATTGACCATGAAAATATACATCTAGACATATTACACACATTTGTATCATAATTTGTAGCAGGCGTATTTACAAAATGAGGATTTTCAAAAGTGGTGGCCTATATTACCAATTTGCATAAATGAATAAAAATAATGGCTTGGGCTGATTATTTTATATGTCAGTAAGTTTTAATGTATTCAATATATCCCGAGAACCAACACAACCATTGTTTCGCATATGTTAAGCGTGTGGTGAATGGTGTGTTCTTTTTTTACTGCCAGTAGTCGCTTTTTTTACTGCCATTAGTCGATATGGGTAAAAAGTGACAAATTCATTTTGTGGATCCCTATGCAACCCTCAATTTGGTAAAACATTACAAAACGGACAAGAATATCATATTGTATATTTATGTCAAATAATGGTTCTATTAATTGTCAAAAAAATGACACATTATGTCTGAAATCTACGTTTGTTTCTCTTGTACGGATAATGACTAAACAATGGGGTCCCATAAAGACCCTCGATTTGTGAAAAAATCTGCCAGGTTTGTATTTTTAAGAAAAGGAGTTTTGAAGTCAGCAGACATATTTACATAGAAACCACCATCAGAACCCGTGTGCCAAAAAGTGTATTAAAGTTGAGCCAGTTCTAGGACTATATTCACTGTTCAACATTCATCTAACATACAGGGGCGTCCGAAGCATAATTCGATTGGTCCGGCGAAGATAGGGTGTGTCCCCACCCATCCACCCAAAGTGTATGTTGTTACCACTCAGTTGAACCATCTCGTCGAGATGGTTCTAATGAGGAGTAACAAAATAAACGTCTGATGAGAAATATGAAACATTGCCGAAAAATATTTAGAAATATGTGCATCAGCTGATATATTAAACGAGACGATATAGCCGAGACGAAAAACAAAACCTAAAAGTCATGTTCAATTCAACAGTATGGGGAATGCATATAATTCATGTTTTTTCTAATAATAATAATAATTACATTCCTGACCATTTTAATTTGTATATAATAATTCTAAATATTTTGAAAAAAAGTCACTGATATTTTTGTCCAAATTATTGGTCAGGCAGTCGCCGGACCTGCCGGGCCTGTTCCGACGCCCCTGATTTTTCATGAAATATATTTACAGAAAATGTGATATTTTCCGTAAATGGCATTGAAAGATAACACAATTTTCATAGAAAATGCGGAATACTATTCCCCATTTGTTATGAAAGTTTCGTTATCTTTCGATGTCATTTACAGAAAATATCTGTAAATATATTTAATGAAAAATTGTGCCTGTTCTTAGGTACAAAATCGCAAGGCGTGTCTCATATGACTGTAACTGGAGAAATAGGGCTTATAGGCATTGTGGCCAGTGTATATTCATACCAGCTGCAGACTGATCAGGGTCTGCACTGTTCAGTTGATGCAACACATGTCATGCTTCTATGCAGTATATGTTCTAATCAATCTACTGCGGCCCGTTTCACTAAACTGCGTACGCGCTAAAAAGTTAGTGTAACATTAAAATGCACAATAAAGTTTACATTAGCAGCCGATTTTGGCAAATCATTAGTGGATTTTTTCAGATTTAATGACCGTTACATGTAGGTGGATAAATTAAGCATTACTAAACCACTTTAAATTTGTGAAGTGAATTTATTGAAATGTGTATACGAACATTTTTGTCATACAAAGTTTAGTGACACGGTCCCTGAGTGCACCAGCAGATCCGGGGTTAACTAGCCACAAAGGTCGTAAGCTCCATATCTGCAGTCACTGCCACACATGCTGTAAGCCTCATGTCTCCAATCCCTGCCACGAATGTCGTAAACCCCATGTCTCCAGTTACTGCCACAAATGTTGTAAGCCTCCTGTCTCGTGTCACTGCAAATGTTGTAAGCCTCAAGTCTCCAGTCACTGCCACGAATGTCGTAAACCCCATGTCTCCAGTTACTGCCGCAAATGTTGTAAGCCTCATGTCTCCAGTCACTGCCACAAATGTTGTAAGCCCCATTTTCCAGTCACTGCCACAAATGTCGTAAGCATCATGTCTTCAATCACTGCCACGAATGTCGTAAACCCCATGTCTACAGTTACTGCCACAAATGTTGTAAGCCTCATGTCTCATGTCACTGCCACAAATGTCGCAATCCTCATGTCTCCAGTCACTGCCATACATGTTGTAAGCCCCATGTCTCAAGTCACTTACACAAATGTCGTAATTCTCATGTCTCCAGTCACTGCCACAAATGTCGAAATCCTCATGTCTCCACTCACTGCCACAAATGTTGTAAGCATCATGTCTGCACTCACTGCCACAAATGTTGCAAGCCTCATGTCTCCACTCACTGCCACAAATGTTGCAAGCCTCATGTCTCCAATCACTGCCACAAATGTTGCAAGCCTCATGTCTCCAATCACTGCCACAAATGTTGCAAGCCTCACGTCTCCAGTCACTGCCACAAATGTCGTAATCCTCATGTCTCCAGTCACTGCCACAAATGTTGTAAGCCTCATGTCTCGTGTCACTGCAAATGTTGTAAGCCTCAAGTCTCCAGTCACTGCCACGAATGTCGTAAACCCCATGTCTCCAGTTACTGCCGCAAATGTTGTAAGCCTCATGTTACTGCCACAAATGTTGTAAGCATCATGTCTCCAGTCACTGCCACGAATGTCGTAAACCCCATGTCTCCAGTTCCTGCCACACATGTTGTAAGCCTCATGTCTCGTGTCACTGCAAATGTTGTAAGCCTCAATTCTCCAGTCACTGCCACGAATGTCGTAAACCCCATGTCTCCAGTTACTGCCACAAATGTTGTAAGCCTCATGTCTCCAGTCACTGCCACAAATGTTGTAAGCCTCATGTCTCATGTCACTGCCACAAGTGTCGTAAGGCCCCTGTCTCATGTCACTGCCACAGAAGTCGTAATCCTCATGTCTCCATTCACTGCCACACATGTTGTAAGCCCCATTTTCCAGTCACTGCCACAAATGTCGTAAGCATCATGTCTTCAATCACTGCCACGAATGTCGTAAACCCCATGTCTACAGTTACTGCCACAAATGTTGTAAGCCTCATGTCTCATGTCACTGCCACAAATGTCGTAATCCTCATGTCTCCAGTCACTGCCACAAATGTCGTATTCCTCATGTCTCCAGTCACTGCCACAAATTTCGTAATCCTCATGTATCCAGTCACTGCCACAAATGTTGTAAGCCTCATGTCTCATGTCACTGCAATAAATGTTGTAAGCCTCATGTCTAATGTCACTGCCACACATGTCGTAAATCCCCTGTCTCCAGTCACTGCCACAAATGCCGTAATCCTCATGTCTCCAGTCACTGCCACAAATGCTGTAAGCCTCATGTCTCATGTCACTGCCACAAATGTCGTAAGCCCCCCTGTCTATTGTCACTGCCACAAATGTTGTAAGACACATTGTCCAATCACTGCCACGAATGTCGTAAACCCCATGTCTCCAGTCACTGCCACAACTGTCGTGCAAGCATAATGTCTCCAGTCACTGCCACAAATGTTATAAGCTCCATGTCTCCAGTCACTGCCACACATGTTGTAAGCCCCATGTCTGCATTCACTGCCACTAATATTGTAAGCTCCATGTCTCCAATCACTGCCATAAATGTTGTAAGCCCCATGTCTCCAGTCACTGCCACAAATATCGTGCAAGCATAATGTCTCTGGTCACTGCCACAAATGTTATCAGCTCTATGTCTCCAGTCACTGCCACACATGTTGTAGGCCCCATGTCTCCAGTTCATGCCACAAATGCTGTAAGCCCCATGTCTCCAGTCACTGCCACTAATATTGTAAGTTCCATGTCTCCAATCACTACCATAAGTGGCGTAAGCCCCATGTCTCCAGTCACTGCCAAAAATGTCGTAATCCCCATGTCTCCAGTCACTGCCAGAAATATCGTAAGCCACAAGTCTCCAGTCACTGCCACAAATGTCGTAAGCCCCATGTCTCCAGTCACTGCCACAAATGTCGTAAGCATCATATCTCCAGTCACTGCCACAAATCTCATAAGCATAATGTCTCCCGAAATTGCAAAAAATGTCGTAATCCTCATGTCTGCAGTTCCTGCCACAAATGTTGTAAGCCCCATGTCTCCAGGCACTGCTGTAACTGCCGTAAGCATCATGTCTCCAGTCACTGCCACAAATAACGTAAGCATCACGTCGCCGTTCACTGCTACAAATGTCGTAAGCCTCATGACTCCAATCACTGCCACGAATGTTGTAAACCCCATGTCTCCAGTTACTGCCACAAATGTTGTAATCCTCATGTCTCATGTCACTGCCACAAATGTTGTAAGCCCCATGTTTCCAGACAAGGCCACAAATGTTGTAAGCTTCATGACTCATGTCACTGCCACAAATGTTGTAAGCCTCATGTCTCATGTCACTGCCATACATGTTGTAAGCCCTGTGTCTCCAGTCACTGCCACACATGTCGTCTTCCTCATGTCTCATGTCACTACCACAAATGTTGTAAGCCCCATGTCTCCAATCACTGCCACAAATGTCGTAAACCTCATGTCTCCAATCACTGCCACGAATGTCGTGCAAGCATAATGTCTCCAGTCACTGCCACAAATGTCGTGCAAGCATAATGTCTCCAGTCACTGCCACAAATGTTATAAGCTCCATGTCTCCAGTCACTGCCACACATGTTGTAAGCCCCATGTCTGTAGTCACTGCCACTAATATTGTAAGCTCCATGTCTCGAATCACTGCCATAAATGTCGTAAGCCCCATGTCTCCAGTCACTGCCACAAATGTCGTAATCGTCATGTCTCCAGTCACTGCCACAAATGTCGTAAGCCCCATGTTTCCAGACTCGGCCACAAATGTCGTAAGCCTCATGTCTCATGTCACTGCCATAAATGTTGTAAGCCCCGTGTCTCCAGTCACTTCCACACATGTCGTAATCCTCATGTCTCATGTCACTACCACAAATGTCGTAAGCCCCATGTCTCCAATCACTGCCACAAATGTTGTAAGCCTCATGTCTCCAATCACTGCCACAAATGTCGTAAGCCTCATGTCTCCAGTCACTGCCACAAATGTTGTAAGCCTCATGTCTCCAATCACTGCCACAAATGTCGTAAGCCTCATGTCTCCAATCACTGCCACGAATGTCGTAAACCCCATGTCTCTAGTCACAGCCACAAATGTTATAAGCTCCATGTCTCCAGTCACTGCCACACATGTTGTAAGCCCCATGTCTGCAGTCACTGCCACTAATATTGTAATCTCCATGTCTCCAATCACTACCATAAATGTCGTAAGCCCTATGTCTCCAGTCACTGCCACAAATGTCGTAAGCCCCATTTTTTCCAGACACGGCCACAAATGTCGTAAGTCTCATGTCTCCAATCACTGCCACAAATGTTGTAAGCCTCATGTCTCATGTCACTGCCACACATGTCATATGCCCCATGTATCCAGTCATTGCCACAAATGTTGAAAGCCTCATTCCTCCAGTCACCGCCACAAATGACGTAATCCTCATGTCTCCAGTCACTGCCACAAATGTCGTAATCCTCATGTATCCAGTCACTGCCACAAATGTTGTAACCCCGTGTTTCAAGGCAAGGCCAAACAAGTTGTAAGCCTCATGTCTCCAGTCACTGCCACACATGTTGTAAGCTCCATGTCTCCAGTCACTGCCACAACTATCGTAGCCCCATTTTCCAGTCACTGCCACAAATGTCATAAGCCCCACGTGTCCAGTCACTGCCACTAATGTCGTCATGTATCCAGTCACAGCCACAAACGTTGTAAACTCCATATCTCCAGTCACTGCCACAAATATTGTAAGCTTCATGTCTCCAATCACTGCCATAAATGTCGTAAGCCCCATGTCTCCAGTCACTGCCACAAATATCGTGCAAGCATAATGTCCCCGGTCACTGCCACAAATGTTATCAGCTCCATGTCTCCAGTCACTGCCACACATGTTGTAAGCCCCATGTCTCCAGTCCATGCCGCAAATGCTGTAAGCCCCATGTCTCCAGTTACTGCCACTAATATTGGAAGCTCCATGTCTCCAGTCACTGCCACAAATATCGTAAGCCCCATGTCTCCAGTCACTGCCACAAATGTTGTAATCCCCATGTCTCCAGTCACTGCCAGAAATATCATAAGCCCCATGTCTCCAGTCACTGCCACAAATATCATAAGCCCCATGTCTCCAGTCACTGCCACAAATATCGTAAGCCACATGTCTCCAGTCACTACCACAAATGTCGTAAGCATCATGTCTCCAGTCGCTGCCACAAACAAAAGTCGCAACCTCCATGTCTCCAGTCACTGCCCCAAATGTCGAAAGCATATTATCTCCAGTCACTGCCACAAATATCATAAGCATAATGTCTCCAGAAACTGCCACAAATGTCGTAATCCTCATGTCTCCAGTTCCTGCCACAAATGTTGTAAGCCCCATGTATCCAGGCACTGCTGCAACTGCCGTCAGCATCATGTAAGCATCATGTAACCATGTCTCCAGTCGCTGCCACAAACAAAAGTCGCAACCTCCATGTCTCCAGTCACTGCCCCAAATGTCGTAAGCCCCATGTCTCCAGTTACTGCTGCAAATGTCGTAAGCATCATATCTCCAGTCACTGCCAAAAATGTTGTATAGCTTCATGTCTCCAATCACTGCCATAAATGTCGTAAACCCCTTGTCTCCAGTCACTGCCACAAATGTCGTGCAAGCATAATGTCTCCGGTCACTGCCACAAATGTTATCAGCTCCATGTCTCCAGTCACTGCCACACATGTTGTAAGCCCCATGTCTCCAGTCCATGCCACAAATCTTGTAAGCCCCATGTCTCCAGTCACTGCCACTAATATTGTAAGCTCCATGTCTCCAATCACTACCATAAGTGTTGTAAGCCCCATTTCTCCTGTCACTGCCACACATTTCGTAATCCCCATGTCTCCAGTCACTGCCAGAAATATCGGAAGCCCCATGTCTCCAGTCACTGCCACAAATGTCGTAAGCATCATGTCTCCAATCACTGCCACAAATGTCGTAAGCATCATGTCGCTAGTTACTGCTACCAATGCCGTAAGCATCATGTCGCCAGTCACTGCTTCAAATGTCGTAAGCTCCATGTCTCCAGTCACTGCCAGAAATGTTGTAATCCACATGTCTCCAGTCACTGCCACACATGTCATACGTCCCATGTCTCCAGTCACTGCCACATATGTCGTTAGCCGCATGTCTCCCGTCACTGCAACAAATCTGGTAAGCTTTGTGTCTTAGGTCACTGCCACAAATGTCGTAAACTCCATGTCTCCAGTCACTGCCACAATTGTCGTAAACTCCATGTCTCCAGTCACTGCCACAAATGTCGTAAAGATTATGTCGCCAGTCACTGCTACAAATGTCGTAAGTTCCATGTCTTCAGTCACTGCCACAACTGTTGTAATCCTCTCATGTCTCCAGTTCCTGCCACAAATGTTATAATCCCTATGTCTCCAGCTCCTGCCACAAATGTTGTAAGCCCCATGTCTCCAGTCACTGCCACAAATGTCGTAGGCATCATGTCTCCAGTCACTGCCACAAATGTCATAAGCATCATGTCTCCAATCGTGGGTGGCAGGTGGGTGCAAGAGATGGGTAATTTAATAATCGGGGTTCATCTTTACCGGAATTTCGACTGGAGACCTGGTTTGGCCCTCACATACGTCCTAATTTAGAGGAAGGGCCCAAGTGACTTGATGTGGTATGGACCTGATACCAGGTCAGGTTATTCTAAATTCAGGGCTGTATATATATTTTCCCGATGTAAATATACCGTTCTAATTTTGAGATTATCCCCCCAATGCAGCAGGTTAAAACAGGATTGAACCCGTTTGTCCGGCCTAACATGACCTTGGCTGTTGATAGGCCGTTAAACACCAATAAACTAACAAACAAACATATCTCCAGTCAGTGCCACAAATGTCGTAAACAGCATGTCACCAGTCACTTCTACAAATGTCGTAAGCTCTATGTCTTCAGTCACTGCCACGCATTTTGTAATCCTCATCATGCTCAGTCTCCAGTCACTTCCACATATGTCATAAGCCCCATGTCTCCAGTCACTGCCACAAATGTCGTTAGCAGCATGTCTCCAGTCACTGCCACACATGTTGTAAGCCCCATGTCT
Organism: Conchocele bisecta; assembly: GCA_029237695.1. NCBI lineage: Eukaryota > Metazoa > Mollusca > Bivalvia > Lucinida > Thyasiridae > Conchocele > Conchocele bisecta. The sequence continues at coordinate 161,540,633 of CM055265.1, read as the reverse complement.
CCAGTCACTGCCACAAATGCCGTAAGCATCATGTCTCCAGTCACTGCCACAACTGTTATAAGCCCCATGTCTCCAGTCACTGCTACACATGTCGTAAATTCTCATGTCTCCAGTTCCTGCCACAATTGTCGTAAGCCCCATGTCTCCAGTCACTGCCACTAATGTCGTAATCCTCATGTCTCCAGTCACTGCTACACATGTCGTAAGCATCTTGTCTTCAGTCACTGCCACAAATTTCGCAAGCCCCATGTCTCCGGTCACTGCCACAAATGTCGTAAGTATCATGTATCCAGTTACTGCCACAAATGTCGTAATCCTCAAGTCTCCAGTTCATGCCAGAAATGTCGTAAGCCACATGTCTTCAGTCACTGCCACAAATTTCGAAAGCCCCATATCTCCAGTCACTGCCACACATATTGTAAACCCCATGGCTCCAGTCCACAAATGTCCACAATATAGATCCACACTCCACAAATGTCGTAAGCATCATGTCTCCAGTCACTGCCACAAATGTCGTAAACCTCATGTCTCCAATCGCTGCCACAAATGTTGTAATCCTCATGTCAGATTCGGACCCATTTTGTTTTCAGGGGATCATATCTGTTGGCAACAAATTTGGTGTAGCCAGCGTTCCCTTTGAAGTCATTGTGACGAATGTGAATGACGCACCCAGCTTTCTATCAGTACCAACGTCCCATCTTATACCAGAGCATATGAAAGTGGATAGCGTTATTTTCTCTGTTACTGTATCGGACCCAGATCTATCTTTGGACCTGCCGACTCCAGAGACATTAGACGTCTTCATCGAACGTAAGTTCACCCCACTTCCATTATAGAGGCCCATTTCACTAATTTTAATATGGCTAAGAAGTTTGTAAGTGCAAACTAAAATGGGAAATCTTTGGTGGATTTGTTCGGATATACTGAACCATACATCAGTAACCTATTTCACAAACATTGCAAAGTATACTTATCTAGCAAAGTAAATTTCAATTTTAGGATAAATTGATTATTTTTTATTATACTGAATTTATTACATTATCACAGCTGTGATAATGTAATAAATTCAGTATAATAATTCTGCATACTTTTAATCATCAAATATAATATGCAGTTGTTAGTTCTATATGAAATAATGCATTTCAGGAAAAATAAATGATTACATGTACTCCCTCAAAGTATACTTTGCTAGAAAAGTGTACTTTGCAATTTTGATGAAATCGGCTACAGGGCTCCAGATAAGGTTTGTGTATAAAGAGTATTGTACCCCCTGATTTCAAATTAAATGAGTATTTTATTTTTATGCCACCGGGTTTCGAAGAAACGGGTGGCATATAGTGTTTGGACCGTCCGTCTGTCCGTCCGTTGTCCGTCCGTCCGTCCGGGCACACATTAGGGTACTTATGTGGCTAGCCCCACAGGGTTATGGACTTGTTAAAGGATAGGGTTGGTTACAATTAGCCACCTAAAAAATCCTTTTATGTGGCTAAAAATCGTTTTATGTGGCTAATATTTAACATGTGATAAGCCACATAAGTATAGTACTGTAAGAACGTCCGTCTGTCCGTCCGTCCGTCACACTTTTCGGTTAACCACTTTGTCACAGTTTCTCAAATATGCTGCAGGTGGCATCCGCGTTCGACAGACGCATTTCTTGTTACAAATGGATTCATTATAGATTTTCTTCATTAATAAATAGGGAACAAATTATCAAAACAAATTTAAACATAAACTTATTTGAGTGTATTACTACTTGTTCACTTATTTATTCTGTAATACAGTTGAATATTTACTTAGTTGAGCTGCAAAACTGTGTTTTTTTTTGCAGCTCAATTAAGTAACTTTTCAACTTTTTTTACTGTATTTTCACTGCTCAATTTGAAAATCAATGCGTATATTTCCATATTGCTGTGAGTATTGTGTACTCCCACTGTTGATAATCAATACGTATTCAGCTAAAATAAGTGTGTATATATTACGCCAATATGCCCCTTATCTGGAGCGCTGCATACATGTACATGTAGGTGGAAGCTGGTAACATTAATGAATCATATTGATGTGTGAAGTGAATTTTTAGAAATCTTCATACAAACGTGTACATGTATGTCGACGTTTAGTGAAACGGGCCCCAGGTGCATTCCCGACTGTATACGATTTTGTACCTAAGAACATACCCGGTATGCACTTTTTTATATATTTACAGAAACTAATATTTTCTGTAAATGACTTCGAAAGATAATGAAATTTTCTTAGTAAATGCAGAATTATATGGAACTTTCGTCAACTTATGACATAATTAATGGAAACTATTGTAAATATTTTGCATGAGATAACGCACATGTTCTTAGGAACAAAATCAATTGGCATGTCTCATATGTGGCCGCATAAATGGGGCCTATGGCATTTGTGGATATTCAACTTCTGATCAAATATTGCACTCCTGTAGCCTGATAATGATCTATATTGTTTGTTAGTGCCGGTAGCATGACAGATGTTTCATTGATGGAATGACTAAAAGTGCAGATTCTGATCAGACTGTGGATGCACAGGCTGATCTGGATCTACACTGGTCGCAAAACCCATATAATATATTATGGGTACGTAGTACCATCGTAGTACTTCCGTGGCGATCCGGGTGGACCGGGAGTGTTTCTGGAAAAGGTTGACAACGCGGTTTGTCCCGGTGATAGTACGGTATCACTACGGAGACCTCGGATCTACCGTGGCAGCACCGTAGAGCGTCCATAGCGCCGCCAGGGCCGTCCGGGACGAACCTTGATCATCTGTAGTGACACCGTGTTAAATTCGGCATGTTCCTGAATACACTACGGACCTATTACGATCTACCCCGGACCACCGTAGTAATCCGTAGTCATACCTTGGCTATCTGTAGTCTCACCGTAGTAGAACCGTACTGGCACCGTGTTCCTTGAAAAATAATTGATCAGCTTCCCGGTGTTGAATCCCGGACCCTACGGGGCCGTCCGTTGCCATCCGTAGTTCATCCTTGTTATGTGTGACTGGGGCTTTATGTAGGTGTTGGCTTGCCCCCCAAATGAGCATTGCCGTAACAGCCATGATCAAACAGCACGCGCTGTACGTTTGAACACGTCTGTGAGAGGTGTCAAACAACGGCAGTCATGCAACAATGTCCGTTTTAGTCACATGGCTTATATGAACATTTTCAACCCTAACTAACTAGAAGGTCCACCTCCACCATTGAGCTTTCCTGTATAAACTAACCAATGACCACACATTTCGCTTTTCTCTGCTACTTTCATTTTTCGTATGGATGTTGTGGGACCTATTTTCCCATAACCTGCACCCATTCTGCTATGGATATTCACTAATTAAAATATAGGTTTAATTATTGTTAAGGAAGATACATTCAATCTCTTGTGACCACCCTAGTGATGGCGCAAAAAGTCAGCGGCTGGAATTGAAAAACCTCATATTACAAACATACTCCGACTTACAACATAATCCCAAAGCATATGCTTTAAACTGATTTGAATGATACATTAACATGCCTGCGAAGTAGATTACAGTGGGGTCAGCGTGTAAGTGCACACACGAACGAACACGACAGGTTGGAACCAACCTGTCGTGTTCGTTCGTGTGTGCACTTACACGCTGACCCCACTGTAGAGCATCAATTGACTGGTTTCTGCAAGCAAAGATTTTCTATGGCATAACAAATCTGGCTTATTTTTTTTAACGTACTACTACTACACCGCGCATGAATATCTGATGATTTAGCGTGGTTAAACCAGAATGGACTGCTGTATGTTACTTTTCTGACCAATCCAATTGTCACAAAATGATTTTTAGACTAGTTTATTTATAAAAAGTTGTTTTTTCTTCGAGCAAATATGAAAATTACTTGCAAAAAGTCAGATCCTGATGATACGGCTCGTTACGAGCCTATGTGCGAGAATGAAATGTGAGATTTGCGACCATCGTAGACCCAAATTAGCCTACACATCCACACAGTTTGGTCAGGGTTTGCAGTGTTTACCAATGAGAAACCTGTGATGCTTCTATCAAACAGTAAAGATCCAAATCACGCTGCAAGACGGTGTGTTATCAGACCTGTAGCCTATTTCACCAACAATGCAAAGTATACTTTGAGGGACAAATTTTCAATTTAAGGATACATTTATTAATTTTTAGCCAGGTTTTTTTTAAAAAAATCCAGGCTATTGGATTGGCGAAAACCGGGCGGGCGGTGCGGAGGGCGGGCGGCGGCGTGTGGGCGCGTCCACAATTAATGTTAAGTTTTCGTGTTTGAGTCCATTTCTTTGTTACTGTACCACCTAGGACCACCATACTTTCACAGCTTCATAATCAAGGGGTGCCCACCACATATCACTATCCAACATGTTACTTTTTTTTTTAACTTGACCCATTTTTTCCGCGCAATTGACTTAGCCATTTTCAATGTTAAGTTTTCGCATTTTCAATGTTAAGTTTTCGTGTTTAAGTCCATTTCTTTGGTACTGTACCACCTAGGACCACCAAACTTTCACAGCTTCATAACCAAGGGGTGCCTACCACATACAACTATCCAACATGTGACCATTTTTTTACCTTCACCTATTATTTCTACGTAATTGACTTTTTAACGTACGTCTGGTTAAATTTTTTGGTTAAAACTTTTTTGTTATACTATATCTCTGCAACTGCTTCGCCCATTACCTTGAAACTTCACATGGGTGTTTATCATCGTCCATATTTTCACTCTAACCCCCAACCGTGCGGCCCCTGTGCGCAATGTCAAGGTCAAATTACTTTGAATTTATTTGTTAAAGTTTTTTCGTGTACTATATCTCTGCAACTGCTTCACCTTTTACCTTGATACTTCACATGGGTGTTTATCATCATTGTCGCACCCGCATACGTCCGTCCGTCCGTACGTCCGCGTGTCCGGTTAAAGTTTGTTAAAGTTTTTCCATCTACTATATCTATTTTTTTGGTGTCCATGCCTCGCCCCAAGGCGCGACATGCAGGCCACGGCCATCTAGTCTACAAAAAGTGGGTATAATTATGTTATCAAAGTGTCCATGCTTGGAAAAAACCTGGCCTTCGTGGCTTTGCCTCGTTTCTTGTTATTATACTGAATTTATTACATTATCACAGCCATTTTGGCCGTGATAATGTAATAAATTCAGTATAATAATTCTGCATACTTTTAATCATAAAATATATGCAGTGGTTAGTTCTATATGAAATAATGCATTTTGGGAAAAATAAATGATTACTCCCTCAAAGTATACTTTGCTAGATAAGTATACTTTGCAATTTTGATGAAAAAGGCTACTGAGGAGCGAGACTACTCTGTCTGTTTCACGAAACCTGCCCAAATGTTACGGCTATATAAACAATGTAAAAACTTCTCTTTTTTTTTATAATATTAAACTTTAAGAATGAACCTTCTTTTTATTTTGTAAATCTTTTGTCAAATATTGATTTTATTATGAACATGAGTTGAGGCAAAGTCACGAAGGCCGGGTTTTCTTCAAGGCATATACAATTGGATAACAGATATTTGGCTATTAATGTTATTATGACCACGATTGACAGTGACAACTGTCAGTGGCCTAAAATGGTAAATGAAGACAGTGTATGAAAAAACCTACATGCAGTTGCAGGCTGGCATAAATATATTAGTACAAGATACGAGTGAACATCTATGCTGTCTGATGAGTGCTGTCCAATTTAACATTGAAACGGAAAAAAATAGGTCACAGTTAAACAAAGGTCACATGATAGTGGCATGTCGTTGGCACCCGTAGATTATGAAGCTGTGTAAGTCACAGGTTCTTGAAAAACGGTTCCTATTTCGGTGTCGTATGGGTTATTTCGGTATATCTCGTGGTTTGGGTGCATTGTTACCAACATACAATTTACATCACCTTCCGCGATTTAGTACGCGTATAAATGTACAAGGTTAGAAATGGAGATACTACCAGCGTACGTTTTTAACCAATACAACTATTATTTATAACCGATAACAATAAACCAGTCCCAAAGTGTTTGTTTATATTAAAGGTACATGTCCACTCAGTAGATTATAATATAGAGACAGATAGTTTTGTATATTCTGTAGATATGACATTTTCTGGCAAAAATAAACATTCATTCACCGTTACCCCACTTATTGATTGGTATTATATTATACATTTTATATTAGACGTAAATTTCCACACTGATATCAGGGGCGATAACCGGGTTTCCTTAAAATGTTAACATTACTATCTATTCTCTGTATGTATTTGTTGGTGTGCAATTATCATTCTTTATAATCTATTGAAAATATTATTTTTTCAGTTGACGCATTTAATTATCATAAATACTTAAAAAATATCATGCTTCATTTGCATATGAAAATAGCCTGATACCACCGCGAGTCACTATCAGTAAAATAAATATTACTAAATGATTATCTGTATAGCGGGCACTTGTAATTGTTAGAACTGGTGGAATAGTGACACAATTATACACTTATTTAATTCCTGTAAAGAACATGTTGTGCCTACTGAGTGGGCATGTACCTTTAATGTATTGGACCTGAAAGTCAAACATTTATATATCGTCTGAAAAACGTCAATAGTCTCAGATAGATGATTGAGCTCCCTAAGCGGCAAAATGTTATTACACATTGTGTTTACAACTTTACAGCGCGACGTTCATTGGCTGACACAGGACACACTGACGGGGAATGTCGTAGTGGATTTTGACACATTGTGGGAAATGTCTATTCAATCAAATGGCACGTCACGTGTGTAGGCTCCGCTTTCAGGGCTCGACAGACAATTTCGCAATTGTATTGATGTTAATGTCTTAGATGTAGGAAGAGATAAATGTAGTTCACGTATGCTATCGGCATCAGCAGATTGATATATGTCTCCTGAATCGATAGAACCCGAATTTGGAGTTTATGGTTGAACATTGATGATATAATCGGTCTGAAAGCCACGCATGTTATGAATTTTATTGGCCAAATATTGAAAAAGCTTTCTTCCTTTGGCTATTTTGACAGTATAAAGGGGGTCCAAAAATTAGGAACGGTGACGGTTTCTGCTGTGTGTAATGAGTGAGCATTAGTAGTTGCACAAAACTATGTAAATTACCAAAAACCAACGAAATCCACACAAATCTACTACCCAAGATCCACCAAAAATACTCATATAACACCAACATACTGACGTGTTCAAACACCAGAAGCCCGTTTCACTAAACTTCCTACGACTAAAATGTTCGTAAGTGCAAAATTATGATGGTCTGTAAATTTTACATTGACACTGTTTTCTTGTAAACAATTATTGGATTTACATTTATTGAGCATAGGCTGCATGCAGCCTATGCTCAATAAATGTAAATCCATTAATTGAATATTACAGACGATCCTAAATTTGCACTTACGAACATTTTAGTCGTACAAAGTTTAGTGAAACGGGCCACTGTTGTGCAAGTATGGTGGTAACAGGTAGTACAGAAAGTGAATAACACTGGCAGATCTAACGCGAAAACTTAGCATTGACAATTGCTTAGTCAATTACATGGAAGAAATAGGTCAAGGTAAAAAAAGGTCAACATGTTGGATAGTGGTATGTGGTCGGCACACGTTGGTTATGAAGTTGTGGAAGAATGGTGGTCCTAGGTGGTAATATAAATTTAGCATTGAAAATGGCTAAGTCGATTACGCTGAAAAAATAGGTCAAGGTAAAGAAAAGGTCATATGTTGGGTAGTGGTATGTGATGGGTACACGTTGGTTATGAAGTCGTGCATGTTTGGTGGTTCTAGGTGGTACAGTGACACAAAAATGGACAAAACACGACCACTTAACATTGGGCTTGGATGCCACCGTCCGCCCGTCCGGCTTTCGCCAATCTAATATCCCGTATTATTGTTTAAAACACCCGGCTAAAATTTGACATGGGCGAAAACCGGTGGAAAACCCAGAGGAGGAGTCGGAAAACGGACAATTTTGGAAATTGACTCTGAAACATGGCTAGACGCTTGGAAATGATCTGACTAAGAAAACAAAAGTTAATTTTTGAAAATCGGTTTACTATTTATACCCCACGTGTGGGGGAATGCACTGGAGTCGGTCGGTCCGTCCGTCCAAGCGTCCGTCCGTCACTAAACTGAACATCAGCGAAATACGTTATAACTTCTATTTCCTTGTTCGAAAATTCTTAATATTTCGCGCATACATTCCTCTAAGGATCTACTAGCATGCTGTGACAAATCCACGACCGCCCAACCCCCGCTGATCGCAAGGTCAATGTCACATACTTAGTATCCTTACAAAAGTTAACATCAGAGAAATATGTTTTAACTTCTAATTCCTTCATCGAAAATACTTAATATTTCACGCATGCATTCCTCGAAGGGTCTACTATCATGCTGTGACAAATGCACGACCGTCCAAACCACCCACCCCCCTTTATTATTTCACGCATGCATTCCCTTAAGGGTCCATGCTGTGATAAATCCATGACAATGCCGCCCCGCTAAACCCAGGGTTAAGGTCACAGCCCACAGACTACAAATCTACATATTTAGAGGCACCTGTGCCCACGCCGGGGTATTCTGTGTTCCTCGCTTACTGACAAATCTAGTTCTGAACTTGGAAAAGAAATGTGCATGTTAAATAATTTAACATTGAGATTATGTGAAAATGTACAGTGAAACCTCTCTAAGCCGGACACCCTGGGAGGTCCCCAGGGTGTCCGGCTTAGAGAGGTTCCGCCGCCGTAAATCAGGCATTTGATCATTCTGAGCCATAGTTGTATCACAAACAAACATTATCAACTAAGATAAATGACCAAAAAACTTGTCAAAAATAAGATCATAGGTGTTTTCTTGGTGTCCGATTTGGAGAGGTTCCACTGTAATATAAATATTGTTTTTACATTGTTTATAACGCCGTAAAATTTTGACAGGTTTCGTGAAACAGACAGTAGCCACAATTGCCACCTGTCCCAATGACAGTTTCAAATAAGCCTGAATATACGGCCGTTTCAAAAACGGGATGTATTATGATATACCGCTGTCCGTCCGTCCATCCATCTGAACTGATTAAGAAAACAAAAGTTAAAATTTGAAAATCGGTTCACTATTTATACCCCAAGAGTGGGGGGGGGGGCTGGTATACTGGAACTGGAGTCCGTCCTTCCGTCTGTCCGGGTACATGAATGGGTCTTAGGTGGGTGGAGGTGTGGCCTAAGACAAAAGAAAACGATGTCACTTATTTTGCAGCCACTTAAGACTATTGTTTTTTAGGTGGTCATTCTTTTGTTTGAAAACAATGGATGTACCACTTGCATGTAAGGGGTATATCGTAGGGGTGTCCAATTTGCGTTAACAGGTTTTGGGTACCTGTTATCTCTGCAAACCTAAGTCCAATTGACTTGAAACTTCATATACGTTTTTTATGCCTAAGGTCAAATTCAAATGTATGTTTATCTTAAATATTTGGTAAAAGTTGCATTCAAGTTTTTAACTGCCTATCATTTCTACAACTCTAAGTCCGATTGACTTGACACTTCATATTCCTGTTTACAGCCATCTATAGTTTCCTTCCGTAGCCCACCCATGCCACAGGTGGAAGACTCGGACCTGTGACACAAAAAAAATACCCAATACCAAAAATCCATTACCCCACCCACTTGGTATCATACAGTACTATCTTCTATAATAGAAGCAAGTACTGTATGAGACCAAGTGGGTGGGGTAATTGATTTTTTATAATGAGCTTTATTTTGTGTTTGTGTTTAAATTGATTTTTGGTTATCTGTTATATCTGTGCTACCCTAAGTCGGATTGTCTTGAAACATCAGAAACGTATTTGTCATCATCCATATTTTCATTCTATAGCCCACCCATGCGACCCCTGTGTTCAATGTCAAGGTCAATTTTATTTAATTTGATTATTATTTCAATGTTGCTGATTTAATTTTTCATGTTGTACCCTTGTACACTGGCTATACTGGCGTATATTGTGACCTTATATTGATGAATGTTTAATTTCAGCGACGCCGACCCCATTTTATGTTACGCTGAATGGCACTATTGTGGAGGTTCGTTTGTCTGAGAAACTAGACGTAGCGGTACAGAGCCAGTATCTGTTCACTATCACTGTAAGTACAGAGGAACCTCTCTAAACCGAACACAAGAAAACGCATGTGATCATATTTTTGATGAGATTATTGGTCATTTATCTCGGGGGATAATGTCTGTTCATGATCCCCTTGCAGACAGCTATAGTTCAGAAGGATCAAATGCCTAATTTATAGTGAAACCTCTCTAAACCGGACACTCTGGGGACCTCCCATGGTGTCCGGTTTAGAGAGGTTTCACTGTACATGTGTATATGAGACACGCCATGTGATTTTGTACCTTCGGACATCTGCATAATTTCATTAAATATATTTACAAAATTTACATTAATTTCCATAAATAAAGTCAAACGTGGACCAAGTTTTCAGAGTACATGCGGAATATAATTTTGTCAACAATATAATTCCGCATGTACTCTGAATATTTTGTCAACGTTGGACGCGATTTACGGAAGATATTTTAAATTTTGTAAACGTATTTCATGAAATTACGCAAATGTACAATTCAAAGGTACAAAATCACATGGCGTGTCTCATATGTGTATGCGATTTTTATGCCCCTGGTATCGGTAGAGCTGGAGGTATATATAGAGAATAGTAGGTTAGTGCCGTGAATGGGAAAAAATATCTGGCAAGGCTCAGGAAACGGGATGGGCGAGGCTATGCCGAGCACATCCCGTTTCCGTGCCGCGCCAGATATATTTTTCCATTCACGGCACTAACCTACTATTCTATTTATCCCTTCAAATGGCTGTGAAATGCAAAAATTGTATTGACTGGATATCAAAAATGTTTCACGGCACCGTGTTTCACGGCACATACGCACTGTGTTGACGGGATAAAGTGTTTGGATTGTGTGCCCATGAATCCGTCCGTCCGTGTGTCCGGCTCATTAAGAAGTTCGCCGGAGTTTCTCAAGTGTGTCATAACTTCTATATCCCTTGAAGGATTACTTAAATATTTTGACACAGGCCACACATCCATGCTACCCTTACTATGACATTGACCGTCACAATTTTGAACTTGTTCACACATTAGTGTTCGTCGTTAGTTGAGTTAACCCTTTCAACACCACAGCCCTGTATAGTGGTATTGGCAAACAGTGTAGATCCAGATGAGCCGGCTCATGACGAGCCGTCTCATCAGGATCTGCACTTTTTGCAAGTAATTTTCATATTTTTTAGAACAAAAAATACACCCTTTTCATAAATGGACTAGTCTGAAAACCATTTTGTGATTGATTACAAAACTAACATATCAAAATCCATTCCAGTTACTTAGGGGTGAAAGGGTTAATTTAAATAAATTAAATTTGTACATCCACATTTGTATTTCAGGAAAACTAACTTTTCTCTGTACTAGGTATTTTTCAATATTATCATATTTGTTTTACCAAACTCCGAATTTGTTTTCAGGCGAACATATATACGATTTCAAAACTACAATTAAATAATTACTTGTAATCTCTTTCATCACGTTCTGCGAATAGCTAAGTACCTAGCTAAGTACCAGTGTCTTTAAGAGGTGAGCTAAAAACTAGATTTAAAAAAAGAATTTTAGTATTTGTGATCCACTTTTCAAACTTTTATTTTTCAAATGTTTTTTTCTGACCTTTTTGTCACTCTCTTTCTGATATTTGTAAATTCCCATTGGAAATCGTATTTTCACAAGAAACTTAGTATTTAACAGAATTTTTCAAATAAAAAAAATTGGAACAGGTTACCAGTTTATTACAGTGTCAATCTCTCTACAGCGGCCAGCAGCCCGAATGAATAAAATTGTTCATTGTATAGAGGTGACCGTTGTAGCGAGGGGGCATCAATGAACAGCCCCCGACAAGACAGTGGTCCACACCCCCTACCTTTATGTGATCAATAACCCTTCTGGTGCATTCCCGTCTGGCTGTGATTGTAGAACAGGGGGCCGTTTCACTAAACTTCGTACGACTAAAATGGTCGTACGTGCAAAATTATGATATGTCAGCAAATTTCACATTAACAATGTTTTCTTGTAAACAATTATTGGACATACATTATAGGCAGCCTATGTTCAATAAATGTAAAGTCATCAATTATAATTTCCAGACTATCCTAAATTTGCACTTACCAACATTTTAGTCGTACAAAGTTTAGTGAAACGGCACCCAGGTGCATTCCCGTCTGTATAGTATGTGGCTGTCACTGTAGAACAGGGTGTCGTTACACTAAACTTCGTACAACTAAAATGTTCGTAAGTGCAAAATTATAATAGTCTGTAAATTTCACATTAACAATGTTTTCTTAACAATAGGCTGCCTATGCTCAATAAATGTAAATCCATCACTTGTTTACAAGAAAAAAATGTTAATGTGAAATTTACAGACTATCATAATTTTGCACTTACGGACATTTTAGTCGTATGAAGTTTAGTGAAACGGCCCCTATTTCTTCAGTCACATGTGATGAAATACCCATTCTGGTGCATTCCTCTCTGTGGACGGCTTCACTGTTCAACATAATTTATGACACACGCCGTGTGATTTTTTACCAAAATACTTGTGTGATTTTTGCCCCGCCTGCTTTAACAGAAGCGGGACATAGGCATAGCTTTTCCGTCGGCGTCGGCGGCGTCGTCGGCGGCGGCGGCGGCGTCAACATTTCACGTTAACTTTTTGCGTTTAGCTTAGTTTCCAGAAAACTATAACTCCTACGACCTCCATACTTGGTATACATCAACACTGTGGTGTAACCATCTCACACAGAAGGAGCCCATGTGACCTTCACCTACTTTTCATGGTTCATTGACCTACTTTTCACATGCATTCAACGTTAAGTTTTTGTGTTTAGCTCTGTTTCTAAAACTTAACGCTCAGGTTAATTCATTGTAATTTCTGTTTCCCTCAATGGAATGCTTTAATATTCCATACATGCATTTGTAATAACATCTCACATCATTCTACAGAAATTCCATAGTGCCCGCAAACCCCAAAGGTGAAGGTCACTGACTTAGAAATGTCCGTGTTTGGAAAAGTTAACGCTCGGTTTAATGTATTACAACTTCTGTTTCCCTTGATGGAATGCTTCGGTATACGTCTACACTGTGGTGTAACCATCTCACACACAGGGAGCCCATGTGACCTTGACCTAGTTTTCATGGTTCATTGACCTACTTTTCACATGCATTCAACGTTAAGTTTTTGCGTTTAGCTCTGTTTTTAAAACTTTACGCTCGGGTTAATTCATTGTAACTTCTGTTTCCCTCAATGGAATGCTTTAATATTCCATACATGCATTTGTAACAACATCCCACATCATTCTACTGAAAGCCCATGGTGCCCGCTAATCCCAAAGGTCAAGGTCGCTGACTTAGAAATTTCCGTGTTTGGAAAAGTTAATGCCCAGTTTATGCTTTAATATTCCATACATGCATTTGTAGCAACATCCCGCATCATTCTACAGAAAGCCCATGGTGCCCGCTAACCCCAAAGGTCAAGGTCGCTGACTTGGAAATTTCCGTGCTTGGAAAAGTTAACACTCAGTTTATGTTTGGATGTTCCATACATGCATTTGTAACAACATCCCGCATCATTCTACAGAAAGCCCATGTTGCCCGCTAACCCCAAAGATCAAGCAAGGTCACTGACTTAGAAATTTCCGTGTTTGGAAAAGTTAACGCTCAGTTTATGCTTTAATATTCCACTGCATTTGTAACAACATCCCGCATCATTCTACAGAAAGCCCATGGTGCCCGCTAACCCCAAAGGTCAAGGTCACTGAATTAGAAATTTCCGTGTTTGGAAAAGTTAACGCTCAGTTTATGCTTTAATATTCCATACATGCATTTGTAACAACATCCCGCATCATTCTACAGAAAGCCCATGTTGCCCGCTAACCCCAAAGATCAAGCAAGGTCACTGACTTAGAAATTTCCGTGTTTGGAAAAGTTAACGCTCAGTTTATGCTTTAATATTCCATACATGCATTTGTAACAACATCCCGCATCATTCTACAGAAAGCCCATGGTGCCCGCTAACCCCAAAGGTCAAGGTCACTGAATTAGAAATTTCCGTGTTTGCAAAAGTTAACGCTCAGTTTATGCTTTAATATTCCATACATGCATTTGTAACAACATCCCGCATCATTCTACAGAAAGCCCAAGGTGCTCACTAACCCCAAGGTTATTACAAGCTCCTTATGTACTATCAAACTGCGCTAGGCGGGACATTTTGCTCCGCGGAGCTCTTGTTAATGAAATATATTTAAAGAAACTGTGATATTTTCTGTAAATGACGTCGAAAGTTGACTAAATTTTCACAGCAAATGCGGAATGCGTAATTCCGCATTTGCGATTGAAATTTCATCAACTTTCGAGGTACAAAATCACATTACTTGACATGTCTCATATGTAACGTCCCAATCACACGTGGAAGACTCGGACCTATGACACCCAAAAAAATGCCTATTAAAAAAACCCATTACCCCACCCACTTGGTATCGTACAGTACCATCTTCTATAATAGAAGATGGTACTGTACGATTCCAAGTGGGTGGGGTAATGTTTTTTTTTTAATGGTCATTTTGTTTGGTGTCATAGGTCCGAGTCTTCCACCTGTGATCCCAATCAGCTAATCAATTCTCATTCCAGGTCAGAGACAGTGGTGGCTTGACCGCTACACTTGCAGGAGACATTTATATCGAAGATGAAAACGATCCTCCCACCTGCACTGAATTATTTATAACGGCGACTTTATCCGTGAAAGACCCCGCGATGACTGTTTTCGCAACTTTGGACTGTCTGGACCCTGATATAAATCCTCAATTCAAACAATTGACCTACGCAATACAGGGTGCTACAGAGGTTTTAGGTGTGTATTCTAATGTATTTACTTATATTTCTGCAACAGAATACAGAGTTTAACACTTACTACGCTGAATTATTTTGTCGTCTGCTGGAAATGTCTTATTTTCAATATTTCGCGACAAAAACCTGTTTTGGCAGCGCATGAATCGTCTCCACTAGATTACACATTAAATTGGTATAAATAATTAAAAGCTGTCGCGTTTATTTAATCACATATTGAACCGAAAGGTGTTTTCAAAAAAATATGGCCTTTTCAACCTAGCCTTTTTTCCCCACACATTTGAATAAAATCCTGCTTAGGGTACTGTACAGCGTTTATGTAATCAACTCCTCTGACCGATTTGTGTCAATCCAGAGCTCCAGATAAGCTGCGTATTTGCGTAAATACCCAATTAAAATTGCCAAAACCCCAATTGAAATCAGAAGTAGCGAGTATCAAAAAGCAATACAAATTTTTTGGTACCTTTATCACATGATGCTACAAAAAACAGTAAACAGACCAGAAATATAGCATATTTTTCTTATTTTCTAAGATAACACATCTTGGTATTTCATTAGAATTGTCTCCAAGGAGACAATTCTAATGAAATGCCAAGACTTGTTTTCATTTTGAAGTAAATTATTCAATAATTGCTGTCTGTTGATGTGTAAACAGTAGTGTGATATAAATTTACCCAATTAAAATTTTGAAATACCCAATAGATTAAGAAATGATGGAGTGACAATACTCAATTACTATTTCCTTATCTGGAGCCCTGAGTCAATCAATCTGAAACTTTACCAGGTTTACACATTTCTTCTACTACGGAGCCCAGCAGGGACATGGATTTTTATGCCACCGGGTTTCGAATAAACGGGTGGCATATAGTGTTTGGACCGTCCGTCCGTCTGTCAGTCTGGGCCAACGTCCGGGGGTTTGAGAGCTTAGGGGCGGGGTTAGGAACAAAAGATTCCTTTGTAATATTCCGTAAGCTCATAAACTCTTGTTGTTTAGGGGCTTTTTCATTGTTCTTCAAACAATGGAAATACCCCATAAACCCAAAATGTTGGAACGTCCGTCCGTCCGTCTGTCCGGGCCAACGTCCGGGGGTTTGTGAGCTTAGGGGCGTGGTTAGGAACAAAAGATTCCTTTGTAATATTCCGTAAGCTCATAAACTCTATGGTTGTTTAGGGGCTTTTTCTTTGTTCTTCAAACAATGGAAATACCCCATAAACCCAAAATGTTGGAACGTCCGTCTGTCTGTCCGTCCGAGCCAGCAAACGGGGTTTAGGAGCTTAGGGTAAGGGTTAGTAACAAAGGATTCCTTTGTTCTTTTCCGTAAGCTCTTAATATCTTTGATCTTTATGAGCTTATCCTTTGATCTTTTAAAGAACAAAAAGCCCATAACTGCCAAATGTTAGAGTGTCCGTCCGTCTGTCCGTCCGTCTCACTTTTCGGTTAACCACTTTGTCACAGTTTCTCAAATATGCTGCAGGTGGCATCCGCGTTCGACAGACGCATTTCTTGTTATTTATAAATCCGTTCCCACGAAATAACAATTCGTTCCCTCAATTTAGCAATTCGTTCCCACGAATTAACAATTCGTTCCCTCTAATTAACAATTCATTCCCACGAAATGACAATTTGTTTCCTCAATTTAACAATTCCCTCCCTCGAATTAACAGTTCGTTCCCACGAAATAACAATTTGTTCCCTCAATTTAACAATTCGTTCCCTCGAAATAAAAATTCGTTCCCACGAATTAACAATTCGTTTCCGTGGGAACAAATTATTATTTCGTGGGAACAAATTGTTAAATTGAGGGAACGAATTGTTAATTCGTGGCAACGAATTGTTAAATTTGAGGCAACAAATTGTATAAGTATAAGTCGCCTGCAGGCGACATATACTTATACAATTTGTTGCCTCAAATTTAACAATAATTTGTTGCCTCAAATTTAACAATTTGTGGTGTGTTTTTTTTGGCAAAACATTTTTTTTCACAAAATACTGTCTTTTCAACTTGATTATTTTCCAACACTTTTGCATACAATCCTACAAAGGTATAGAGTTTGTGTAATCAACTAATCCAACAGCCTTCGTGAGCGTTTGTTTGGGAGAATGTGAAGGGTAAATGTAATGATGTATTACAGTTATAAACGTAGTAATATTAGTATTAATCCTATTACTTTTATGGAGTGGGGCTAAGTGTCTCTGGTGTGCCGAGGACCTGGCACCAGGTCAGGTTATTCTAATGTCGGGGCTATATCTTTTCTGTAAAATTCAGTTTTGATTTTGGAATTGACACCCCGCCCCCATCACTTGTTATACCCCCACGCAACGTGTTGTGGGGGGTATACTGGAGTCAGGTTGTCCGTCCGTGCGTCCGTTCATCCGCTCTCCCTGAAGTGACGTTGTGGGGTGATTCACGAGTACATGACATGCATGTGGGGTTTTTGTTGCATGTGGGGTGCACCCCATACGCAACTATATCTTAATGAACTCCATCACTTCTGAAAAGCCCAAAAAAGCAATACAAAATTGACACCCCAGAGGGTGATGGTCAAAACCGTCCGTCCATCCAAACCCCACAAACAATGGCTGACTAAATTTCCCCACAAGTACATATTGTACTTCACTGATCAAACCCAAATACCCCACAAGTGCATGCAGGAGACATAAGAAAACGAGAGCAAGTTAGTATAGGGGAGATAACACCTTTAGCATTGTTTGCACCCCACAAATAGCACCCCAAAAAAACCCAAAAGACTTGGCCAAAAACCCCACATGCAACAAACCCCACAACGTCACTTCAGGGAGTACGTCCGTGCGTCCGTAAACTTAACATCAGAGAAATATTGTTATAACTTATATTTCCTTCATCTAAAATGCTTAATATTTCACACATGCATTCCTGTAAAGCTCTACTACCATGCTGTGCCAAATCCACGACCATCCAACCCCCGCTGATCCCAAGGTCAAGGTCAAAGTCTCTTTACAAAACTTAACATCAGAAAAATATTGTTATAACTTCTATTTCTTTCATCTAAAATGCTTAATATTTCACACATGCATTCCTGTAAGGCTCTACTACCATGCTGTGCCAAATCAACGACCGTCCAACCCCCGCTGATCCCATGGTCAAGGTCAAATACTTAGTCTCTTTACAAAACTTAACATCAGAGAAATATTGTTATATCTTCTATTTCCTTCATCTAAAATGCTTAATATTTCACACATGCATTCCTGTAAGGCTCTACTACCATGCTGTGCCAAATCCACGACCGTCCAACCCCCGCTGATCCCATGGTCAAGGTCAAATACATGGTCTCTTTAGAAAACTTAACATCAGAGAAATATGTTATAACTTCATCTAAAATTATTAATATTTCATGCATGCATTCCTGTAAGGCTCTACTATCATGCTGTGACATATCCCCGCTGATCCCAAGGTCAAGATTACATACTTAGTCTCTTTACAAAACTTAACATCAGAGAAATTGGTTATAACATGTATTTCCTTGCTCGGATCTGCTTCACATTCACGTTTGTTCTGCCCTCGCTAAGCCCAGAGTCAAGGTCACAAGCCGACACTTAGAAAATTTTACATATTTAGGGGTACCTGGGCCCACGCGGGGGGTATTCCGTGAGCCTCGCTTACTGACCAATCTAGTTTTGTTTTGTAATCCATTGTGTCCTATCCCTATGCCCATTTCTACCACAGGTGATTCTAGCGTGTCTTGGATTGTCAATTATTGTTTGTAAATACATGAAACATCTTTCTAAACAATGTACATTTACAAAACAATTCAAATTTGCCCGGGTCTGACGACCGTCCAACCCCCGCTGATCCCAAGGTCAAGGTCAAATACTTAGTATCTTTACAAAACTTAAAGGCCCAACTGGGATATAAAAGCCACCAGATGGCGCTGGGCAAGCTTTTTGATAATTGTATGCTTCACTTCAGGGACACATTTTCAGATATTTTAGAAATACCACTGAACAAATAATTACACTATTTCACACAGACATAGATAATACAACTATGAAAGGCTTAGAAAAATTCGGATTTAAGAAAACAAATGTAAATGTGCTTTTGAAGTAATACAATGTACTCAACTGACAACTGATTCAAACTTGCCGGGCGGAGCGTATATAGCTGTTACATATGTTATTCATTCATAGAGCTGAGTTCATGACCCGACATTGTAAACAACCCCACGTGTTTAGTGATAACGCTCACAGCCATAATTGCCTGTATGGTCAACATCAGACATTGTGCCAGCCGCACAACTTTGATTTTCGACAGTTTCATCAAATTTAAATATGTGTTAGGTATGCACATAACAAGGTGAATGAAACAAAACCATGGTTTAATAGACCAGCAAGAGAAATATGTCGCCTAGAAACTTGATACAGTGGCTGTGATTTAAATGCAGTATTTACTAATTATAAACAGCATATACTCGGGTTAGTAATACACATTCACAAAACAGCATGTATGTGCAATCTGATCTGGAATTTACATGACTACATAAATTCACATTTGCTAGCAGCCTTATTTCCTGCATCCTAACACATACCAGTATGGCTAGTTCAACACTTGTCTCTAATTAGCTGTCAGCATATATTAATTATATCTGCAACAATGCAGTCTAACTGGGACGGGGTTATCTGTGGAATGACATGACACAGTTACACATTTTTATCAAATACCGACTTATTTACAAACACATATTCTTATATATTGGTTACTACATGTACTTACAAAATACATTGGAGATAGGAACCTTGTTCAGGTCCAGAAGTACAATATAGGTTTCACAATATGTAGGTGACACACTATAAGTAACACGTGGACACGTTACGACATGCATATCCCCGGATCAGCTGATGCATCCTCGCAGCCTCATCAGGATCTACATTGTTTAGTTCGGTGGTCATTCATGGTGGCTCATAATTAATGATGTAAACTGCATCATGCTGTAGTCATGTACGTGCTATCTGAATGTGAGTTAAACTGATCAAACACTCAATAAGCCCCATTTTGTCATTGTGTGACGCATGGAAATGTGTTTCATTCAATTTTAATACTTAGTTTTAATAATTTATAAAATAGCATCAAAATACTCTTTGCTTTGAAATACTTAGCAGCAAAATACTATATAAGTTTTAACATTTTTAGTAAATTCTCAATCATTTTCCTGCTCAAATAAAACCTACAAATACTATTGGAGGGACTGGTATATGGTGTGTGTTTTATGGGACCACAAGCTTGATAACAAACCTACCGTATTCTTGCGATTATAGGTCGCAAGAGTGCATGCATAAGACGCACCCCTATTTTCAGTCCAAAATCTGGGGGAAAATGTCTACATGAGATTATAAGACGCACCCAATTTTCCTAACAAAATGAAACAAAAAAATGAAAAAAAGTCGCCAAGTTGTTGTTGTTATTTATTCCCCCACATTGTTTTTTTTATTCGTACCTTGGACGTTTTTGTCTGTATTTTCCCCATCATAGTTTGCTATGTCCGTAATTTGCCGACTCTATGTCCGTGATTACCCGGTCCGTATTTCACCGTTTTCTAGTATCTTCAATTACACCGTGAACTCGGTAGTACACGCTTCACTATAACACGTTCTCGGTTAGTACACGTGTGTGCATTGGCTCCCGATTTGTTTGCCTATTTGTATATCAAAATCGTGTTAAATGTGTAACAGACTATTGTCATAAATCGTGTTATATTTGCGATCATATTGCTGCCGAAAGTGGTATTATATTGTTAATTATTACCTCTTTTCAACACCATTTACGGAAACTATTTTCGAAATCAATATCGGCGAAATATGGCGACAGATCTGCGTGCGTATAATCCAGTGTTTTTTTAACCCGTTCCTTTCTGAATACACATTCACGGATATGAAATTTATTAAATATTTTATTTTTATTTTTGTTATTTCTCACTGAAAGTATATGTTGTCACCACTCATTGAACCGTCTCGACGAAACAGTTTAAATGGTGATCGCGTAGGTATACTTCTGATTGCATAGAAGGAAAATATTTAGGATTTTCCGCAAACATAAGCGTATCCTTAGCATGAAATGGGTTACTGATTGCCCCCATGATGCAAGGATGAAAGCCACACGTTCGCCACATCTGCGGCACACATCAAAAAGCGTGTTGACCAATCAGTGCAATTTCAAAACATAGCCTAAAGGTCACACAGTTTACAGCTCGTGCTGAATGATGACATAAGATAATAGCACCTGTTGACACGGTTGGGTGTTATCGATTTTTTTCCACAAAGCAACACACAACTTTCACCTACAGTATGTAATATTTCAAAATCAGTTGTATCTTCCGTAAATGACGCTGAAAGCAGCCTATAGCTATGACGAATTTGCATTGTCCGCTGACGTAATTATAATTTTTTAAATAGAGATTGGCGAACATTGTAAACCATGTGCAGACTATACGCGAATCCACCGCCTGGTCTGGCCACTAATGCAATAAGCCGGGATTTGTCAGAGATAAAGACCCAATTCACATAAACACGTTTGCCGTGTCATAAATAGAGTCTGGTTCTCGGTAGTATTGTTTCACTCGAACGCATTAGACAGGGTACCAGTTTAGCGACGAATACGAAACGGATGTCAGCAACCGCGTGTGTTGATATTTGATATGGCTTTGTGTTGTAAATCTTGACACGCGGTGCGTTTGACGTCGGCCAGCTGACTTAGGCTTGCCACTTTCATCAGCATCTTGTAAACACACAGTTTCGAAACTAATGATGGAGTTTTATAACTTTCGTGGAATTGCATTATGCATATTGGGATTTACCGTTAATGGCGTCATGCAATATTTTTCACGGCAAAATGACACCGACCGATATGGGACCGGTAAATGTTTTTAAAAGATAATTAAAATGATAGAGGCAAGATTGTGATTCGGCAGAGAAAATGTCGACCGGATCTGATCTTGGTATACACTGTTCGCATTTGGTATAGAAAATGTGTACCGAATGTGACACATGGCCGGAACGAGTATTCCAATATTCCAATACCGGATTTTACCCCAAAGACTAACAACAACAACAAATATAGGAACGCATTTTATTTTTGGTCGTTTATGTCAATATTTCGGGTGGAAAAAAATGCTCATGTATCTACATGTATTTATAAGACGCAGGGGCTTTCTGGGATACAAATCTGAGTACAAAAAATGCGTCTTATAATCGCAAGAATACGGTACATACCATATGTCTAGTTACTGGTCAGTACAGAAACACCTACACTGGCCCCCTCACTGTTCTACATTGGGAGCAGACGACAAACATCTGCTGCTGTTTATGTATTCTATTTATAAAGCCAGTGTATAACTGACAGGCTAGGGACTCTATCAGTACAGTAATTGGATATGCCCCTCCTTCTAAATTCGGTACCAGAGCACCTATTGTTGGGCCTTTAACATCAGAGAAATATTGTTATAACTTCTATTTCCTTCATCTGAAATGCTTAATATTTCACACATGCATTCCTGTAAGGCTCTACTACCATGCTGTGCCAAATCCACGACAGTCCAACCCCCGCTGATCCCAAGGTCAAGGTCAAATACTTAGTCTCTTTACAAAACTTGACATCGGAGAAATATGTTATAACTTCTATTTCCTTCTTTGAACATTCTTAATATTTCACTTGTGCATTCCTCTAAGGCTGTACTATCATGCTGTGACAAATCTAGGACCCTCCAACCGCCGCTGATCCCAAGGTCAAGGTCACATACTTAGTCTCTTTACAAAACTTAACATCAGAAAAATATGTTATAACTTCTATTTCCTTGCTCGGATCTGCTTCACATTTCACACACGCATTGCTCCAATGGACCTCTACCACCTGTGACAAATTCACGTTCATGCCGCTCCCGCTAAGCCCAGAGTCAAGGTCAAAAGCCCACACACTTGGATTTTTTTACATATTTTAGAGGTACCTGGACTCACGCGGGTGATATTCCGTAAGCCTCGCTTACTGACCAATCAAGTTGGATTTACATTTATTGCATATGCAGCCTATCCTCAATAAATGCAAATGATTCAATTGAAATTTCCAGCCGATCCTAAATGTGCACTTACGAACATTTTAGTCGTACGAAGTTTAGTCAAACGGCCCCCTGTATGTCAGTGCGTATACCCATCTTTTACAAACATGATCTTTTGATAGATCCACTAAATCCACAAATTCACGAATGGCAGATCCAGGATTTCGACGATGGGGGTGGGGGGGGGGGGGGGGGTATGTTGTGGTGTGGGGGGCCACAGAGTCAAAATTTGAACGACTAATTTTCAGTACATACTAATGTATATGATGTATGTATGCTCATGCGAATGGGCTCACTTGTGAATGGGCTCACTATAATATCTGGACTTTGATCTGATAAAATCACCCTTATTTGACACAATAGACATTGATTTTTGTCGAGCCCGCTTGCGGAAAGCGAGACGTAGTGATCACAATGACGTCCGGGTGTCTGTGCGTCCGTGCATCCGTCCGTGCTTCAGTCTGTGCATCCGTGCGTCAGTCCGTCCGTCCGAAATCTGCGTTAATCTTTTTAAATACCTTATATCTCTGCAGTCCTAAGTCACTTTGACTTGAAACTTAATTTGCTTATTAGTCATCCTCCATATATTCATTCTGTATCCCACTCATGCTGCCCCTGTGCCGAAATTTGCGTTAAAATTTTCAGATACCTACTATCTCTGTAACCATAAGTTGGATTTGCTTGAAACTGTGTATGCTTGTTGGTCATCATCCATATATTCATTCTGTGCGCCAAGGTCAAGGTCAAATTACTTAGAAATTTACCTTAAAGTTTCTGTCAAAATTTGCATTAAGGTTTTCACACATGTTATCTCTCTCTGTTTAACCGTAAGTGAGATGTGCTTGAAACTTTGTATGCTTATTGGGCATCATCCATATATTCATTCTGTTTCCCACTCATGCGGCCCCTGTGCCCCAAGGTTAAGGCCAAATGACTTATACGTTTGCATTATCATAAAGTCTGCGTTAAAGTTTTTACATACCTTATATCTCCACAATTGTTACTCCAATTTACTTCCTAACTTCCAGTACTTCTTTTTCATCATCTATATTTTCATTCCATAGCCTGCCCATGTGGTCCATATGCCCAAGGTCAAGGTCAAATGACTTTTGAAATTTTTGTTAAAGTTTTTACACACCTTATATCTCCACAACACTTACTCCTATTTACTTCCAACATCCAATACTTTTTATTCATCAACCATATTTTCATTCTATAGCCTGCCCATGTGATCCACATGGCCAAGGTCAAGGTCAAATGACTTTGAATTTTGTGTTAAAGTTTTCACATACCTTATATCTCCACAACACTTACTCCGATTTACTTCAAATAAATACACTCTGAGGCCATCAAATGCCTCGGCGGGCTCGACATGTGGGCCGCGGCCATCTGGTATAAGGTACTACAATGTCCAGCCGTGGGTAAACTTTTGCAGTGGCACGAAGAAACTGTTTGAACCCCAAGGCCGTAGGCTGCGGGTTCAAACAGTTCCCGAGTGCCACTTCAAACGTTTACCATCGGCTGAACATTGTCGAACGTTATTGCTACATTGTTACATGACTGCCGTTGTTTGACACCGCTCGCAGCCGTCTTCAAACGTACAGTGCGTGCTGTTTGACCATGGCTGTAGACAATGCTCATTCCGGGGCCAAGCCAACACCTAAGTAATGTATGTGTCGCATGACGTTATTAGAACGCGCCATTACGTCACCAGGCCAGTTAACAACTGTCGCACTGAAATTTTGAAATTGATGCGGTTGCATTACGCGACGTGAACAGCGGCCCCAGAACATGTATGTGTAAATCAGCTGTTTGAATTCAGCAGATTATCAAAGTACCGAAAGAACTGCATATATGCTCCAATTACACGGTGTGAGCATTGTCAAACAGCACACGCTGTACGGTTGAACACGACTATGAGTGGTGTCGAACAACAGCAGTCATATGTGGCTGTGACTGGAGAAATGGGGCTTATGGGATTTACGACCAGTGTAGATCCAGACCAACCTGCGCATCCGCACAGTCTGATCAGGATATGCACTATTCACCATTCCATCAATGGAATACTCGTCATTCCTCTTACAAGCAAGATATATCGTTATCAGGCTACATGAGTGTGCTATTTGATCAGAAGCTACACTGGTCACAAATGCCATAAGCCTCATTTCTCCTGGCACAGTCATGTAACAATTTCCGTTACCTGAGACTTGTTGTTGTTCTACAGCATACTTCGCTGTCAATGCAAGCGGGGTTGTCAGTCTACAAAAAGGTCTATACGACTTACCCAACCTGAGCAGTGGAATCACCTTGACTGTGAATGTGACCGATGGCGGGGGTTTGTCTGTGCCAGTTGATGTCGAAATAACCATTGGAGGTAAGTTGAAAATTGAAGGGTCAGTAGCAAATGGGGGAGGGGTCTAAGAGTGAGCAAGAGTAATACGATTATTCCTAATCGTGTTACTTTTAAGGGAAGGGGCCAAGTGACTGGTTTGGTATAGACCTCGCTCCAGGTCAGGTTATTCTAATTTCAGGGCTGAATATATTGTCTTTTCGATATAAATATCCGGTTCTGATTTTGGGATTTTCTCTCCAATGCAGCAGGTTAAATGAGGGATTGCCTTAAATGACATTAGCTGTTGATAGGCCGTTTATAACCTAATCCCACTCCGTTTCTCTATCCGACCTCGATCCGACAAAAATGTGGCGAAACGGTCAGTATCTAGCAAAATTTGAAGTTCCATCCGATGCCTATCCGACCAAAAAGTGTGCCCCCAGCATCCGCCTAGTTCCCTTCCGTGCGCTTCTTCCAGTTATATTTTTGATCGGACAGGGTGTGGATAGATGAGGATAGACCGGGTGGGATACGAGTGCGGACAGGTGTCGTTTAGTACTATATAATAGGATTTGGACTGAACACTCACTAAATGCCATCCGAGAACGATTACAGCGGATGGGATACTGGTGCGATACTAGGGCGATACGTTTTGGTAAGATGCTGGCTGGGATTGAACCAAACCAAACGGCAGTCCGACCAAACCGTATGAAATATGTGTGTTCCGACTGTTCCAAACCTCGTCCGTATGGCATACGATCTGATCGTATCCTATAAGTATCCCATCCGACCGGCTTCCGAATGAGCGAACGGAGACGTTCTGGCGATTATTTTAAACATTTCTTAATTTTCAAATCTCCATACGGATGGCGTTTCGTTTCACGCGAAACGGAGCCGCATTAAAAGTATCCTACTAGTCCTTTCCAAACTTGTTACGCATCATTTCGTTTCCTGCCAGTATCTGCTACATGTAGTACCTTTCGGATGTCAACCGGATAGGAAACGGAAGGAGAAACGGAAGGAGAAATGGAGCAGTGGGACTACGCTATAAGCACCAATAAATACGAGATGGCCGCGGCCCGCATGTCGCGCTAGCCGATGCTTTGATAGTATATCGAAATACTTTAACCAAAACCTTTAACTGGGATGCACGAAGTCCGGACGTACTTAAGTACGCAAAATTGCCTATCGCACTGTCCGCAAGCCGGCGCGACAAAAATCAAATGATGTTTATTATTATGATAATTAAACCAGTAGAACCATATTAATCCAAATATACAGACACTCTTTGTTGTGGGAAACCATATATTTATATGTGTTTCCCAGATTAAATTGCCTTGAATGTTTAGGGATATTAATATGCGAGATGGCATAACGCTCATCTGAAATTTAATTCCACATGAGTTCTGAACTTTATGTCAACTTTTCATTGTTATTCATGATAAAATAATGCCAACAATTAATACAATCTAATAATTATGTTTCAGCCAATGTTCCACCAACATGCCAGCCGAATGTTATAACACTTAGCAAAAGTGAAGACATTGGTACAAATGTGTGTTTCTCCGTCAATACATCCTGCATGGACCCAGTCCATGAAGAAACGCTGACCTACGCTATTAACTCTGGCAATGGCACAGACTTGTTTCGTGAATATCCTGAGGGTCATACAACCAGCAGCATCGGTCTGTGTACCATTACAGACCTGATTCACTGGGTAGGCTTGTGGGAGGTAAGTGTATCTGACTCACCACCATAAAGCGTAGGTGGAAGATTTGGATCTGTGACATAAAAAATGCCCATTACAAACAATCCCATTACCCCAACCACCTGTCATACTGTATGTTACGTTAGAACATAATATACTGTAATAATAATAATAATAATAATAATAGACTTTATTTTAAGAGGATTACACATTTAGTTTCAAACTAATCTTCCATGAGGCCCTCATATATACATGTACATATATACAACAGTGGATCACGTTACACAATAATCCAAGTAGGCATTGGCAATAAATTAATTAGCAGACTCTCATCCGATTTTTGTAATGAAAATGGGGTACTTGGTAAAATTTTATTTCTCGTTGACATATTGGTTTAAAATGAATGAATGAAACAATGATTTATATATTTTTTAAACATGTATTTACAGGTGGGTGGGGATGAGAGTATGCAAATTAACCCTCTCTGATCAAATACACATCTTGTAGTTTTAGTGTTTGCACATGCCAAACGACATGGAATACGGATTGATCACTGAGCGAGGACTAATGGATCACACGTGATATATGCACCACAAACCCAGCCATGGATCATGTTGGAATATATCAAGACACACACATATATGGCCACTGTGTCATAATGAAAGTGAAATCATTCAGCAAGCTGAATGTATGCAAATGGCATATGCCCTGAGATTTAAATGTTGTTTGATTGCAAAGACCAGAGAGGAAAGAATGTGATCAGGGATTGAACCACAAACTATATGTATTTACATTTTAACAAAATAAAATAAACACAAACATGTATTTTCACATGTATATGCCAGGTATTAGACATCAATTCTTATCCCTATATACACGGAATTGCCTGGGTGATTCATTTAGCTTTTATCCATTGAATACATTGACAATGAAAATTATTTCTTGTCTCTATTGTTTTTAGCTTGCTTGGTAAACAGTTCCAAATAATGGAACCTGAATAAGATATGGTTTGTTTAAAGATTTCCTTGTATGGTCTAGGTGTAATATAATTACTTGAAGTTGTGGATCTTAGAGTTCGTAAATTTTCATTTGTTGGCCGAACATGAAACATTTCATTAATGTATGATGGCATTTCTGATTTATTAACATTAAACATGAATTTTGCTTTTCTTAAAAATACCCGTTCATAGATGCTAAGTATTTTCAGTTCATCCATACTTTTAACTATATCAGTATAATTGCAGTCCAACATTATTTTACATGCTCGTTTTTGTAATTTATATAATCTGTTTAGATTGGTTTGCGATGTTCCACTCCATATTATACTACAATAGTCAATATGTGGTTGTATGTAGGTTTTGTAAAATTGTACTCTGTGTTCAATTAATAGGAACTCTTTTATTGTATTAAGAAGCCATAAATTGGTAGCTATTTTCTTCGCAATTTTGTCAATATGCATAGACCAAGTTAGATTATTATCAATGTGAACTCCAAGTATTTTATCATTCTGTGTCATTTTTAAAGTTTCGCCATTAAGTTTTACACCTAAACAATCAATATTCAAACATACTTGTCTTTGATGAGTAGTACTAGCATGACTTTTGTCTTGGCTGCATTAATGAGCATTCCATTTTTATTACACCATTTTGACAAATTGTCTAAAGCACTTTCCAACTTGTTTTTTATGGATTGTACAGATGTATTCATTTCATACAGTGTTGTATCATCAGCATATAGGTCAGTGTTAACAAAATCTGTATAAAGAGGTAAATCATTTATAAACATTAGAAACATAAGTGGTCCTAATATAGACCCCTGGGGGACCCCAGAGGTAATGGGTGCAGCTCCAGATAGCGTGTTATTAGTGCATACCTTTTGGCTTCTATTTAGTAAATATGATGAGAAATAGTTTATTGTTGTATCTGAAAATTTATAATGACATAGCTTTCTCAATAGTAATGCATGGTCAACTAGATCAAATGCTTTTTTAAAGTCTACCATGACGGCGCCAATAATTTGCCCATTATTTATGGCGCCCAACCATTTATCTATCATATAAGCTAATGCGGTTTCACACGAGTGATTCGGTCTAAATCCTGATTGTGTTGTGTGCAGCAAATTGTATGAAACAAGAAATTCCATTACACGGTCATGCACATGCTTTTCTAAAAGTTTTGACAGAACCGGGAGAATTGATATTGGCCTATAATTGTTTGGATCATCTTTATCACCTGTTTTTAATAATAGTGTAACTTTTCCCTCCTTCCATTTATCTGGGAAAATACCCTTTTTTATACTCTGGTTGCATATGTATGTTATACTGTCTGAAATGTAAGGTGCAGAAATTCTAAGTAACCTAGGCCCTATTTCATCCAACCCAGTTGCTTTAGAAATATCAATTGTTTTTAAGTATTTTTCCACTTGGCATTTGGTTATCTCTGGAATTTTAAAACAGATATCTTTCGGAACTTTTTTGTCACAATATGTTCTGAGCTTTTTAAAATTTGAGTGTTGAATGGTTTCTTTTATTTTGGATGCAACAGTTACAAAAAAGCTGTTAAATTCATTTGCGATTTCTTCAGGGTTTTCAATTTTTTGCCCGTTAACTTTAAGAGAAAAAACTGTGGCAGATGCATTTTTCTTATTAGCACCTACTTCCCTAAATAATTTCCACACATTAGAAGGCTTTTTGTTTTCATTTATAATCGCAGTATATTGTTCTTTTTTAGACTTTTTAATCAACGCATTTACCTTATTGCGATATGTTTTGTATTGTACATCATCATTGAGTGATTTAAATCTGTCTCTCATTTCATTGCATCAATTATGTCTGGTGTAAGCCATTTTGGTTGTTGTTTGCGTTTTACTCTATGTTGTTTAATTGGTAGGTGGCTGTTTACTACATCTAAGAATAAGTTTGACCATGTATCCATTATATCATTTGTGTCATCAAACAATTCTATTATATTCCAAGGGACTGTTTCAAGTTCAGCAATAAAACCAGTTTCATTAAATTTCTTTAAAGATCTGTATGCTATATTATAATGTGAATTTTTAGGAATAACTGAGTTACATTTTCTCATTACAAATATTGGAAAGTGGTCACTTAACCCTAATTTAGGCACATTAATCGCATTCACATTTGATTTTACATTACAGTAGATATGATCAATAAGCGTTTCTGAGTGGGCTGTTATTCTGGTTGGAATATTTATTATCTGTGTAAGACCAAATGGCTCCATAAAATCAAGCCAACTTTTACTTATTTGCCTATTAAGTAGATCTCGATTAAAATCACCTAAAAGATAGAATTCCTTTTGTTCGCGAAGAATTTTCTCTATTTCATTTTCAAAAATATCATTCCATTTCCCTGATTCATTCGGATGTCTATACATATTTCCTACAAGAAAACTCTTGCTATTTTTGGGAAAGATTTCTATCCATATACATTCAAGCCTGTCATGCTCTAAATCATTCCTCCGTTTACAATTCATGCCATCCTTAACATAAACAAGAATACCCCCACCTTCTTCCCTTCTATCAGTTGTTAAAATCCTGTCCTTTCTATAAAATGACTGAAAGTTGTTTATTTGGAAGTATTTATCTGGGTGATCACTCTTCAGTTTTGACTCACTAATACCTAAAATATGGATGTCATTATTGTTTGAATTTAGCATTGCTCTGATTTGATCAATTTTATTGGCAATCCTGTACGACACCAGGTGGGTGGGTAATGGAGTATTTCTTATGTCAGAGATCCGATTTATAAAGAGGCTGACTGTCTGTTTCACAAAACCTGCCCATATTGATGACCCCGCCACCGAATGGTTAGGGAGGGCATAATTATAGTGTTTTCGGTGTCCGTATATCCCATACGTCCTGTCCGTCTGGTCTCGTCCGTCACAAACATGACTGCTTCATAATTGCCATTTGCATTCGTCTATCATGCTGTGGCCAAACCACAATCCTCCCACTCCCGCTAATTCCAAGGTCAGGGCTACATACTTACTTAATAGAACCTTAACGCTCTGTGCCCCGTGCAGGCACCGGGGCGGGATCAACTGATCCTGAGAATAGTGCTGCAGTAGCCATTGCTTGTCGTAAAAGGCGACTAAACTGGCTTAACGATTGGGTTCATACTTTCCGGAAACCACTATACCGGATTTGGCCCTCATGTACATTTTTGGCTTTCTTGTATGTGAGAGTTGAGTCGGGCTATGCCCCATATATAAAAGTAAGATTAGCGCTAATCCTATTACTTTTAGGGGATGGGATAAATGATGCTGGTGTGGCGAGGGCCTGGCACCAGATCAGGTTGTTCTAATTTCAGGACTGAATATATATTTTGATTGTAAATATTGAGTTCTGAAGTTGGGATTTACCCCCCTTGGACAGGTGGATATGGGACTCGACCCCGTTGACCCGTCTGCGTGTAGACTCCCTGAGGCTTGTACCTCTATGTCAGAAAAGCGGACGTTAAACCCTATTCACTCACTCACTCACTCACTTAACGCTCTGTATAAATGTCTTAAAAGGTACATGACACGCAGCAGGTTACACTGTACTACTACTTTTCATTTTCTGTCATGCCTTATATGAGCCATTTGTCTACCGTCTTAACGAGTTATTTTTAATTACGGCGCGTGTTAATTGGTGTTAAATCGCATTTTATATGCCGCAACCAGAAAGGGTATTTTCCGACCTCGTGCTATTTTTACCAACGTGCGTCACGTGACACGGTCAATCATATCACATATTTAACATGCGCAGTGAAGTATCGGAAGTTGAGAAGAAAAATCTCTGTTCGAGTCCAAATCTAAATCTCCACGTAACTCTTTCCATTTGGTGATCTGGTCGCCAATATTAACCACTCTCTCTGTACTGCCTGTCTCTCAGACATTTCGCCTTTTTTTTGGCCGACGCCGTTTCATACAATTTCCGTCCTGGACGTTTCGACATGTTGATATTCTTGTTTACATATTGGGAAGCCTACTGGCGCGCGTAGTATACTGCGCATGCGCACCGCAAGCCGTGATGTGAAAGTCGTTGTCCCCGTACATTATCAAAATAGACTGTTACTGCCGCGCGTCGCTAACAGTAAATTGATAATTAATAAATGATTATATTTGTATAGCGGGCACTCGTAATTTTTAGAACTGGTGGGATAGCGACATAATTATACACTTATTTAATTCCTATAAAGAACATTTTGTGCCTACTGCGTGGGCATGTACCTTTAAAATGTATGTTTCCTTTCATGTAACGGCTTCATATTACACACATGCATAATCCTCTGATGGTCCTCTGTCATACTGTGATTAATCCACGATCCTCGGACACCCGCTAAACCCAAGGTAAAGGCCACATACTTAGTGCTTTCAAACCTCTAACATGTAAATTTCTTAAGCCCGATTTCTCCAATCGCAGTCACAAATATGTCACAGGCTACATGAGTGTTTTAGCTTGCCAGCAGCAATTGTATGCTGGTCAAAAAAAAAATGTATACGCCTTGTTTTCCTGCGACATGTTACAAGCAAGCCCTGGTCCTAGCTGTGCTGATAGACCTTTCTGAGCTTGTTCTCCAAGTGCGTACTCAGAATCGGTCAGTTTGATTGGCCGAGAATGCTCAGTGTCTATCAATAAAACTCCCTGATTTCAAGCACAGGCGGTCAGCTTGATGATGTGATGGCATAAGGTAATTCTATATACATGTAGAAAATAATATATAGGTAGTCGTAGCTTAGTCATATGGTTCAAAATAACATATGACTAAATGATGGCGACATAGTTTATTGTTTTCTACATGTTTAAAGATAGTTCATTGTATCATCCTCTCACAAAGCCGACTCAAGGGCGTCGGAACAGGGGGCCGTTTCACTAAACTGTATGCAACTAAACTGTTTGTAAGTGCAAATTTAGAATCGTCTGGACATATCAATTGATGGATTTACATTTATTGAGCATATACAGCCATGCTCAATAAGGGCTGTTCCATTAAAACATACCCGCACCCCCAAGACGGCAGTTTAAAGAAAATGTATGCCAGGGTGTCTGTTTCTTTAAATTGCATACATGGGTGGGTGTGCTTGTCTGAAAATAACTTCTATGCGTGGTTGGCTGTCAGACTGGTGAGTGTCTGTTTTTCAGGTCAACATGGAGTGGTTCGTATAGCAGGATATATGTATAGGCGGCGTATATTACAGAGAATTGATGTCTAACGTATATAACGCGGCCATTTGCGGCGAATTGTATTCGTAGTGCGGAGTTCCTCAGGAATATAACGTCCCAGAATATGCACAACATAATTAAATGCGTGCTGGTATCGCGACGATTTGTATTCATAACGCGGCATTCCTCAGGAATATCACGTCCCAGAATATGGACAACGTAATTAAATGCACGCTGGTGGTTTCATCTATTAATCACAAGTTTGTATACAAAGCAAAGATCGCTCAAATGTATTATTATCGCACCTTCGCCAATTATAGAGTAGACGCTCGTGTATGGACTATTGGCCATCACCTGGGGCACATACAGACTGTATCGTTACACCCGCATAATGAAACAGCCCATTGACATATTGACACTTTCGCTATGCGTGATAAGGGTATCCCGTGATAATTGTCACGTACACACAATGTCATAAACTGTCGTCTGCACATCACATTTTTCTTATAAAAATAAAAACATGTTTTGACAGCAAACGAGACGCGCCGCGACATTAACATACAGTGCGACCCCGTTAGTACACGGAAGTCCGGCGACATACAACCTTCCGTGTTGCTTATCCGAACCATGCTATATCCGTTCTCGCCCAAAACGCATGATAATATCAACAAAAAATACATGTACACTGTACACTGTGACTGCGAATGAACGACGTCGCCAATGCCTATAATATGTCATAAATTTTCACTGTTATCTTCGCATGTAATAAATATATTGAATCCAAGAATTGTTAACGTCATGTTTTATTTATTCATCATGTTCATCAGTGGCGGATCCAGAATTTCACCAAGGGGGGGGTGGTGGGCACATGGAACTTGAACGAGGTATGCTCGTTCGTCGACTGAGCGGTGCGAGGGAGTCGGCTAGGGGGGTCCGGGGGGCATGCCCCCCAAAAGAATTTGAATTAAGGAAGCCATTTCCTGCATTTTACGCTCAATATTTCATAAAAAAAAAAGAAAATAAATAAAAAAATCGGGATATGCTCGTTCGTCGACTGAGTGGTGCGAGGGAGTTGGGTAGGGGGTCCGGTGGGGGGGGGGTGTGCATTTTTGAACTGAGGAAGCCATTTCCTGCATTCTACGCTCAATATTTCGTTAAAAAAAAAAAAAAAAAAAAAAAAATCTGCTACTGTTCATGTAGATCTACGCAGGTCTGTGCAATCCATTATTGTAAACGCGTGTAGAAACACGTGTAGCCATCATCATTCGATGACGCAATGACCCAATGACCGATATCCTGTTCCATCAGCTGCAACGTCACGTGACAAGCTCGTGCGTTGCAATCTGTGTTTACTCATATGGTGAGCACAGGTGGAAGACTCGGACCTATGACACCAAAATAAATGCCTATTAAAAAAATCCCATTATCCCACCACCTGGTATCGCACTGTACATGACGTTAATAATAGAACGAGACCAAGTGGGTGGGGTAATGGATATTTTTGTAATGGTCATTTTCTTTATGTCACACGTCCGACTATTCCACCTGTGGGTTTGAGTACGCACAGAGTTTTAACCCTTTCAACACCACAGACCTGTATAGACATGTTTTGCCCGACGTGTTCTAATATTGCGCCAGTTCATGAGGTAATCAGGCTTATCACGTGAGATTTTCGACGAAGATGAATCTGATAATAGTGTACATTTTCTGTAAACGATATCGAATGTTGACGAATATTAAATTAGTAATTATTACGCATTTGCTCTGAAAATGTTATCAACTTTCCGATATATTTGCAGAAAAAAGTCCAATCATTCTCGGCGAAAATCTCAGTTATATAATAAAGTTGATTATCTCATGCACTGGCTCAATTATGACGTAGCGAAACAAGGCCAGTTGTCACGTACACATTTGTGTACATGCGCCGGGGGCGTGGGCAGTGCTGTAACAATTTAGTTAATCTGGGTTGAGTTAATCTGCGCCACTGATACGCGATCTCCGATTGGTCAGCCTTTACACCTAATTAATATTCCACCAATGGTGAGCGCGAACGCATGCCGGAAAAATGAAATCGAGCACATAACAATTAGCACTGCTTTGTTACTGGGACCAATAAATGTTATTCCCAGTTTGCTCGGATTAATTTACGAAATGTGCAAACGTGATCAGCTGCACATTCACATGGGTGAGATAAAAGGAGGCTATGTGTCCATAAAAAAAAAAAAAAAATAAAAAAAAAAAAAATCGTCCATTTTGGGTCTAATTTGGGAAAGAATCGCAAATTTAACACGATTTCTGACAATAGTCGTGTTACAAATTTAACACGATTTTGATATACAAATAGGCAAAAAATTCGGCGATTCAAATGTTCAATGCAGCTACGGCTCCTGATACATCACATTGTGCGTGAGTTTTTGTTACAATCCCGGAGAATTACATTGATAAAATAATGTGTTAATTTAAATTGCATATATGGGTGGGTGGTTTCCCAGGGAAATCGCATCTATGTATGGGTGGGTATCAAATACATTAATTTGCATCTATGGTAGGTTACCCAAATTCAAAAGTGGCGTCTTCCCCCCCCCCCCCCCCCCCCCCACACCCCATGTATGTTTTACTGGAACAGCCCTAAATGTAAGCCCAATAATTGTTTACAAGAAAACATTGTTATTGTGAAATGTACAGACTATCATGATTTTGCACTTACGAACATTTTTGTCGTACGAAGTTTAATGAATCGGCCCCCAGGTTCGGCAGGTCAGGCAACTGCCGGACCAATAACTTTGACAAAAATATCACTTTTTATTGAAATATTTAGAATGGCATAAGGATGATTTCTTTTGCAGCTCATTGGACATGCAAATTCAACCTTTGGGAGCACAGAGATTTTTATCCAGATCAATATCAACGACATCAATGAACCACCCATACTGACAAACGTGCCCACCATTACTGCAGTCACAGAGGGATCGCCTGTCGGAAAAGTACTATTTACACTGAGGGCCGAGGACCCCGATACTGGGAGCTTTGGAACTGTTACATTCCACTCAGAAGGTACTGCATTAAACCAGCAACCCTAACTAACTTGAATGGAGTGTGGTATGGTTATTTTCCAGCCAATCATATCGTCACAAAATGATTTTCAGACCTATTCATTTATAAAAAGAGGGTATATTTCTTTCTAAAACAATATGAAAATTACTTGCAAAAGGTGGCAGATCCTGATGAGACCACACGTTACTGTCATTAAATGTTTTAAAGCAATGGTCTTTGACAATCCTACGTGAATACTTTCAACCCTGAATAACTGGAATGGATTTTGATGTTAATTTTCCGACTTATCCAATCGTAACAAAAGTATTTTCAACCTAGCTAGTCCATTTATAAAATGTTGTTGTTTTTTTTTCTAAAACAATATGAAAATTACTTGCATATCCTGATGAGCCGGCTCGTCATGTCATCTGGATCTACACGGTTTGCAAACACATATATAGAGGGCTGTAGTGATGAAATGGTTAATGACCCTCAAATCAAGACAATTAGTCTGTAGTTTAGTGTGTTTTTTGCTATGTGTATGTCTGTGATTGTGTCACATAATGATCAGAAAGCAAAGAAATGTCCACCGCAGATACTTCATGTATGGAGCATAACTCGGACACCCTTTGGATGAAACTTCACACATAGAGCATGACCCAAAGGTGTGTTGTGTGCAAGAATGACAACTCTTGACTCACTAATTTTCAATTATCTCCCTTTGTTTGTGCACTGATTTCGTGTCCGTAGCATAACTTGAATATCCTTTGGAATATCTTCATGAAATTTCACACATGCATAGGCCATGACAAAAAGGTGAGTCACGTGCAAGAATGACAACTCTTGCCTCACTAAATCTCATTTTGTTTCTTTTGAGCACTGATTTTGTGTTCTGTGCATAACTCGTATTCCCTTCAGAATATGTTCATGAAACTTCACACATGCATAGACCATGGCCCAAGTTATCTCCCTTTTGTTTTTTTTGCATATTGATTTTGTTTCAGGAGCATATAGCTGGAATACCCTTTGGAATATTTAGATGAAAAACTTCACACATGCATTGACCAATAGACCAATGCCCAAAGGTGTGTTTCATGTAATAATGACATCTCTTACCTCACTAACATTCGAGTTATCTCACTTTATTTTTAGCGCCCTCATTTTGTGTCCGGAGCATAACTCGAACACCCTATTGCATCTGTTCATGACACTTCACACTTGCGTGCAAGAATGACAACTCTCACCTTACTAACATTCTAGTTCTCTCTCTCTAATTTCTTTTTGTTGACTGCATGTAGGCGGAGAGGGGATGCACATGTGCTTGGGGACAAGCGTCAATTTCTTGTTTACCCTTGTCCATCTGTAGGTTTGTCCATCCGTAGCACATTGGACCACTTTGTACGTTAAGTCCATTCCTCAGCCACTATAACACCTACGACAATCAAAATTGCACACATTATTCGGCTAATCAGAAAATGGCATACATGTATAATATTTGACCTTCATATGACCTTGTCCTTCTTGCTTGTGTTCGTTCAATATTCTGAGCCTGCACTCAGCTGATGCTCGGATAAGTCAGACAATTTGATTTTTAAATCAAGCAATTTGATTGGTTGAGCCTGACTTGTGCTCACGGTTAACCAATACAACTGTCTATGTTGAAATCAAGCAGTCTGATCGGTTGAGCCAGAGATGTTCGCAGGGCCAGCCAATCAAACTGTTTGATTTTCTATGCAAATTGTGTGAACATGCTCCAGCCATTAAATACATGACCTGCCCTAGAGGCCGTTTCACTAAACTTTGTACGACTAAAATGTTTGGAAGTGCAAAACTATGATAGTCTGTAAATTTCACATTAAAAATGTTTTCTTGTGAACAATTATTGGATTTACATGTATTGAGCATAGGCTGAATATGCAGCCTATGCTCAATAAATGTAAATCCAATAATTGAAATTTCCAGATGATCCTAAATTTGCACTTACGAACATTATAGTCGTACACAGTTTAGTGAAAACGGCCACCAGTTGACGCATCGCATTTTCAGGTGCAGATGGAATTGACGAGTCTCCATGGTTCTTATTGGATCTCATATCTGGTAATATTAGTGTGAAGGCGCCATTAGATTACGAAACAATGCCATCTACGCAATTTAATTTCACAATTCAGGTAAATACTTTCTATGGTCCTATTTAAGGTTGTGTTGATACTCTAGTGTGCAGATACTTGTATTTCAATACCGATGGTTGTGGTTTCAATCCATACCATATGTATGAAACATTACATTCACAGTATTTCTTTCACACTGGTCTTTGAGACGAGATTTGAAACTGAGGGATCGTCTCTATAATGAACTATGTTCTTGTTGGGACGTTAACCCCTTTCACACAACAATACATCATTAATGAATGAATGAATCAATCAACCGTGGGTTTAACTTTTTATACGTCCTTTTGAAAAATGGGACATGGTATGCAACTGTCCGTCTGTTCGATTTGCATTAAAGTTGTCAGTACCTATTATCTCTGCAGGCCTTAGTCCGATTGACTGAAACGTGATATTCCTGTTTATCACCTCCATATTTTCATCCCACAGTCCATCCATGTGGCACACATGCCCAAGGTCAAAGTAAAAAGAAGTTTGTGTTACAGTTTTGACAAAATTTCGTTAAAGTTTTTGATTTTCTGTTATATCTCTGCAACCCCAAGTCGGATTTACTTGAAACATTATACACATATTGTCATCATCCATATTTTATTATTGTGCCTACCCATGAGGTCCTTGTGTTCAAGGTCAAGGTTAAATAGCCAAAAGACTTGGTGTCAATTATTTTGGACATACGTCCAATCGTTAAGTACCTCCTGATCCGTTTGTTGGATGATTACCAAACTTTATCAATATCTTCCTCACATTGATGGCTAATCACCCAGTGGCATTTCATTTGGGTGACAGTGTCATTCAGAAATAGCTTCGTCGAGACATTGATGGCTATCCAACCAGTGTCGTTCGGGTGACATTAACCTTCACCTTGGTGACCTTGAACTTCGTTTCAATAATTTTGGACATACGTCCAAATGTCGAATAATGTGAGGAAATGATCCTTACAATTTGATCAGATTATTACTCCCCTCTGACTGTTAAACTTTATTAATAATGCATTCTATAAATATCACGCATCTGATTTCTCTCTAATGCAAATTTCTGTTTGCCTTTAGCTAATATATATTGTTAATTCGTGGGAACGAATTGATATATCGTGGGAACGAATTGTTAATTTCAGGGAACGAATTGTTAAATTGAGGGAACAAATTAATTGTCATTTCGTGGGAACGAATTGTTATTTCGAGGGAACGAAGTGTTATATCGTGGGAAGGATTTGTTAATTCGAGGGAACGAATAGTTAAATTGATGAAACAAATTGTTATTTCGTGGTAACGAATTAATAAAAAAAATTGATTTCCCCTGCGGGGCTCCGTACATCGACAGGCTATCGATGGTGGGCAAATCAACGCGCTTACAGCTACTGCAGTTCTGAAAGTTGTCGTTAACGACATCAACGATAACTCACCAGTTTGTTTGCCATTGCCGGATTCCATTACCATCGATTTGCTGGCCAATATTGGCGACAAAGTTGTTCAGCTTGACTGTACAGATGCTGACAAGAGTCTACCGTACCGTACTATCGAGTACAGTATAGATT
This sequence comes from Conchocele bisecta, assembly GCA_029237695.1. Taxonomy (NCBI): domain Eukaryota; kingdom Metazoa; phylum Mollusca; class Bivalvia; order Lucinida; family Thyasiridae; genus Conchocele; species Conchocele bisecta. Next base: position 161,500,647 of record CM055265.1, on the reverse strand, counting down.
CAGGCAGTTCACGTAAGTCTTACCGAGAATCGGCGGTGCCCTATTGGGTTCTCCCTCTTTGTCAGTCTGTCTGTGCGTCCGTTTCTTTTTTGAAAGGTTTTGTAAGAGTGTCTCAAATCACCTGTAATTTCTGTTTGTCTTCAGCTAATATCTTCATATTACACACATGCATTACTTAGTAACAAATTGACTAAATCCTTCCACATTAATACAATTACCCTCGCTACTGATCGTATATCCATCCGTCTCTGTGTTTATTTATTTAAAAGTTTTTGTAAGAGTTTCTTAAAGGTACGTGCCCACTCAGTAGGCACAAACTGTTCTTTATATCAGAGACATCATCTGAGACATTTTCTGTCAAAATAAACATTCAACATTACCCACGTACTATATATTGGCATTATTATACATTTTATATAAGACGTACGTTTCCACACTGATATCGAGGGGGATAGCGATATTTCCTTCAACATGTAATGCTAACGGACATTAATATTTATTATCTGTATTTGTTTTTTAATGTGCAATGATCATACTTTATAATCTGTCGAACATATTTGTTTTCAGCTGACGCATTTAATTAGTATAACTACATGTAATTAAAAAATAGTATGCCTCATTTGGATATGAAAATAGTCTAATACCACCGCGAGTCACTAACAGTAAAATAAATCTTACTAAATGATTATATCTCAATAGCAGGCACTCGTATCTTTTAGAACTGATGGAATAGTGACACAATTATACCATTATTTAATTCCTGTAAAGAACATGTTTGTGCCTACTGAGTGGGCATGTACTTTTAAATCACGTAACATTTTATGTTTGCCTTCAGCTAGTATCTTCATATTGCACGCATACATTACTTAGTAACTATACAGCCTTCCACATTAATACAATTACCCTTTCTACTGATCGTACGTCCGTCTGCCTGTTTATTTGAAAGTTGTCAAATCACATATAATTTCTGTTTGCCTTCAGCTAATATCTTCATATTGCACACATGCATTACTTAGTATTGATACATCCTTTCACGTTAATACAATTATTCTCGCTATGGATCGTTCGTCCGTCCATACGTCTGTTTATTATGCTCCTCGAAAAAATAATTTGGGGGAGCTAATATTTGTAGTTACCGCTTTGTCCGGCGTTCGCTCTCCGGCGTCCGCCGTCCGAGCTTACGGTATCAACTTGAAACTTCATATACACGTGTATTACTTTCCATATTTTCATTGTATACCCTACCTATGCTGCCCATGAGCCCAAGGTCAAAGTCAAATGACTTATAACTTTGTTTGTTAAAGCTTATTTATATTTTTTAAATTGCTATATCTCTGTGACCGCTTGCGATATCAACTTGAAACTTCATATACGCATTGATCACCATCAATATTATCATCGTATACCCTACCCATGCTGCCCAGGCACCTAAGTTCAAATGACTTATATTTTTTGTCGAGCCCGCTTGCGGAAAGCGAGACATAGTGATCACAGTGACGTCCGGGTGTCCGTCTGTCCGTCCGTCCAGGTTAAATTACTTGGAAGTTTGCGTTACGAAATCTGCGTTAAAGTTTTTAAATACCTTATATCTCTGCAGTCCTTGGTCACATTGACTTGAAACTTCATATGCTTATTGGTCATCATCCATATATTCATGTTGTATCCCACTCATGCGGCCCCTGTGCCCAAGTTCAAGGTCAAATGACATAGAAGTTTGTGTTCCGAAATATCTGTTAAAGTTTTTAAATACTTTATATCTGTGCAGTCCTAAGTCACATTGACTTGAAACTTCATATGCTTATTAATCATCATCCATATATTCATTCTGTGTCCCACTCATGCGGCCCCTGTGCCCCTATGTCAAGATCAAATGACTTAGAAGTTTGCTTCAAACTTCAAATAAATACACTCTGAGACCATTAAATTCTTCGGCGTGCTCGACATGCGGGCCGCGGCCATCTGGTTTTTTAAAGCCTACGTTAAAGTTTTTCAAATTGATATATATCTATGACTGCTTGGGATACCAACTTGAAACATCATAGACACATTGATCACCATCTATTGTCATTGTATACCCTACCCATGCTGCACAGGAGCTCGATATCAAGGTCATATGACTTCAAACATTTTGTTAAATTTTACGTTAAAGTTTTTGAAAGTGTTATATCTCTGTGACTGCTTCTAAAACTTATTGCATACATGCAATTCTGACATTTTCGCCTATAAATGGTCTCGAAATTTATGATATTTATTTCATGCCATGTAATTTAACGATCCGGGTTCATCCTAACCGGAATGGCAACTTACATGGTGATCATATTACTTTTACGGCTGGAGCTCAGTGACTCTGGTGTGGTATGGACCTGGCACCAGGTCAGGATATTCTAATTTCAAGACTGAATATATATATTTGTTTTGTAAATATTGAGTTATGATAAAGGAATTTCCCTCATTATGGACAGGTTTAGTACGGGACATAGTCAAACCTGTTGGCACGGCCTTAAATGACCTTAGCAGTTGATAAGCTGTTAAACACCAATACTCAATCAATCATGCCATGGCTCATTTTCTTTACTTCAAGGTGAAGATTCAATGGATATGGATATGTTTTAATATTTTAACAATATATGAAATCCATCTGAATGCTAGCTATTGTCAACTCAGTCAAAATGTTTCCTGACTTCATGTTCAGTTTGTTGGGTGAAAGAGCTACTACTCTCTGTTCCACGTTTTGCTGCCGACGAACAGTTGGCCATTAAACACATTAAATCTAACAAATATTAAGTACTTTTTCATCAATAACAAAAAAGTCACTCTCCCTAAAAAAAATTATTTCATGAAATTACGTCAAATATTGATTTTATTGCGAAAAAAAGATTTCCCTATGGGAATTTAGTTAGATTTTGAAAATCGGTCCACAAATGAAAAAAATATTTAAAAAAAATATATGTTTAGCCCCCATGTTAAATTCCCATAGGAAAATCATTTTTTCGCAATAAACTCAATATTTTATGGAATTTCATCAAATAATTTATGTTTGGTAGGGTGACTGTTTAGTTATTGATATAAAAACTACTTACTTTTAAATATTGTTTTACATTTAATGTCTTTAATAGCCAAAAGTTCGTAATTCTCCAAACGTCGTACGACCAACGAGTTCTGAAGGATATTTTCACACCAATATTTAGACGACATGTAACCGGTGACCATTATTCATTTTTCAAATTGAAGAACATTAAAGGGCTGGCAATAAAAATTGTTGTTTGCTTACCGGTATTTAAAATTGTATTCATATTTTTCTCCAGTAATGAGTGTTGACAGCACTGCAGAATTGGCTCTCCTGCTAAGATGATTATACCATAATGTGTTCTCAAAACATGTATAGAAGACAAGCAGACAACAGTTTTCTTCATCAGCGTCCCAATGGTTAAAATGTGTGTTTACCTATTAGCCTGAAACAGATGTCAATCATAATTAGCATCCAACTATTTATTATGAATAATAAACGAAACATTGCATTAAATCTTTCTAGAATTTATCTCTGTTACCAATTGAGATTATGATGTGAAACTTCATATACACATTTATGACCATTTATTGTGATTAATAAGCAGGTCAAGGACTTTGAATTTCAATACAGGCGTCATCGGGGAGCATTTGTCGGATTTACCGACCATCTATTCTTTTGAACGTCTTTTTAAGAGTTTCTCAAATAGGAGCCCTAAGTGCGTGAACAGACCACATTTTCTAGTTCTACCATGAATGGTTACATCGTGTAATGGATTTATTATGTATTGGCTCACACATAACATATTTTGTGTAATAAAATTGACTTTCACAGTGTAATAACACAGTATATTAAACAGCAGAATACAATTGTAATACATATGCAATAGCGACCGTTGCAGAAAACATGTCTGTTGATTAATACAACTTTCATGTATGATCAGGTAGTTCTTATGCAATAAAGATAATCTCACGTTTGTGTTGATTTAATGTCAAGCCTTCTTGCGGAAACTGACTAATAGAGTATATATCCACAACCTGTATTCCGATTTACTTCAAACTTCAAATACTAGTATTTATTTTTATCATCATCCATATTTTCATTATGTAACCCATGCATGCAGCCCACATGCCAAATGTCTAGGTCAAGTACATTGTATTTACAAACTATGCGTTGATGTTTTTACATACCTTATATCTCCACAACCCGTACTCCGATTGACTTCAACCTTGAACTCTTTCTTTTTAACCAATGCATAGTTTCATTCTACAGCCAACCCACATACCCACAGTCAAGGTTAAATAGACTTCGAAAAGTGTGTTAAAATGTTTCTGTCAACATGTGCGTTTATAAATACATGTACCTTATATCCACAACCCTTACTCCGATTTACATCAAGCTTCAACTACTTCTTTATGATCATCCATATTTCCATTGTATTGCCCATGTGGCCTACATGCTAAAGGTCAAGGTCAAATGACCTCTACAGCATTTACTCTGATTTATTTCAGAGTTCAAATACTTCTTTATGACCATCCATATTTTCATGCTATAGCCCACACTTGTGGCCCACATGCCCAAGGTCAAGGTCAAATAATAAAAAAAAATCTGCTGTAAGGTTGTCTATCAATTTGTTTATTTTATCACTCATTATATATTATATCTGTTCCACAAATAAATACACTCTGAGACCATCAAATCCCTAGACGGGCTCGACATGCCGGCTGCGCCCATCTGGTTGTTATGTAGATGTCACATATGCATGTGTCTATGTTATCGTTTTCATCCCGTCAACACAGTACGTATGTGCCGTGAAATACGGTGCCATGAAACATTTTTGACATCCTGTCAATACGACATAATCACAGCGTATGAATATGTGCGGTGGCTTGGGTTATTTCTTTTTGCATTTCAAAGCTATTTGTCGGTGTTGACGGGATAAATAGAATAGTAGACAGAGCCTCGTCCATCCCATTTCCTAAGCCTTGCCAGATAGTTTTCCCATTCACGGCACTAACCTACTATTCTCTATATCTGCAGCGTTTGTCGTGGACGAGAATGGCAGAATTACGGTAGCGGAAGTACCGTTATCGAGAAATATATCCACATATTCTATATTAGTCTCGGCTAGCAACCCAAATAGTGAACGACAGTCTGTTGTCCAGATATCTATAGATGGTAAGTAAACACGTGTTGGCCATTGTCAAGGTGTATGATCACGTGGTTACACCAACAACAACAAGTACTGAAACTTCCAGTAGCCCTCCAATTTAAAGTATGTATTCTTTTATTTTGTCCTTATTCAGGGGCGGCGGAAGTTGGGGGCCGGGGGGCCCCAATAATTTTGTTCGGGGCGAGAGCCTGGCCCCCTCAATAATTATGTAATAAAGCACATATTCTCATCCTCAAACTTACGGAGAATGCAGGAAACGGTATTTCACGCCTCTTAGATTTCAAAAATTTCCGGGGGAGCATGCCCCCGGACCAACTTGCTAACATCGGGCCCTGTAGGCCCTCAAGACTGGGCCCTGAGAATGCAGGAAATGGCGTTTCACACCTCTTATATTTAAGAAAGTTCAGGGGGAGTATGCCCCTGGACCCCCTAGCCCTTTGGGAACTCAATAATGGGCCCCGATAATGCAGGAAATGGCGTTTCACGTCTCTTGGATTTAAAGAAAATGTGGGGGAGCATGCCTCCGGACCCCTAGCAATATCAGGACCTCTGGGCCCTCAAGACTGCCCCCCCCCCACCCACGCAATAAGAATCCGGTTCCACCGCCTATGTTATTATACCCCCCGCAACGAGTTGCGGGGGGGTATACTGGAGTCGGGTTGTCCGTCCGTCCGGGCACACATTAGGGTACTTATGTGGCTAGCCCCACAGGGTTATGGACTTGTTAAAGGATAGGGTTGGTTACAATTAGCCACCCATGTGGCTAATATTTAACATGTGATAAGCCACATAAGTACCCTAATGTAAGAACGTTCGTCCCCGTCCGTCCGTCTGTAAACTTAACATCAGAGAAATATTGTTATAACTTCTATTTCCTTCATCTAAAATGCTTACTATTTCACATATGCATTCCTGTAAGGCTCTACTACCATGCTATGCCAAATCCACGACCGTCCAACCCCCGCAGATCCCAAGGTCAAGGTCAAATACTTAGTCTGTAAACTTAACATCAGAGAAATATTGTTATAACTTCTATTTCCTTCATCTAAAATGCTTAATATTTCACACATGCATTCCTCTAAGGCTCTACTACCATGCTGTGCCAAATCCATGACCGTCCAACCCCCGCAGATCCCAAGGTCAAGGTCAAATACTTAGTCTCTTTACAAAACTTAACATCAGAGAAATATTGTTTTAACTTCTATTTCCTTCATTTAAAAGGCTTAATATTTCACACATGCCTTCCTGTAAGGCTCTACTACCATGCTGTGCCAAATCCACGACCGTCCAACCCCCGCTGATTACAAGGTCAAGGTCAAATACATGGTCTCTTTACAAAACTTAACATCAGAGAAATATTGTTATAACTTCTATTTCCTTCATCTAAAAGGCTTAATATTTCACACATGCATTCCTCTAAGGCTCTACTACCATGCTGTTATAACTTCTATTTCCTTCATTGAAAATTCTTATTATTTCACTTGGGCATTCCTCTAAGGTTGTACTATCATGTTGTGCTAACAGAGTGTCTGGTTTAGAGAGGATCCACTGTTCTCAGAGTGTCCGGTTTAGAGACTTTGCACTGTTCCCAGAGCGTCTGAATTAGAGAGGTTCCACTGTTCCGAGGGTGCAGGCTGTTCATTATCTATAAATTCCTATAAATTTGGCAATCCCTATATTTTCCCTATATTTTCCCAAAATCCCTATAAATCCCTATATTTTTCAAAATTCAGTAACTAATTTTTGTAAAATGCTCAAAATCAAGTCTGATATTCAATTTACTGGTTTATTCTAAACACGGTGCAAGGTTAGTGATGCATTTGACTAAATTATGATCGTATTTACCAGTTTTCTTTGTTTGGATCATTGTGTAATTCTGTATTTTCAGCATACTTTTTTATCAGGTAATGGCTCAACCTGTTTTAGAAAATAAAAATTAATCAAGTTAATAATTGTAAACCATTTAAAAAACAGAGGAGAGTAGAGGATACGGAAAGGCTATAAGGGGAGGAGGAGGCCATTAATCTAGATTTTTAACTGAGTTTTGTCCGTATAAATCCCTATATTTATCCCTATATTTTTGGAAAAAAATCCCTATATTCCTATATATCTGGAACCGAAAGTGAATGGACAGCCTGAGAGTGCTTTGTTTAGTGAGGATCCACTGTTCCCAGAGTGTCTGGTTTAGAGAGGTTCAAATGTTCCCATAATGTCTGGTTTAGAGAAGTTCCACTGATTCCAGAGCGTCTGGTTGAGAGACGTTGCACTGTTCCCAGAGTGTCTTGTTTAGAGAGGTTGCACTGTTCCCAAAGTGTCTGGTTTAGTGAGGTTGCACTGTTCCCAGGGCATCTGGTTTAGAGAGGTTGCACTGTTCCCAGAGCGTATGGTTGAGAGAGGTTGCACTGTTCCCAGAGTGTCTGGTTTAGTGAGTTTGCACTGTTCCCAGGGCGTCTGGTTTAGAGAGGTTCCACTGTACCCAGAGTTTCTGGTCTAGAGAGATTCCACTTTAGCCAGTGTGTCTAGTTTAGAGAGGTTGCACAGAGTGTATGGTTTAGAGAGGATCCACTGTTTGCAGAGTGTCTGGTTTAGAGAGGTTCCACTATTTCCAGAGCGGCTGGTTTAGACAGGATCCACTGTAGCCAAATTGTCTGGTTTAGAGAGGTTCCACTTTAAATATGTATCTCCAGTCACACCCATATATACATGTACCTGAATTACAGTGGAACCTCTTAATCCTATTGTCTGTTCCACGAAATGCTGCCCAAGATTTATTGCTATAAAAACACTCCAAACTGCTGATTTTTTTATATAAAACAATGTAAAACTATTTTTTAGAAATGAGCCTACTTTTTATTTCAAGAAAATCCGTCTAATAACAAAGTTATTTCGAATAAACAGTCATGGATGGGCTTTTGCATTATAAATTAATTTCGCCGATTTTTAGTTGTTGACAATAAAATAAGAAACTGCTATACAATAATCACTTCCGGTCAACAACAACAACAACTATTTTTGCGAACTGAACACAAATTCTTATTAAATTTGTTTATTAACATCATTTTCTGGCATATAATTTAAACAATTTGCATTAAAATATATCAATTAATCATTTAATCTTCATATATTTAGCGAATATCATTCATCCATAAGGTTCCAAGTCGATCTGATACTATTGCTAATACGTCCTAATGTATTGTAAATTGTGAATGCTAACGAACTTGATTCGATTAAACTCGTGACCTTCACCAACCAATCAGCATTTAGTAAACCAAGTTGTCCGCCGGAAATTCGTCAGGCAAAGAAACTGGCTCACAGGAAGTGACTATATACTTCCGCCGGAAATGACGTATGTATGGTGTTCCCAAGTCATACCATTAGAGAATGTAGATTTACACCGGTGTCGATGTGCGAGGATATGTGCAATTCATTTTGCGTGGTAGGAACAGCGTGCCAACCTCAGCTTGGCGTTGTCAATAGATACGAAAGCTGTAGCAGATGATGATGACATCATGTTGTATTTTGGCCAAATTCTCGGCATTTTCTTCTGTAATTCTTGTACGAACACCGAGAAATGGAGGCTCGATTCCTTTATTTTTCAACCTGGCAAGATTTGCTCTCATAAATACAAGGTTAGTGTCTTGTTTTTAATGATGAAATCCAGCAAGCAGTTTGATGCTAGAAAAATGTTGAAAATCTGATCGCACGTGACATTTTAACATTGCAACCCTGCATTCAATTCTTGATTTATGGCTATTACTTCATTATAGGACCGAAATTCAAAAAATAAAAAGATGGCTCATTGCTAAATTTTGCTGAAAAATGATTTTATGCCAAAAAATAAGAGTTTTAGGGTGTTTAAATAGGTGTAAAAGTTGGGCAGGTTAACGTGAAACAGACAGTAGACAGTCTGGTCCACTGTTTCCTGAGCATCTGATTTAGAGTATTTGGTTTTTAGAGAGGTTGCACTGTTCCCAGAGTGTCTGGTTTAGAGAGGATACACTGCCCAGAGTGTCTGGTTTAGAGAGGATCCACTGTCCCCAGAGTGTCTGGTTTAGAGACGCTCCACTGTTCTCAAGAGTGTCTGGTTTAGAGAGGTTGCACTGTTCCCAGAGCGTCTGCTTTAGAGAGGATCCACTGTCCCCAGAGCGTCTGGTTTAGAGAGGTCCTCTCTGTCCCCAGAGCGTCTGGTTTAGAGAGGATCCACTGTCCACATAGTGTCTGTTTTAGAGACGTTCCACTTTTCTCAAAGTGTCTGGTTTAGAGAGGTTACACTGTACCCATAATGTCTGGTTTAGAGAGGTAACTCTGTTCCCAGAGAGTATGGTTTAGAGAGGTTCCACTATAGACAGAGTGTATGGTTTAGAGAGGTTTCACCGTTCACAGAGTGTCTGGTTTAGAGAGGTTCCACTGTTCCCAGAGTGTCTGGTTTAAAGAACTTCCGCTGTTCCCACATTGTCTGGTTTAATGAGCGTCCACTGTTCCCAGAGTGTCAGCTTTAGAGAGGTTGCAATGTTCCCAGCTTGTCCGGTTTAGAGAGGTTCCATTGTTCTCAGAGTGCCTGGTTTAGAGAGGTTCCACTGTAGCCAGAGTGTCTGGTTTAGAGCGGTTCCACTGTTCCAAGAGTGTCTGGTTGAGAGAGGTTCCACTGTTCCCAGAGTGTCTGGTATTGTGAGGTGCCACTGTTCCCGGATTGTCTGGCTTAGAGAGGTTCCACTGTTTTCAGAGTGTCTGGTTTAGAGAGGTTTCACTGTGGCCAGAGTGTCTGGTTTACAGAGGATACAATGTTCCCAGAGTGTCTGGTTTAGACAGGTTCCGCTCTGGTTTGGAGATGTTGCACTGTTCACAGAGTGTCTGGATTAAATAGATTCCACTTTTCCCAGATTGTCAGGTTTAGACACGTTCCACTAGTCTTCTCTCAGAATGTTTGATTTAAAGAGGTTCCACTTTTCTCAGAGTGTCTGGTTTAGATAGGTTCCACTGTAGCCAGAGTGTCTGGTATATAGAGGTTCCACTGTTCCCAGTGTCTGGTATAGACGGGTTCCACTGTTTTCAGAGTGTCTGGTTAAGAGAGGTTCCACTGTTTCCAGAGCGTCTGGTTTAGACAGGATCCACTGCAGCCAAATTGTCTGGTTTACAGAGGTTCCACTGTTAATATATATCTCCAGTCACACCCATATATACCTGAATTACAGTGGAACCTCTTAACTCTAGACAGCCTGGGAACTCTCATGGTGTCTGGTTAGGAGAGGTTCCACTATTCCCAGAGCGTCTGATTTAGAGAGGTTGCACTGTTCCTGGAGTATTTGGTTTAGAGAGGATCCACTGATTTCAGAGCGTCTAATTTAGAGAGGATCCACAGTATCCAAAGTGTCAGGTTTAGAGAGGTTCCACTGTACACATATACCTGAATTACAGTGGAATCTCTAAACTCTAGAAAGCCTGAGAACTCCCATGATGTCTGGTTTAGAGAGGTTCCATTGTTCCCAAAGTGTCAAGTTTAGAGAGGTTCCAATGTTCCCAGAGTATCTAGATTAGAGAGTCCGAGAGTGTTTGTTTTAGAGAGGTTCCACTGTAGCCACAGTGTCTGGTTTAGAGAGGTTACAATGCAGCCAGAGTGTCTGGATTAGAGAGGTTCCACTGTAGCCAGAGTGTCTGGTTTAGAGGGGTTGCACAGTTCCCAGAGTGTCGGGTTGAGAGAGGATCCACTGTTCCCAGTGTGTCTGGTTTAGCGAGGGTTCCACTGTATCCAGTGTCTGGTTTAGAGAGGGTCAACTGTTCTCTGATTGTCTGTATTATAGTGGTTCGACTGTAGCAAGAGTGTCTGTCTGGTTTATAGAGGTTCCACTGTTCTCATAGTGTCTGGTTTAGAGAGGTTCCACTGTTCCCATAGCGTCTGATTTAGAAAGTCAACCATGTTCCCAGAATGTCTGGTTTTGAGAGGTTCCACTATAGACAGTGTGTCTGGTTTAGAGAGGTTCCACTTTTCCCAGCTTGTCTGGTTTAGTGAGGTTCCACTGTTCTCAGAGTGCCTGGTTTAGAGAGGTTCCACTGTAGCCAGAGTGTGTGGGTTAGAGAAGTTCCAATGATCCCAGCTTGTCTGGTTTAGTGAGGTTCCATTGTTCTCATAGTGCCTGGTTTAGAGAGGTTCCACTGTAGCCAGAGTGTCTGGTATTGTGAGGTGCCACTGTTCCCAGATTGTCTGGCTTAGACATGTTCCGCTCTGGTTTACAGATGTTGCACTGTTCCAAGAGTTTCTGCATTAAAGAGGTTCCACTGTTCCCAGATTGTTGCGTTTACAGAGGTTCCACTGCTCTCAGAGTGTCTGATTTAAAGGGGTTTCACTGTTACCAGAGTGTCTGTCAAGTTTAGAGAGGTTCCACTGTAGCCAGAGTGTCTAGTTTAGAGAGGTTCCTCAGTTTTCAGAGTGTCTGGGTTAGAGAGGTGCCACCGTAGCCCGAGTGTCTGGTTTAGAGAGGTTCCTCAGTTTTCAGAGTGTCTGGGTTAGAGAGGTGCCACCGTAGCCCGAGTGTCTGGTTTAGGGAGGTTCCACTGTCCGCAGACTGCCTGGTTTAGAGTGGTTCCAATTGGTTTCAGATTGTCTGGTTTAGCGAGTTTCCACTGTTCTCAGAGTGTCTGATTTAGAGAGGTTGCACTGTCGCCAGAGTTTATTTTATTTGTTGTTTTTTTTTGTTTTTTTTTTAGGTTTGAAAAAATTTATTTTCCCCGTAATATGTTTGTGATGGATCGGGGCCATCCCCCACAAACCGTACATAATATACATGTAATAGTCAGATACAAATACAAAATATACAATTACAGATATTCACCCTCTTTTGCTCTTGCAGTACTGGGTAGAAATCACTGTTCTATTAAGACTTCATGGTTGAGTGGTACATTAGAATCGTCATTAATGAGAGACCTGAATTTTCAATAAAAAACTTGCACGTGTTATTAAAAAAAGACCGTAATACTAATAATAAACCCGCAGATGACAATGTCACTCTCCAGCGCTGCAAGAGCCAATGTTTGATTTAGCATATTTAATACATGTACATGTAATTGATTATATGTTATCATTCATATTACCCATGATCCAACTGAACCAGCCCCACTCTGTAGAAAGTGAAGTTCAATCCTACTGTGCATCTACATGTTTAAATCGTGTATTAACTCTTTCAACACTACAGCCGTTTATATAGGTGTTTTAAACAGTGTAGATCCAGACGAGCCGGCTCATCAGGATCTGCACTATTTGCAAGTAACTTTCATATTTGTTAAAAAAAAAATAATTATAAATCGATTATTTGAAAAGTATTTTCTGTTGAATGGAATTGACCGAAAATTAACATATTATATATAATCCATTCCAGTTATTTAGGGCTGAAAGGGTTAAATGTTAAAGTTGTTGGTAACATTATGTATTGACAAGCCAATGTACAATCCCCACACTGGTTATAAAACAAAACGCGGCTGGTTCCGTCAGATCATGGTCTTTGCTTGAACCTGTATTACTCTGTGTATATTATATTCTTCTACTAGATTCATATTCATAATGTCTTTATTTCCCAAACCTATAATATGAGGTGGAATGGGGGTGGGGAGGGGGTGGGGAAGGGGTTAAAACAAAGACAGGAAAAACCCCAAAAAAAACGCACAAAAGCAGAGATTTATTATAGCACCCGCAACTAGCTCAGCTGAAGATGAAATCTTATTTTGGTATTTTTGTTACATAAATTAGACTTTTGAAATGATAAAGTCTTCCCAAATTTTTGTAAAGTTTTCAAGTTTGTTGGCCATTATTGCTGCCTTCCTGGATGTTTCATATAATAGTTGAATTCGATGCTTCAGTACGCTGAGACTTGGAACTACTTTTGAACACCGGCAATAATAGAGATAGTATTTAGTTTCTAATAGTGTTAATTGTTTGAAGATACTTATTGTTTTTTCGTAAATCCCAAAGATGAATGATTTTTCGTTAATTGTAACAGTTACAGTAGCGCTTTTCTGCTCCTTACCTATCTGTATATATTAATATCGTATACATATCGTAATCGTATAGTATTGGTATATTTAATGAGCATATCGTATGATCATATAATATTGGTATGTTTGTACCGTACCATCGTATAGTACAAACGTACTATACGAATATTATACAAACATACGATATCCGTTCGTATATACGATATATCCGTACGGATATGGTATGAATATACCATAATCTGGTATGTTTGTACGATACAAACGTACCAGAATTATACACTTGTGTAAAAATCGTATACACGTACGATTTGAAGGGTATATCTATACGATATTGGTTGGTATGTACGGTACAAACATACCGTACGTTTATATTATATGCATATCGTATAGAAAACATATCGTATTGGTATAGTATACGTATAGTATTGGTATAGTACGTATAGTTGACCTTCAGAAAAGCGCTACTGTATATCTTTGGTCGCTAACCATTCTTGAAGTTCCCTAAATATGTTTTTTGTAACCTTACAAGCCAGAGTTTATAGTTTAGATAGAGAAGTTCCACTGTTCTCAGAGTGTCTGGTGTAGATAGGATCCGCTGTTCACAGATCGTTTTGTTTAGAGAGGTTCCACTGTAGCCAGCGTGTCTGTTATTGAGAGGTTCCACTGTTCCAAGAGTGTCTGGTTCAGAGAGGTTCCACCGTTTTCAGAGTGTCTGGTTTAGACAGGTCCCTCTGTTCTCAGAGTTTCTTGTTTAGAGAGGTTCCACTGTTCCAAGATTGTCTGATTTAGAGAGCTTCCATTGTAGCCATTGAGTGTCTGGTTTAGAAAGGATCCACTGTTCCCAGCGTATCTGGTCCTGAGAGGTTCCACTGTTCCCAGAGCGTCTGGTTTAGAGAGGTTCCACTGTAGCCAAAGTGTCTGGTTTAGAAAGCTTCCACTGTTCCCAGAATGTCTGGTTTAGAGAGGTGGCAATGTTCCTAGATGTCTGGTTGAGAGAGGTTCAACTATTCTCGGAGTGCCTGGTTTAGAGAGGTTTCACTGTAGCCAGAGTGTCTGGTTTGGAGAGGTTCCATTGTAGCTGGAGCGTCTGGTTTAGAGAGGTTCCACTATAGCCAGAGTGTCTGGTTTAGAGAAGTTCCACTGTTCCCGGATTGTCTACTTTCGAGAGCTTCCACCGTTTTCAGTGTGTCTGGTTTATACAGGTTCCACGGTTCTCAGAGTGTCTGGTTTAGAGAGCTTCCACCGTTTTCAGTGTGTCTGGTTTAGAGAGGGGCTCACTGTCATCGTAGTGTCTGGTTTAGAGAGATTCCTCTGTACTCAGATTGTCTGGTTTAGAGAGGTTCCACTGCTCCCAGAGTGTCTGGTTTGGACAGGTTCCACTGTATCCAGTTGTCCAGTTTAGAGAGGTTCCATTTTAGCTAGAGTGTCTGGTTTAGACATATTCCACTGTTCCCAGAGTGTCTGCTTTAGAGAGGATCCGCTGTTCCCAGAGCGTCTGGTGGCACTGTTCCCGCAGTGTCTGGATTAGAGAGGTTGCACTGTTCCCGCAGTGTCTGATTTAGAGAGGTTGCACTGTTCCCAGATGTCTGGTATAGAGAGGTTCCACTGTTCTTAGAGTGCCTGGTTTATAGAGGTTGCACTGTAGCCAGAGTGTCTGGTTTAGAGAGGGTTCATTGGCGCCAGAGCGTCTGATTTAGAGAGGTTCCACTGTAGCCAGAGTGTCTGGTTTAGAGAGGTTCCACTGTTTCCAGAGTGTCTTGTTTATAGAGTTTCCACTGTAGCCAGAGTTTCTGGTTTAGAGATGTTCCACTGGTTTCTGGTTTAGAGAGGTTCCACTGTTCCCAGAGTGTCTGGTTTAGAGATGTGCCACTGTTCCCAGAGTATCTTGTTTAGAGATGATCCGCTGTTCCCAGAGCGTCTGGTTTAGAGAGGTTCCACTGTAGCCAGAGTGTCTGGTTGAATGAGGTTCCACTGTTCCCAAAGTTTCTGGTTTAGAGAGGTTGGACTGTTCCCAGAGTGTCTAGTTTAGAGAGGTTCCACTTGAGCCAGAGTGTCTGGTTTAGAGAGGTTCCACTGTAGCCAGAGTGTCTGGTTTAGAGAGGTTCCACTGTAGCCAGAGTGTCTGGTTTAGGGAGGTTCCAATGTACATATCTAACAAAATAAATGTCCTTTCAGTCGCTATTCCACCTGTTTGTGACCCACTGATGATAACGAAGACGGTGCCTGAAACTCAGGCACAGAATGCCTGTCTGGACGTAGAAGTGAAATGCACCGACCCGACTGGCCGTATTGTCACGTTGACCGGATCATCTGGCAATGGTGCTGAGCTAATGGCCATCAGGACTCACACATCCAGCAGTGGACTCGGACTGAATGCATGCACTAAAACCAGTATGAAGAACCGGCTTGGCCAATATGTGGTATGCTTTTACACAATAACTTTCTAACCACTTGACATATTGCTATAGTGTTTAGCAGCATTGGTATAGTGTATAAGTGCCGTGGCTTTGCAGTCAAGTATCTAAGTCACATAGTCAATTTCATTTCATTAGACTTGTCTCTGACCTAATTTTGGTTATTACATGCATTAAATTTGAATAATAATATTTATTATATACCTACCCATGAAATACATAGCTACATGTATACGATGTAAATAAATGTCATATGTTCTCATCGATGAAATAAACAACTTCCGGTGAAAATACGACTTCCGCTATCTATATTCATAACGTGCATCGGCAGTGAAACAGCGCAAATAGGCTGCAAATACACATTCATTACCGTCTAAAAAAAAATGATAATTTCCACTGAGCGGTATATATCCTTTATTTAATATGGTATTACTTTTCTATTAATAATGAAAAATTTTAACATTCGGAAAAAAGATCTGCCTGAAACCTAATCAGACAGCTTGGGATTAAAATTTAAAAAATCGGTCCACAAATTTGAAAATTATCTTAGTTTGAAATCTGGCTTTAAACCCTCGTTAAAATCCCATATAATTTTTATGACCCCAGTCTCTTTGATAGTATATCCATTCCACTTACATTTTAATGACACAACAACCCTGTTTCTCCAGTCGAAGCCACTAATGTGGCCAGCGGGGGCATTTGTGTCCCATTGACACAGTTCTAATTTCATGCCAGCTTATGTGCGACACAACTCATTTCAATCTAGGATTACAATTCCAGATCGTATATTCATATATTCATGAATCTCATATATTTCTGTTTTACTGCATGTACATTGACTATCATTGACGGAATGGCGATCAGAAAATATCCACAAATGGTGCATATCTGGACGAGACGGCTCATTGCAAGCCGGCTCATCTGGATCTACACTGTTTGCATTATAATAGAGGTATGTAGTGTAGAAAGGATTAACCCTTTCAACACCACAGGCCTGTATAGTGGTATGGGCAAACAGTGTAGATCTCGATGAGCCGTCTCATGACGAGCCGTCTCATGACGAGCCGTCACATCCGGATCTGCACTTTTGCAACTAATTTTCATATTTTAAAAAAAAACACCCCATGTTTGTCTCGCCCATGAAGCGGAAAGCGAGACATAGGTTTTGATTTGTCGGAGTCGTCGGCGGCGGCGTTGGCGGCGTTGGCGGCGTTGGCGGCGGCGCGGCGTCGGCGGCGTCATCATTCAATGTTAAGTTTTCGTGTTACGGTCATTACTTCAACACCTTGTCAGCTACAGTCATCAAACTTTATACACACGTTTACTATGACATGTACATGAATATAGGACTATTATAACAAATTTGGCGGGCCCCAGGATCTTCAGGGTCAAGGTCAAACTCTATGTGTTAATACATTCAATGTTAAGTTTTCGTGTTATGTTTCGTGTTACGGTCATTACTTCAACACCTTGTCAGCTACAGTCATCAAACTTTATACATACGTTTACTATGATATTTACATGAATATAGGACTATTGAACTTTGTTTGGCGGGCCCCAGGGTCTCCAGGGTCAAGGTCAAACTCTTTGTTAATACTTTTAATGTTAAGTTTTCGTGTTATGATCATTACTTCAACACCTTATCAGCTACAGTCATCAAACTTTATACATCCCTTCACTATGATATGTACATGAATATAGGACTATTAATTTGTTTTTCTTGGGCCCCAGGGTCCCCAGGGTTAAGGTCAAATTCTATTTTGTTAATACTTTCAATGTTAAGTTTTCGTGTTATGATCATTACTTCCAACACCTTATCAGCTACAGTCATCAAACTTTATACATCCCTTTACTATGATATGTAGATGAATATGCAATTTGTTTTCTCCGGCCCCAGGGTGAAGGTCAAGGCGGAACAAGGCGAGACATTTGATTCCGCGGAATTCTTGTTATAAATGGACTAGTCTGAAAATCATTTTGTGATGATTTGATTGGTCTGAAAATTAACATTTCACAATCCATTCAAGTGAAATGGTTAATATAAGGTTCGACAATTTCCAGCCAACGTTTGCTGTGGCACGAGCGAACTGTTTGAACCCCAAGGCCATAGGCCACGGATTCAAACAGTTCCCGAGTGCCACGGCAAACATTTACCCATGGCTGAACATTGTCGAACATTATTATTACATTTCCGTTGGAAATATCGTGTAATTTTGTGCAGTACACATCGCGTGATGCAGCCGCATCAATTTCAAAATGTCAGTGAGACCATTGTGAACTGGTCTGACGTAATGGCGCATTCTAGGAATGTCATGAGACATGCATTACGTAGATCTTGGCTGGACGTAATGGCGCGTTCTAATAACGTCATGCGACTCATAAATTACATAGGTGTTGGCTTGGACCCGGAATGAACATTGTCTACAGCCATGGTCAAACAGCACGCGCTGTACATTTGAACACGGTTGCGAGCGGTGTCGACCAACAGCAGTCATGTAACAATCATGGTTTACAATTCCAGATCAGTGCAGTAGTTACAAATGGCCTAGCTGAGACGACAATAACGTGGAACTTCAACGTCGCAAATGTGAATGAAGCGCCGGTATTTATGAACGGAAGCAATGTGGTGCAGAAGTACGAGGCGAGCATTGCAGAAACGGTGGTGACATCGGCGACAATTATGGTGCTAACTGTCTACGACCCCGACGTGAATCAGGGGATTCTCGACTTTGAAGTGACGGATGTTACCGCTGAATGTAATATAAAGTTTTTTGTATGAGGCTGTGTCTGGAGAAATGGAGCTAATTATTGGTTTTATGACCAGAGTAGATCCAAATTAGAATGTGCATCCGCACTGTGATCAGTACCGCATGGTTCGCCATTCCAATGAAACACCCGTCATGCTTCTAAAAAGCAATATAGATAAGTTACCAGGCTACAGGAGTGTGTTATTTGATCAAGAGCTACATTGGTCACAACACCATTAGCCCCATTTCTCCAGTCACAGCCACATATCAATGGTATGAATCATGGGACCACAAATGGCGGCGATTTGAAAATATATACCAAGGTCTGCAGCTAAAAAGCGGCAAACTGATATACATGTATATTGTCTGATATAACGTACGGAATGTGTGCTTTCACCCTTTCAACTCTACATGGGCCCGTTTCACAAACTTCGTACGATAAAAAGGTTATTGCGAAGATACTATAAAGTTACTTCACACATCAATGTAATATATTACCGCTACACTTTCCCACCGACATGTACATGTATGTGTCTTAAATCTGATCTACATGTAAGTCTACCAAAGATTTGTCGGAATTGACTGCTATTTGCAACTGCGCAATGAATTTTAGTCGTTGCACTTAAAAACTGTTTATAGTGGTATTGGCAAACATTGTAGATCCAGATAATCCGGCTCATGACGAGCCGTCTCATCAGGATCTGCACTTTTTGCAAGTAATGTTCATATTTTTTATAACAAAAACACTCCCTTTTCAAAAATGGACTAGTCTCATTTTCTGACGATTGGATTGGTTGCAAAATTAACTTAATAAAATCCATTCCAGTTACTAAAGGATGAAAGGGTTAATGTTGAACACATTATACCGGTATGTGGTTTGATTGTTTATGTGGAATCCCAACCTGAGACCTGGTTTTGGCCCTCAGATACTTCTTTGGCATTCTTGTATGTGAGAGTTGAACCTTGTTATATTCCTTATAAGAGTAATATGATTATTACTAATATTATTACTTTTAGGGGAAGACTCCATTTGACTTTTGTGTGGTATGTACATGTACCTGGAACCAGGTCAGGTTATACTAATCAGGCTTGGGAAATTTCCGGATTAATCCGGAAATCCGGATTTGAGATCCCAGGGACCACGTGTGTGAATCTTGTAAATCCGTTGAGAATGGCGATAACAAGTTACAATTTTCGGAAAAAAAAAAAATGATTTTTTGTTTTGATTTTTTTTAAGTGGCGATTCTTTTATTTTCCCCAGCGGAATCATTGTTATACATGTACTGACTTCTTGTTGCAAGTATTATGTTAAATTGAAATTGATTATGTTGCCAATTTTTCCTAATTATAGCATATTTTTTCAGGGGAAAATGTGATCTATTTAATGCTAAATATACCTCAGAATGAAGCACAGACCATCTAGAATTGAAAAAGAATCTGGGGAGGCAGACCCCAGACCCCCCTAGCAAATCGCAGCGCAATCCGCTGCTCAAATAAATTTTCAGGATTGGGGATTGTGTTCCACTCCCATACCTGACTAATGTCAGGGCTGAACATTTTTCGATGTAAATATTCCGTTCTGATTTTGGTATTTCCTCCCAATGTAGCAGGTTAAATATGGGATCGAACCCATTTGCCCGGCTTTAAATGATCTTAGATGTTGATAGGCCATTAAGCACCAATAAATCATATCAAATGTGGATTTACTGAGAGATAATATGTCACTGATACACACAGCGAAGTGTTTACCCAAAGGAAACGTATCTCTACAAAACTGAATAGAGTGGCGTATTCAGCGTTACATCAGATAAAATATAATATATAAAATAAGAGCAGTTACTCTTTGCAGTTATGAAATGCTGTGATTTTGTCACGTGATGTCTCATATTGTTGCACATAATATTTTGTGCATCCGCACGTAGCCAAATTTCCAATATCTATCGTGATCCGTTAGTCGGATCATTACCAAATTTCATCAATAGCTTTCTCACATTGATAGTTATCACACCCGTTATCCGGAGATACGCAACTAGGGGAGGAGAACATGGAAAGGGGAACGCACAAACTAGTGGGAATTTGGAGGGTTTGTAAAATTAGCTAAAACAATATATTTTATGCATGATCAGAACAATGTGAGCTTGCAACGTTGAGGAAGAATGATTGAAGCACATGTAGCAAAAATATTGAGCTCGAACGCCGTCGTAAAAGTTGAAAATTTATAAATTCAATATAGGATTTTATTTTTTTTTGTCATTTTTGTTTAAAAAATCGTCTTTCCTGCACCAATCGTATGCTTTTCAGCACTATCAGGCATACAGTTATGTTTGCTGATCATTTACACTGATACCTTGAAAGCGACAGCGACCAGGATCTTCTGAGAAAAAAATGGCGGCCGTTTTATGCACCGTGGTATAGCGCAAAATGGTGCACAAAAACTATGGGACTGGAGGACACAAATTGGGGGACGAGTGCACACAAACTGTGGAACGCGCTGCACAGAAAATGCCAATATACGTGGGTTTTAAGTTGCAAATTCACATATGTATTTACAAAAATATTATATTTGCAGACGAGGATCCACGAATATTTACGCAGGGGCCGGTCCAAATGTGTCTGTAAGGAATTTATGCAAGTTTTTAATCAATATTCACCACAATTATGCATTGTTTTAGTAAGTTCGCTGTTCAATGCAGGCTTCTTTAGCAGCGCTCGTTTATTAATGGGCGAGCAGAGCCTCATTTCGTATGCAATCAGTAAACCCGTTTAATACATATCACACATTAAACCATAGGTCACCACCTAAACTCGCACCACACTTCGTTTATAACTTGAAGCACGGGGTTTGGGTGGGAGAATCAACCATGCGGAACTGAGTTAACCATGCTAATCGATGACCAGGCGAAGTAGTGCAGCCAAGGTCAGGGCCGGATCCCGGATTTGGAGAAAGGGGGGGCGTGGGTGAGGGGGTCCTCCCCTAGAAAATTTAGAAAATTTGAGTGTCTCTGATGCATTTTCCTGGCATTTGAGAACAGAATACTGATAGCCTTTTCTAATCTGAATAAAAAAAATCATTGCTTCGTCAAAAATAGGGGGGGGGGGGGAGGGGGGGGGGGGGGCGTACGCCTCTCACGCCCCCACCCCCCTGGATCCCCGGGCCTGAAGGTGCAACTCAATCTTATTATCATTGGCATTAGCAAGACGTTTGGCAATGATAACCATAATGAGAGTGTCCTGTGTATTCTCGAGGCAGATAGCGACATATTCCAGTCGGAATTATCCCGGAATAAGGACCGACTCTCATTGCAATTGAGATACTGCACAGTCCGTCAGCGGGCTGCAAAACACACATAGAGCACCCACCGCCACAAGTTTAAGAACTTTCCACCGGTAAAGACAGTGATGCTGGAGCGCGAGTGGCCTAGGGTGTAGCGAGATGGACTGTGGATCGGAGGTCCCCGAACTGCGCAGGTTCGAGACGCGGTCGGAGCCGGCGTGTTGTGTCCTTGAGCAAGACACTTTGTGGTGGTGATCGTGTAAATATTTTACACACATGTAATACATGCATGGTGACTGTCTAGATGGTACAATGTACACAGATAAGACGTACCGCAGTTACCCTTGGTGATGGGAAATAAAGAGATATCTCGCTAGGACGAGGGTGCTCCGAGGACACCGGAGGAATATATATACATACAATACAATTGCAGTGTTATTTAGTATAAGTATGGTGTTTATATGTTGTATATACACATCACGGTGCTCTCCGACAAACAGTGGGTGCTACAGAAACAACAACGATTGCGTCACAAACATTCTATGACGGACGGAATGGTCGTAGGACGAACGAATGCACTTGTGAATCGATGGATTGGTTATCGCGGACAAAACTTTATGGCGACCCCCCGAAATTCTGCGGATGAAATCATGTCGACTTGTCGTATGCCGTGCAAGCTTGCTGTGGTCTTTCTCCGGGTACTCCGGGTTTCCTCCGAGTTTAGGTGGTGACCTATGGTTTATGTGTGATATGTATTAAACGGGTTTACTGATTGAAATACGAAATGAGGCTCTGCTCGCCCATTAATAAACGAGCGCTGCTAAAGAAGCCTGCATTGAACAGCGAACTTACTGAAACAATGCATAATTGTGGTGAATATTGATTAAAAACTTGCATAAATTCCTTACAGACACATTTGGACCGGCCCCTGCATAAATATTCGTGGATCCTCGTCTGCAAATATAATATTTTTGTAAATACATACGTGAATTTGCAACTTAAAACCCACGTATATTGGCATTTTCTGTGCAGCGCGTTCCACAGTTTGTGTGCACTCGTCCCCCAATTTGTGTCCTCCAGTCCCATAGTTTTTGTGCACCATTTTGCGCTATACCACGGTGCATAAAACGGCCGCCATTTTTTTCTCAGAAGATCCTGGTCGCTGTCGCTTTCAAGGTATCAGTGTAAATGATCAGCAAACATAACTGTATGCCTGATAGTGCTGAAAAGCATACGATTGGTGCAGGAAAGACGATTTTTTAAACAAAAATGACAAAAAAAAATAAAATCCTATATTGAATTTATAAATTTTCAACTTTTACGACGGCGTTCGAGCTCAATATTTTTGCTACATGTGCTTCAATCATTCTTCCTCAACGTTGCAAGCTCACATTGTTCTGATCATGCATAAAATATATTGTTTTAGCTAATTTTACAAACCCTCCAAATTCCCACTAGTTTGTGCGTTCCCCTTTCCATGTTCTCCTCCCCTAGTTGCGTATCTCCGGATAACGGGTGTGGTTATCCACCCAAAGTCATTTGTGTGATCTTGGCCTTTACCTTGGTGACCTTAACCTTTGTGTCAATAATTTTGTACATACGTCCAAATGTTGAATACCTCCATATCTGTTAGTCGGATCCTTTACCAAATATCATCAATAGCTGTCAATAATTGTGGATGTACATCCAAATGTTGAATATCTCTTGATCCGTTTACGGATCATCTCCAAACTTCATCAATAGCTTCTTCACACATTGATGGATATCTACCAGTGTAATAATTCGGCTGACCTTGACCTTGGTGTCCTTCAACTTAGTGTCAACAATTTTGGACATACGTCCAAATGTTGAATATATCCTGATCCGTTAATAATTTCATTACCAATTTTTTTCCGACAACCTGAACCGTCACCTTGACTTTTGAGTCAATAATTGTTGATGTACGTTCAAATGTTGAATATCTCTTGACCGTCGGATCATTACCAAACTTCACCAATAGATTCCTTCCTCACTTTGATGGCTGTCCACACATTGTCATTTGTGTGACATTGACCTTGGTGACCGTGACCTTCATATCAATACGTTTTTACTTCCTCATATCTTGACCTTGTTGAACTTGACCTTTATGGCGATCGTCTCGTTTAGTGGGTGAGACACTCCCCAGTGATCTCTTTGTGTTAACCCTTAGACCGCTACACACAACAATTGTCGTCTGCTGTTGCTTTATATCTAGCCTTATTTCTCAATAAAAGCATTATTTAACAGCACTTTAGAATCATTTTCAATGGAAATGATTATAAAGTGCTGTCAAAGCATGTTTTGGTGATATAAGTAGAAAATAAACAGCAGACGACAAAAAATAATATAGCGCTGTAAGGGTTAAAATTTACCCACAGCGTTGTAGATGTTAATGAGCTAATGTGGACGACCTACACTGGTTTGAGACAGCTGTGAACTCTCACTAGCTGGTAAATAGCTTCATTTACTGCCACACTGTGGAGACCAGAGCTCCAGATAAGGTGCGTATTGGCGTATTTTACGCACTTATTTTAGCGGAATACGCATTGATTATCAAAAGTTGGGAGTATAAAATACTCACAGCAATGTTAAAATACGCATTGATTTTCAAATTGAGTATTGAAAATACTGTAATAAAGTTGAACATTTACTTAGTTGAGTGTTTGCTTTTTGCAACTGAAATAAGTGACTAAGGTTTTGCTTTTCCCGAATTGTCGTCGTCGTCGTCGGCGGCGACTTCGTCGGCGGCGGCGTCGTCATCATTCAATGTTAAGTTTTCGTGTTACGGTCATTACTTCAACACCTTATCAGATACAGTCATCAAACTGTATACATACCTTTACTATGATATGTAGATGCATATAGGACTATTCGCGGGGCCCCAGGGTCAATGTCAAGGCCCCAGGGTCAAGGTCAAGGCGGAACAAGGCGAGACATTTGATTCCGCGGAAATTTTGTTTTATCATTTGATCCCTATTTAAAGGTACATGCTCCCTCAGCAGGCACAACATGTTCTTTATAGGAATTAAATAAGGGTATATGTGTGTCACTATTTCACAAGTTCTAAAAATTACGAGTGCCCGCTATACAGATTAATCATTTACATGGTGGTCATCCCACGTGACTTTCTGAATAAGGTAACCACCGAATTTGGAAGAAAATCGCTCGATTCGATGTACCCTCTAATGCCAGTAGTTTGTCCAGTTGTAGCCCGTATAACGCTAAACATTATAGTTTTCCCAAACATTCGGGAACTTTGTTTCCCCGAGTCTGAAAGCATGGATAAGGTTCACACAAATAAAGTTCCAGACTGTTTAGGAAATCTATCATGTTTAGCATAACGCGCTTTACAACCAGGAAAGTTACCCGTATTGGCAAGTACGGTGCGCTTTATTTCATCAAAATCGGTTGCGTATAAACTGAGAAATTGACATTTTCTTTCCTCGAATCGAGCGATTTTCTACCAAATTCGGCGTGTGCCTTATTAAAAAAGTATCGTGGGATGACCACCCTGATTTAGTAATATTTATGTTACTGATAATGACTCGCGGTGAGGCATGATATTTTTTAATTATTTATACTAAAAAATGCGCAACCTGAAAAAAATGATATTTTTCGCCAGATTATAAATTATGATCATTGGATATCAAACTATTAATACAGAAAAGTATTAAATGCCTATTAGCATTTTAAGGAAACCCGGTTATCGCCCCTCATTTCAGTGTGGAAATTTACGTCGGATATAAAATGTGTACCGGTACTAATGCCAATCAATACGTGGGGCAATGGTGAATGAATGTTTATTTTGCCAGAAGATGTCTCAGATGATGTCTCTGATATAAAGAACATTTTGTGCCTACTATGCCTTTAATAATGAAGGAAATCAATAATATATTTGCAAAAGTAAAATACGAATTGAATTTGAATCTGGGAGTACAATACTCTTAAAACTTATCTGGTGCTCTGGGAGACAAAACATTACGTGAGAAAAAGCTGTATTTATGGCTGGCAAAAACAGTACAAGTTTCCTAGAACATATTGTATAGTTTTCATGTATATCTTATCATAACCCCATGTTTTTATGCATGTACCCCGAAGAAGGTTTCGGGGCAGGCTACATATGAGACATGCCATGTGATTTTGTACCTTCGGACATTTGTGTAATTTCATTAAATACGTTTACAAAATTTACCATATTTTTCATAAATAAAGTCAAAAGTTGACAAATTTTTCAGTTCTCTGAAAATTTTGTCAACCTTTGACGCCATTTACAGAAAATTTTGTAATTTTTTTAAACGTATTTCATAAAATTGCGCATATATCCGAAGGTACAAAATCACATGGCGTTTCTCATAATTATGTGGCTGTGACTGGAGACATGGTGCTTATGGGATTTATGACCAGTGCAGCTCCTGATCAAATAGCATATTCCTGTAGCCTGATAACGATCTATATTTCTTGTTGGAAACATGATGTGCGCTTCGTTAATGGAATGATAAACAGTGCAAATCCTGATCAGACTGTGCGGGTGCACAGGCTGATCTGGATCTACACTGGTCGCAAAACCCATAAGCCCCATTTCTCCAATCCCAATCACATATATTCACCTCCCTGTCCATTTATTCATCTGTCCGGGCAAATATTGGGGGCTTATGGGTTAGGGGAGGAAGCCTAAGACAATATAATACAATCAGACTTATTCCGTATAAGCCTATTGTTGTTTAGTGGCTATTCCTTTGATATTTTACAGAACAAATAGCCCAAAATGTTAGACTGTTTGTCTCTTCCTCTGTCTGTCTGTATGTCTGTTCTAGATTTGCGTTAAAGTTTTCAGCTACCTAATCTCTCTGTTACCGTAAGTCGGATTGGCTTGAAACTTCATATACTTGTTTATCATCATCTTTATTTTCATTATATCGCCCACCCATGCGGCCCCTGTGCTTAAGGTCAAGGGCAAATGATTTAGAATTTTGCGTTTTAGCAGGGCTCCAGATAAGGAATTAGTAATTGAGTATTGCAACTCCATCATTTCTGAAGCAATTGGGTATTTCAACATTTTAATTGGGTAAAATAAAATCACACTACTGTTAGCACATCAGCAGACCGCAATTATTGAATAGTTTGCTTCTAAATGAAAACATGTTTTGGCATTTCATTAGAATTGCTTCCTTGGAGACAATTCTAATGAAATACGTGTTTTCATGGAAAATTAAGAAAAATTTGCTATATTTGTGGTCCATTTATTGTTTTCTGTAGCATGATAAAGATACCACAAATGTTTTATTGCTTTTTGATACTCGCTACTTCTGATTTCAATTGGGTTTTTGGCGATTTTAATTGGGTATTTAAGCAAATACGCAGCTTATCTGGAGCTCTGGTTATAGGTTTTGAGGAGGGTACACCCTCCATCAGCTTTACTGATTTCCTTTTTATCTTTTCAGTAATTAATAATGGCACCAATGAGATGAGTATCTTGTTTAATGAGAGAACATTTTTCAACATCGGCACTCAGAATGCAACACTGAGGAACTTGTTTATCTTCAGAGTTACGGTAAGTGATACGTGTGGCCGTGACTGGAGACTGTTTTTGCAACCAGTGTATATCCAGATCAGCCTGTGCATCCACACAGTCTGATCGGAATCTAAATTGTTTACCAGTCAATCAATAAAACACTTGTCATGTTTATTACCAGCAATATAGATGGTTACCAGTCTACAGGAGTGTGCTATGTGATATGAGCTTCACTGGTCACAATTCCCAAAAGCCCCATTTCTCCAGTCAAAGCCACAAGTAGAGCACGATAGGCATGTGTCTTGTGATATCAAGTTTTCCAGGCAAGGCTAGGAAACATGCAAGCATTCCGGGGGCCGCTTCACTAAACTTCGTACGACTAAAATGTTCGTAAGTGCAAAATTATGATAGTCTGTAAATGTCACATTAACAACATTTTATTGTAAACAATTATTGGATTTACATTTATTGAGCTTAGGCTGCATATGCAGCCTATGCTCAATAAATGTAAATCCATCAATTGAAATTTCCAGACGATCCTAAATTTGCACTTACGAACATTTTAGTCGTACAATGTTTAGTGAAACGGGCCACCGATGCTTGCCAAGGAATTCATAACTTTTCTCAACCGAGCATTGGTATGAAAAGTCACAAGTGTAGTATTCTACTTATCAACGTTGCTTTTGAATGTACGTAAACCCCAAGCACATGTATAATGTTGTTATTCCCTCGCCGTTTGGCAATACGGGATATAGCGTTAGTCCATGTACACTTGTGCGTACATACGCTCGTACATACGCTCGTACATACATACGTCGCAGGATGGATTGTGGCCTAGGGGTTAGAACACATGACTTCCAATCCGGAGGTTATGGGGTTCAAACCTCGCATTAGGCATCAACAATACTTTCATAGTATTGCAATCCCACTGGTCTGTCGAATGAGAATTTAAATTGTTGTCCCGCCTCTATATGACCCTAGCTGCTAGTGGGATGTTAAACCCATTCGCATTCACATACAAACGTTAGTACCGTAACACCTTTCATTTTTCAATACCTTATGAACCACTTTACTGATTTTCATAATATTTGGCCACAATGTGTGTCTCGGGATGGTGCTGTTTTGCATATGACCCATGTCTGACCACCCAAGGTCAAGGTCACTGAGGACTTGTTCTACTTGACGACACGCAACCAAATTTGGTATACGATACATGTTTATCACAAGATGAAGAAACCTATTCAATTTAAAAAAATTCATAAAACTGCGCATATGTCCGAAGGTACAAAATCACATGGCGTTTCTCATATGTGGCTGTGACTGGAGAAATGGGGCTTATGGGATTTGTGACCAGTACAGCTACTGATCAAATAAAACACTCCTGTAGCCTCATAATATTTGGCCACAATGTGTGTCTAAGGATGGTGCTTTGTTTTGCATATGACCCACGTCTGACCACCCAAGGTCATGGTCACTGGGGACTTGTTCTACTTGATGGCACATAATACAATTTGGTATACATGTCTATCACAAGATGAAGAACCTTACTCGGTTTAAAAAATAATGACTTATCTCACCTTGGCAGCCATTTTGAATGTTCACACTCTGTATCCTTGTCCATACAATAACAATAAGTTCTACCTTTCAGATCATAACCACTTCAGTATCCATGTTTATTATGGCAACACAAAGAGCCCTATTGATTGTCATAACGTTCCGATGACTTATCCCCCTTGGCGGCCATTTTTCATTTTCGCTCTCTGTATCATTGTCCGCACAATTACTAGAGTTCTACTTGACAGAATACAAATGTATAACCAAAGTTGGTAGATATGTTTGTCATGGCAAGACGAAGAACTATTCAGTGAATAATCTCCCCTTGTTGACTGGCCATGACTCGATGTGCTTCAATAGTGAGACCTTCAGCACTCTTGTTATTCCCTCGCCGATAAGCAAGAGGGGACATAGTGTTAGTCCATGTGCGTACGTACATATGTATGTACATACGTAGATATGTGTGTACGTTAGTAACACCTTTAATTTTTCAATAACCTTTGAACTGATTCACCGATTTTGATAATATTTGGCCAAATGTGTGTCTAGGGATGGTGCTTTGTTTTGCATACAACCCACGTCTGACCGCCTAAGGTCAAGGTCACTTAAGACTCGCGTTCACCTTGTTTGTAAATGCGTTAAAGTGTTTGTTGTTTATTTAATAAACAAACCCCTTCACCAATTTTTATAATATTTGGCCACCATGTGTGTCATGGGATGGTGCTTTGTTTTTGCATATGACCAAGTCTGAACGCCCAAGTTCAAGGTCACTGAGGGCTTATGTTCACTTTGTTTGTATGGCAAAAATGTTAAAGGTTACTTCTGTTTTTATCACCAAGGCTGACAGGGAGGGGATTAGCCTCTTAATAACTATGCCCCTGTTATTGTACACATGGATTCTTCTGATGGTCTTCCAGCTTTCTGTGACGAATCTACAACCCCCGCTCATACCCATGTCAAGGTCAAGTGCAAGCTACATATTGAGGATGTACACTCTGTCCGTGTGTACTGATTGGCTAGAATATAATATGATAATTTTAGGCAACAGATGGGATGGGGCTATTCGCACAAGCCACTGTGTCCATACATATTGAGGATGTGAACTCCGTTCCTGTGTGTACTGACGGGCTAGGATTTAGAATCGATATACTACTGCCACCTGCTAGTGATATTGCGCCCGTACTTTGTTACGACACAGATGATGATGTAAACAACCGATTATTGCAGTACGCAATAACAGCTGGTGACCCTGGTAAGTTTAACTCGAACTGAATATTTACATAAAGTATATATATTTAGCTCTGAAATTCGAATAATCTGATCTGGTGCCCACCTAAAAATAACCTAAACACAGTGGAACCTCTCTAAACCGGACCCCTTCAGGACGTCCCAGGATGTCCGGTTTAGAGAGGTTCCACTGTGAAACTTGCATCTATAACTACTAAAATATAGCAATAATCTGCAGGGCGTTGATGTTTATACTTTGCTATGTTGTTATTGAGAGACAATTTTACAATATGAGACAAAAATATTATTATAAACTCACCTAATAAAGTGTGTATTAGCATAATTATCAGGTCACTCTCCACGAAGTAGAAAGTAATCAAAGAACGCTTCAAACGCAAATTTGGAAATTTGGAAAAAAAGCTTATGTATTGCAATGTAATGTAATGTAATTAGAGTTATATCCAGATTAGTTGCTTGTGGGTGAAAGGGACTGACAACTGTCTTGCTATGTCCCGTTTTGTGATAGCATTTCATATATGAAGGAGAGTTAGCCCCATTCTTAGAGCTCCAGATAAGTTTTGTAAATAAAGTGTATTAGACCCCCAGATTTCAAATTCAATGCATATTTTACTTTAACAAAATTAATGTAATATTGATTTTCTTCCTTATTAAATAAATGTTCAACTATATTACAGTAGTTTCACTACTCAATTTGAAATCAATGTGTATTTTCACATTTGCTTTGAGTATTTTGTACTCCCACGCCAATACGCTCCTTACGTGGAGCTCTGCCCTTCTTCCAGTAACCCCTTCAATGTTGGACTAAAATTAAATTGCTATGTTATATATGTGGATGTGATTGGAGAAATGGGACTTATGGGTTTTGCAAACCGTGTATATCCAGATCTGCATGTGCATCCACAGTCTGATCAGGATCTGCACTGTTTTCCATTCCATCAATGAAACACTATTCCTGCTTCTAAAAACCAATACATATCATTATCAGGCTACAGGAGTGTACTATTTGATCATGAGCTACAGTGGCTACAAATCACATAAGCCCCATTTCTCCAGTCACAGCCACATCTTTACCAAATTTCATCTGTAACTAACATTGCTGGTGAGCTACACTGTATCAAGTGACCTTGACCTAAACAAATATTAAAACACAGGTCGGGTCCAATATAACTAGGGGCATACGTCCAACGTTTTGCATATCTCCTGATCTGTCAAATATTTACCAAACTTCATAGGTAGCATGCTCACGTTGATGACAAACGACCCTGTGTCATTCAGGTGACATTGACCTACTTTTTATCGCGCCCGCTTGCGGTCGGCATGATATAGTTTCCGCTTTCGGCATGTTGTCCGGCATTTGCGTTAAAAGTGTTTTATTGCAAAAACATATCTCCACAAACCTAAGTCCGGTTGACTTGAACATTCACATAATTCTTTATCACCTGGAACCATCCATGCAGCTCCCTTCTCCACCATGCCCAATGTCAGGGTCTAATTACTCTGACATTTGCGTTAAAGTTTTTTTTGTAAAATTGCGTTAAGAACCCAATATCTTCACAAACCGATGGACTCTAACCATATACATACCGACACCATCAAACACCTCGGAGGGCGTGATATGCTGGCCATGGCCATCTAGTTTCAAAATATAGGTCACATCAAATTGTTTGATGTATGTCCACATTTGGCATCTCCAGCTGTATTACATGTAGTTAGATCTTTACCAAATTCCATATGAGATACGCCATGCGATTTTGTACCTTCGGACATCTGTGTAATTTCATTAAATACGTTTACAAAATTTACAATATTTTTCATGAAGTAAAAAAGTTGACAAAGTTTTCAGAGCATGTACTCTGAACATTTTGTTAACTTTTGACGCCATTTACAGAAAATATTGTAAATTTTGTACGGTACAAAATAGCATGGCGTGTTTCATATTAAGTAACTATCTGACATTGAGGGCTAACTACACTATGAGATACGCCATGCGATTTTGTACCTTCGGACATCTGTGTAATTTCATTAAATACGTTTACAAAATTTACAATATTTTTCATGAAGTAAAAAAGTTGACAAAGTTTTCAGAGCATGTACTCTGAACATTTTGTTAACTTTTGACGCCATTTACAGAAAATATTGTACGGTACAAAATAGCATGGCGTGTTTCATATTAAGTAACTATCTGACATTGAGGGCTAACTACACTGTGGTTATAGGTTTATGGCGCACACATGTCAGATGACCACATTTTGTAATTGTATTTACAATAATCCACCCCACCCCTCTGAACTCATCACCATAACTACAAATCAGATGCAAGATAAGTAGTGGGGATGGGGAGTTTGGGCCGGCCCATAATCTCCCCTCCTCAACTCGTCATCATGCACACAAATCAGCTGCAAGTATTAGGTGAGGGTGGGGTGGACTTTGGGATGGTCCATACCCACCCTCAAAACTTGTAACCATGAATACAAATCAGATAAGTAGTACAGGGAGGGGGGGGGGACTTTGGGCCGGCCCATAATCCCCCCCCCACTCTCAATTCGTCAACATGCACACACAGCAGCGGCAAGATAATTATTAGGTGGGGTGGGGGGGGAGGACTTTGAATAATAATACAATAAACCACCCCCCTCTCTATACTCGTCACCATCAATACAATAATAAGTAGTACAGGGGGGGGACTTTGGGCCGGCCCATAATCCCCCCCCCCCTTCTGAACTCTAAAATAATATATATTTATATATATATTTATTTATGACATATCGACCATAAATACTACACTGTTAACTTATGTCTCAATTTTTTCTTCCTTATTTTGTTCAGAAAAAAAAATTAGGTTGGGGGGGATATCAGACTGGTGGGGGGGGTGGGAATTGACTAGTTGAAAGTCCCCCCGGGGGGGAGTTCAAGCCGGCCCAAAGTCCCCCCGGGGGGATTTCAGGCTAGCCCAAGCTCCCCCCCCCCCCCGGGGGGATTACTGACCATTACACCGGTACCAAACAGATGGCTATTTTGGTATCTCCGCGCTGGAGGGGATGATCTCAGTACACCGAAAGCTCCCGAGATTACCGCTGTACCAAAGGGGCGTGGCCAGTCTGACAATTGAGGTCAGCGATGGGGGATCTCCATCGCTGACCAGTACTGTGACAGTGGACGTCCATGTCGATAGTAAGTTACTTGTTCCACACCTTTGACTCCAATTTATTCTTGGGGTACACCAATTTATTATACCCACATTTTGAAAAATAATGGGTATATTGTTTTCGTTACTGGTTTCCATCTGTATGTCCGTTGTGTTTTCTATAAGAAGTAAAACTTATAAACCGTAATAGATGGAGACTTGATATTTGGTTTGTGACTTCCTTGTGATGTGCAACTTGACACGGGGTCATGGATTTTTCCCCCGTTTTGTTACTTAGAATTTCTCAATTATGCCTTGTGCACATTTTGATTTTTGATTTGACACCATTGTCATGGATTATCTCCTCCTTTTTGGACTTGGAATTCCGATATTTTCCCTTGTAAAACGTAAAACTTTTAAACCTTGATCTGGTAATAGCTGGATACTTCATATGTTGTATGTGGCTTACTTTTGGTGTGTAGATGCTCCAATTGAATTTAGATAATTGATTCTAGGCTCATGGATTATCTCCCATTTCATACTTTGAAATTTGGAAAAGTGGGTATATTGCGATTGTCATAGGCATAAAGTTGGCCTTGTTCATATGTGTCCCTTTTCGGTATTTGGGATTAAGGCAGGCATGTGCCTTTGAAATGGGAAAACAATGATGACACATACATGTATAACTACGGAACTTTCTCGTACAAACGTGAAATAAACACGTACAAATAAGTTTTAGACGAGTAGTAAACACATACTATTGAGAAACCTTCTCGTACAGACGAGAAGTAAAGTACAAAGGAGAAATGTTTGCGGCAGGAGCTGCCCCGTCCAGCACTTGTAACAATGACGGTTAAATGTCCCCTTGTCCACTCTTAACATTCACTCGCAATATCGCGTGTGGGGGAAGGGGTGGGATACATAAAGGGGATGATTTTGACTGGCCCGTCACTGGAAAATTGGGTTTGCGGGCGTGTGTGTCGGCTGAGGCGGAGGTGGACAAATGTATCTCGTTTCGTGTTTGTTTCATGTTTGTGCGAGAAAGTTGTTCGTTATAACGGATTTATTTATCGTGTAAAATTGGTGGAATTGGTAACACTCGCCGTACAATGTTGCGAACGTTGGAAAGGGCACCTGCCCGCTCTCACCCCAATGTTTGGAGTGGCACATGCACCAGTCGCCTACCCGAATGTAGCGTGGGTAGGAGGGGCCAGCACACCACGCCCTAATAATGCGAGTGGTGGACGTACCAGACCCTCCCCCAATGGACGGATCCCATCCCCGCCGCAAATGCTGTGAGTGGTGGACAGGCAATC
This sequence comes from Conchocele bisecta, assembly GCA_029237695.1. Classification (NCBI taxonomy): domain Eukaryota; kingdom Metazoa; phylum Mollusca; class Bivalvia; order Lucinida; family Thyasiridae; genus Conchocele; species Conchocele bisecta. The sequence goes on along the minus strand of CM055265.1, from coordinate 161,466,277 downwards.
CCCCTTCTCCCCCAAAGTTCCCAGTGGTGGATGGGTCAGCTTCCGACCCAAAGGTATTTTTCTCGTTTATACATGAATATTCTCGTTCGTACGAAAAAGTCTCTCGTTCGTACAAGTTTATTTCTCGTTTGTACGAGAAAGTTTCTCATTTGTACGTTTTGTTCGTATGATTTTTCTTTTTTTTTGGTGAGTGGTGGAATGGCTAAATCCCACCCCTATTTCACGAGTGGAGGAAGCACCAGCTAGCACTCCCTCCCTCAAATGGTCCAGGTGGTGGACAGGCCATCCCTCCCCTCCTCCACCCCCAATGTTGTGGTAGACGATCCAACCCCCTATCCCTCCAATGCTGCGAGTGGTGACGAGGCCAACCCTACTTTCCACCATATTGTGAATGGTGGACGGACAAGCTATTATCAACGCCATGTTGCGAATGTAGGGCACCCCCATCTCTTATATCAGGAGTGATGGAGGAATCGGATCGGCTCACTACCCACCAATGTTACGAGTGGATGAGGGGCCATTTGTACGAGAATGTTTTTTGTGTCCATTATAAAGGTTCTCATTAGTACGTGTTTGTTTCTCGTTTGCTTGTTTGTTAGAATGTGTTTATTTCTCGTTTGCACGAGGACGTTTCTCGTTCATGCAAGTTTATTTCTCTTTTGTACGAGAAAGTTTCTCATTAGGACGTGTTTATTTATCGTTTACACGTGAAAGTTTCTCGTTCGCATGAGAAAAGTTCTCGTTAGTACATATTTGTTTCTCGTTTGTACGAGAATAATTTTATTTTTTTAGTATTTCATTTGACCCTAACCGGCTTACGTATATAACAACTGAAGCTTTGGCAATAACAATAACAACACTTGGGGATTGGAATTTGGTCCCAGAAACTGGTGAAAAAAGGAAATGGTGAAAGGGTTTAAACTTCCTATCAACATCTAAGGTCATACACAGACAGGACCTCAGCTTTATATTCTAAGCAATTTTAAGAAATTTGTAAGCCCCGGGGCTTAGAAATTTGCATAGCAAACATGTTTTATGTCGCAGAACCACCATTTCATTTATAATGCCCAACCTAAGGTATTGTTCACTGCTCTGCCACCAGACTATACTCCATGTGGCAAAAAAGGAACCCACACATAGAGAATACCAGGTTAGTGTCTTTTGATATCATTTTTATCAGACAAGGCTAGGAAACGCGTAGGAATTCCGAGGCTTGTCAAGGAATTCCTACAGTTTCTGAGCCGAGCCTGATAAACTTCATACCAAAAGACACTAGCCTGGTATTCTATTTATCAGGTAACGTTTTATACTCGAAAATACCACAGATGACGTCCGTTATCTATGGACAGAATGTGAACTTGTTTACGTTGCATCATTACACTGACGTACGTCATTTCACGTGACGTCATCCTACCAATGGACGTCAAATTTCACTTTGTTGTAACAATACCTGATACAACAATATGTTATCAGTCAGTACGTATTCGGTCAATACAGGGCAGGTTAACTGTTAATTGTTATTTTCAGATAAAATACCTCCGACATGCAGCCACAGTGTAACACCACCAGATGTCTGGGTGTTGGATAGTTGTCTCACTATCAATATGGAGTGCACAGACCCGACAATGGACGGTGTCGATCACTTGACCTTCGGTCTCTCAGGCAACTACACAGAGGGATTCAGTAACACAAACTCTGCTGGCGGCATGATCACGTTATGCTATACACGTCGAGAGTCTGGAGTGTTTCAGGTATAGAGAATATCTGATTGCACAAAGCGCAGATCCTGATGAGATGGCTCGTCCCGAGCCGGCTCATCTGGATCTACACTGTTTGCCAATATCACTACATGCATACAGGTCTGTGGAGTTGAAAGGGTTACTATGCGTCATTACACTGACATAAGGCAGTAACGTCATGTGAAAATTACATTTTGAATCCCATGTGACCTGTAGCACTCTGAGGGAGAAATTTTCAATTTAAGGATAAAGTTATTAATTTTTATTATACTGAATTTATTACATTATCACAGCTATAAGAATTCCAATTTTTCTATGAGAATTTCGCCATCTTTCAACGTCATTTATAGAAAATATCACAGTTTCTTTTAAATGTATTGCATGAAAAATTGCACATGTCCTTGCATACAAAATCACATGGCGTGTCTCGTATGACATTAAACCCTAGTGAAAATGTGAACGAAATCCCATTGAAATCCCAATGGGATTTCACTGAAAAATTTGGTCGAAATCCCAATGGGATTTCACTGAAATCCCATTGGGATCTCGGTGAAATTTCACTGGAATTTCAGTAAAATCCCAGTGATCCTGGTGAGATCTTGTTAAAATCCCACTGAAAAATTTGGTCGAAATCCCACTGGGATCTCGCCAATAAAAAACAGTGAAAGGGGGGGGGAGAAATTTCCCAGGGTGAGATCTCATCGGGTATTTCTCCAAATTTTACTGGGATCTCGCCAGATTACAGTGAGATCCCACTTTATTTCAGAGAAATCCCACTGGGATCTCGCCAGATTTAAGTGAGATCTCATTGGGATTTCTCAAAATTTTACTTGTATCTCGCCAGATTACAGTGAGATCCCACTTTATTTCAGTGAAATAAAAATAACTCGAACTAGAATTAACTCTTAATGTAAATTTATCCAAGTTATGGATACAAGTCTGCGGCCGGCTTCACTTTCATATTTCAGTTCATGTTTTTTTTAGCCTTTTTTTTCTCTGCATAAGTCTTCAGTCCATTTGACAAGGTTTTTATGTTTGTGAATGTCCTTGATGCAACATCTTGTGTAGTCAGGTTCAGAGACTGGCAGTATGGGCCGGGATAATCCATGCTCGTCTTTCACTGCTGAAAAATATATGAAATTGTGTGGCAGAGCGACGGTAGTAGGAAAGAAGGTGGGTTACAGGTATTAATGGCACCCCCCGGCCCCTCATAATTAGTGTCTGTGGCTGGAGAAATGGGCTTATGGGTTTTGTGTCTAGTGTAGATCCAGATCAGCATGTGCATCCGCAGTCTGATCAGGATCTGCACTGCTCACAAATCCCATATGCCCCATTTCTCCATTCACAGCTACAAATGAGGATATATAATTGCAAGTTATTTTTTGCTACCTATGACAATGTTTCATTGCCTCCAAAATAAAACAGTTTGCTTTCAAAAATAAAATACATGTTTCAAAACAACATTTAATGATTTATGTCAATATTTTAGAAGAATAGTAAAGTAAACTTTAAATTCACTTAAAATATCCATTTGTGAACTTCGATGTGCATAAATTATGCATATTTAGTTAAGACCCAACTGAAATATCACGAAATTCGGGTTCCGGTAACATCGATTGGAAAAAGTTGCAAAAGGACGAAACTACGTAGGTACGAAATCGCGGAAATTCTCCAAGATATTTACGGATTTTGTTTACGTTTTTTGACAATAGAGTTAGCCAAATCAGATTGAAATCAATAATTAATAATGCAATAAACATTATTAGTTCTCGACATCAAATGATTCCATCAGAATATATCGATTTCGTACGTAAATCTTGAAACAAAACTTTTGCACTTTTCGTCGAAGCAGAAAGTTGCAATTATCGGCCTTTCGGATGGCAATTTAATGATAATTTCAACCGTTTAAACATAATATTTGTGACAGAAAACATCAATAAACTACAGAGATACTTACCTTAAATTTACAACATGTCTGGAACAATCAACGCTTTGTAGATCGAACTGTTGGTAGATTTTCTCAACCAGGTATAGCGCGAATAGGATTTTGATTTTCCAAAATGGCGCCGGTGTGCGAGTGGACAGAATTTGCGCGGAGGGGTACATTTGAAAAATTGAATGCGAAGCTCAATATTAGGTTCCGAAACACAAATTTAGTATCAAATAAAAGATAATTCTTTGTAATTTTCATAAATATATGCATAATATGGATAATTTAATGATTTGATGGGCGACGAGGCCGTAACTTTTGGGATTATTTACGTCGCGTAGGCAAGTCCTATGTTAATTATGCAAATGTCTCGGTGTACGTCATTCAATTTTCTGTCAATCAAAATCCATCTCATGAGATATAAACAGCCCGCAAATCATTTCTAAGCCGGTAGCTGGTACCAAAGCACTCGCAGACATTGCACATTTTTATCAGTGGGATCGAGTGATAAAGTGATATACTAGCTGTGACCCTGATTATATTAATTTATTCGAATTTGAAAGCATAATCCCACCGACAATTCCGCATGAACTCTGAATTTTGTGTCAACATTTCAACACCATTTACGGAAAATATTTTGGAAATCAATATCTGCGAAATATGGCGACAGATCTGCGTATAATCCAGAGTTTGTTTTAATCCATTCCTTTCGGAATACACATTTACGGGTATGAAATTATTAAAAAAAATATTTTTATTTTTGTTATTTCTCAATGAAAGTATACGATGTGACCACTCATTTGAACCGTCTCGACGAGACGGATTAAATGGTGGTCGCGGCATATACTTCTGAGTGCATAGAAGGAAAATATTTGTCCGCAAACATAAGCGTATCCTCCACATGAAATGGGTTACTGCATGATTGCCCCGTGATGCGATGATGAAACGTTCGCGACGTCTGTGGGACATCAAAAGGTGTGTCGACCAATCAGTAACATTTCAAAACATAGCCTAAAGGTCACACAGTTTACAGCCTCGTGCTGAATGAGGTCATACAATAAACACCTGTACACACAGCTGGGTGTATCGATTTTTTGCACAAAGCATCACACAAATCTCGTTTGTGTAATATGTGTCGGGTGTAATCGCATCTGGATTTGGAATTCATATATCCCCTGGCACGGATACTGCACTGTATGCATATTAACATGATTACCTGATTAAAGGTATTACATTTGCTAACATACTAATAATAATTATTTCATGTACTTTGAATGTCGTTGTTTGAATAAACTTACAGAAATCACGAATCAACTAATTACACGATGACTACGACGTCCGACAATATTTTTTTCATTTTTTTTCATTGTTTTCCTTTTTCTTCTCTAATTTTTTAATATTTGTTTGGGATCCACGAGAGACCCGCGTTATAATGGAGATCGCCGCCCCAATATTTGGACAGCAAGGATCGGGAAGTGATCATGATTTCATTGAAATCTCGCTGATATTCTAAGTGAAATTTCACTGAGATTCTCAGTGAAATTTCACTTGGAAGCTGAACCGGGAATTCACTGCGATTTCACTGAAATTCAGTGAGATTTCATCGAATTTCACTGAGATTTGGAAATAACACCGGGATATGATAATCTCAGTGAATTTCACTGGGATTTCAGTGAAATCTCAGTCACATTTTCACTAGGGAATGCTTACATTTTAGTTTACCTGGGCTCTTGGGTCTCCATTCAGTATACTATGTCTATTTTATAGATATATGTTCTTGTTGGAAATGGACTCAACAACACTAGTTACGAGGAAGTTATTGATGTCAAGTACGCTCAGGCGACGCCCAAATTCTCCTTGCCATTGTATGAAGCACAAGTACCAGAAAAAACACTGAGTGGAACAGTAATAATTACTGTGCGGGCAAATTCTTCACAACTGATTGGGACCATCGATTATTCTGTGGTTCCCAGTGAAGGTAAGGGAAGTCATATGGCCTGCTGGCTGAGACAAAGTACCTTACGACATACGAGACGAGCCATTGTACTTTAGAGTAAATGAAAAATCCCGATATCATTTACAGAAAATATCAGTTTTTAAACGCCCGCTTTTAAAATAAAAGGACGTATTATTTTGTACCATATGTCGGGCGGACGGCTGGCAGAAATTTATTGTTTAGAGCATAATATTTGTTCACAAAAATACGGCCTTGTCAACTTAACCATTTTTGTCGCGCCCGCTTGCGGACAGCGCGATATAGTCGGCACATTGGCACATACGTACGTACGTGCGTCCGGGATAAAGATTTTGGTTAAAGTTTTTTTTTTGGTAATAGTTTTCGGTATACTATCAAAGCCTCGGCGGGCGCGACATGCGGACCGCGGCCATCTCATTTCATACAATCCATTTCATTTGCATACAATCCTGTATAGGTTGTAGAGTTTGTGTAATCAACTCCTCTGAGACCGTTCTATCAATCGATTTGAAACTTTACACAAGTCTTCTGCACATATTGAACATGTGCACCATGGTGCTTTTATGACGAAAATGTATTGTGTTTACCAAAAAATAAGACCTTTCAACACCTTTCTCAACAAACTTCTTAGGTACAAAATCACGAAGTCATGACTTGTCCCATCATCCATGACCAGCACACATCCAGATCATCATGGTGGTGGTTGGTATTTAGTTGACTGATGCCGTTGTAACATCAGCCCCACTTATGAATATTGACTGCCAACAGGCGAGCTTCATCATCTTCTGACAACTTTTGTTAACTTGTACGACGAACTAGTCATACATTTTTCCACCGATCCAATTCATACTTTGTATACTTGATTACCATCCAGTGATGCAGTGCATAGCATAACTTTGTATTACTCCACCTCAAATTGTTTTGGAATTATATCCCTTTTTCGACTCCGAAATTCGCAGTTTTGTCATGCCCGCTTGCAGACAGCACGAAAGAGTCGGCACATTGGCGTAATTCTCCATCTGTAAAATTCCCACTTTTGTCTTGTACATTTTTCCACCGATCCAATTCATACTTGGTATATGTGACAACCATCAAGTGCCAGAGTGAGTAACATAAACATTTTTGTCTCACCCACGATAGTGGAAAGTGAGACATAGCGGTCACAATTCCATCGTCGTCGTTGGCGGCGGCGTCGGCGTGTCGTCGGTGTCGTCGGTGTCGTCAACAATTTGAGACGTAAATTTTGGACGTAGCCAAATTTCCCATATCTCTTGATGTGTTAGTCGGATCACTACCAAATGTTATCAATAGCTTTCTCTCATTGATGGCTATCCACCCACTGTCATTCCGGTGACCTTGATCTTCGTATTGGTGACCTTAACCTTTGTGTCACTAATTTTGTACATACATCCAAATGTTGAATACCTCCTGATCCGTTTTATTTGTCGGATCCTTTACCAAACTTCATCAATAGCTTCCTCATATCGATGGCTATCCATCCAGTGTCTCATTCGGGTGACTGTGACCATGGTGACCTTGACCTTCATGTCGATAATTTTGGACGTACATCTTGATTCGTTAGTTGGATCATTTCCAATCTTGATCAATAGCTTCTTCACATTGATGGATATCTAATTCGGCTGACTTTCACCTTGGTGACCTTCACTTTAGTGTCAACAATTGTGGACATACATCCAAATATTGAATATCTCCTGATCATATCATTACCAAATTTCATAAATAGCTATACATTCAGTGTCATTCCAGTGACATTCACCGTCACCTTGGTGACCTTGACTTTGGTGTTAATACTTATGGATGTACGTCCAAATGTTGAATATCTATTGATACGTTAGTTAGATCATTACCAAACTTAACCAATAACTTCCTTCCTTATGTTTGATGGCTATCCAAACAGTGTCATTTGTGTAACCTTAACCTTAACCTTGGTGACCCTGACCTTTGCATCAATAATTTTGGACTTCCTCCGGCGATCGCCTTGTTTATGTGTCTTCAATCCCTATTGACCTATGGTCTTTTTACGACCCGTCGTCTACTATTTCTGCAGTTTTCAGTTGATTTACTAGCATACATGCGCAATCAGCTAATGGTGTACAACAGCAGCGACATACTATTTGATAGTAATGTGACATTGACCTACTTATTTCCCTTCATTCACCATTCCTTGACGGGCGTATATTGTAAACTCTGACACTCTTGTTTCAAAACTGTTCCAACGTGTTTGGTAAACTGGCTGGAAACGTGAGGAATTGACAAGCAGTCACAGATTCTATAATTTGTCGCCTTCCGTGCACATTATTTCATCAAAATCGGTTAGGCCTTTATTTTTTAATTGTTTGTTTTACGACCAAATCTCTGAAGTGCCGTAGGAGGAGGGAAAAAAGTGTGTTTTTTTTCCCAAAAACGCTAAATTTTCGGCGGCGGGTTTGTAAAACAAATAATAAAAAATAAAGGTCTTAACTAATAAGAAAGTTATAATACATGTAATAACGAGTTGAGGCGAAATTGGCCCATTTTGGCTGTTCACATATCTAAAATGCGCATCTACATTTGAGCTGATTCCCCTCCGTGTAACCAATGTCCATGTTTTCTTCAGGAATAATAAACTTGTCCAAGTATCTCACCCTGGATAGCAACACTGGTGTTATTTCAACCGTCAGTAGCTTGAAAGAACTGGCCAATCAAATGATGAGTTTCAAGGTGAAGGTAAGTAAAAAATATTGGTGATTTAATATGAACGCTGCAGCTATGTATCTGGGCTCCAATCTGATAGAAGGTACCTTACAATATTCGCAACCAGCATAGGCCCAGATCAGCCTGCTGATCTTGGCCTATGCTGGTTGTCATTCAGTCAATGCATTAATTACCCTTGCTATTGTAATGATTTGATATGACCACTGCATCTTCCTATCTAAGTTCATTATAGCAGGGCTCCAGATGAGGAATTAGTATTGTCACTCTATCATTTCTGAAGCAATTGGGTATTTCAAACTTTTAATTGGGTAAAATACAATCACACTTATGTTTACACATTAACAGACAGCAAGTATTGAATAGTTTGCTTCGAAATGATAACATATTGGCATTTCATTGGAATTGACAATTCTAATGAAATACCAAAATGTGTTTTTAAGGAAAATAAGAAAAATATGCTATATTTGTGGTATGGTTATTGTTTTCTACAGCATGATAAAGGTACCATAAAATTGTTATTTCTTTTTCATACTCGCTACTTCTGATTTCAATTGGGTTTTTGGCAATTTTAATTGGGTATTTAAGCAAATACGCAGCTTTTCTGGAGCTCTGATATGCGACTCACCATCACTTACAAGGCCAATATACTGTCTTTCAGTGCTGACAGTTATACACCACAAAACATTTCCACGGTAGTCACCACCCTGTCTGTCTGTCCGAGATGTGTGTTATTGTGTTCTGCTACCTACTATCTCTGTTACCGCAAGTCGCACAGATGGACAGGCTAGTGACTACGTGTTCCATGGAAATCCGCAGTCTGATCAGGATCAGGGGCCCGTTTCACTAATCTTCGTACAACTAAAATGTTTGTAAGTGCAAATTTAGGATCGTCTGTAAATTTCAATTAATGCATTTACATGTGTAAATGTAAATCCAATAACTGTTTGCAAGAAAATATTGTTAATTTGAAATTTACAAACTGCTAATTTTGCATTTATGAACATTTTAGTTGTACAATGTTTAATAATTCCAGCACAAAAATATTTACACAATTCCCTAACATTTGATTGGTCCATAGCAAGTCTCTGTCCAAAATTTATATCCCAGTAAACTCCCATGCCGAACTTAACCGTCGGGCGCAGTTAAAATAATTCTTAAGAAAACGGAAAATAAACACATTTTCTTTATGAATTTAATTCAAATGCTGGAATTATAAGGAATGAATGGCCTTTTTGTGGAGTGGCCTTCCGGCCTTCGTCCAGTATTCCCGCGACTTTTCCAAGTAGTAGTATATAAGAGTCACAATGATACCATCACCTCTGGAAGGCACCGGCTACGCGCGGCACCTTCCACAGCATGATGGTATCATTTGTGACTCTTATATACTACTACCGCGAGACCATATATTTATGACATGAGAAGATACACCCTATTAGAGATAAAAATCCCTATGTTATACTCAGTATATATATATATACAACAATCTGTCATACTTTTATTACAAATAAAATATAAACTTACACCCTATTGAAGATAATAAATCCACTCAGTATTTTACAGCAATCTGTCATAAATATAAACTGACACCCTATTAAAGACAAGTTATCCATAAGTTATACTAAGTATATTACAACAATCTGTCATACATTTATTACAAATAAAATATAAACTTACACCCTATTGAAGATAAGAAATCCATAAGTTATACTCAGTATTTTACACCAATCTGTCACAAATATAAACTGACACCTTATTAAAGACAAGTTATCCATAAGTTATACTAAGTATATTACAACAATCTGTCATACATTTATTACGAATAAAATATAAACTTACACCCTATTGAAGATAAAAATCTATTGGTTATACTCAGTATAATGCCTACCATAAAGCAAATGAGAGAGCAAGCTAAGAGTTGGGGAATTTCCCTAAGAGGTTTGAGACTCAAGAAAGATATAGCAGATAGGATAAGTGACGCGCGAGCCGTCGTCTACGAGGAGAGGCTGCGGCGTGCGGTTTCGACCGGACGACTGCCCGCCGACCCCGAAAAACGCTCCGAGAAATTGGAGAACGAGACGACGGCCAGTCTGCGCGCCACCGCTTACGCGCAGCGTGTAAAAGAAGATCCCACTGCACGTAGAAAACCCCTATGCAAGGCGTACTACAATAAGATTTATCAAGGGTTGGTGGGGAGACCTCCCAAGAAGAGGAGAGATATCGCCAGAGCTTTGGTGGAGGAGGGTCCCAGGATTCTCGCCGAAGAAGCCGAAGTTAGGGAAACTGTTGATAGGGGTCGGAGCAAGATAGTATGGACTTTCGAGGGTGGGGTAGACGGGGAGATCGCTAATCGCATAATGAATAAAATTCGCCCAGAGATGACCACGGCATGTTATCTGAGGTATTCGTGCTCGTATCGTATTAGGAACATAGAGACCGACGCTACTATGATCTATCACAAACAATCAAAGGGCAGTCCGTGGATAAACGAGATCGCCAAAGCCGAGAGTTGGATATCCGATAGAGAGAAAGGTCGAATGGACATCGACAAAGTCGATAGACCAAACACAAAATGGACCTTCGTTCGTTGGATATCGGTCGAGGTGAAGATGATCATCGACGCTCAACAACTTCTCATGGGAGCGGGAAAACTCCCAGACTGGTTAAGACAGAAAAAGGGAATGTATTCCGTCGACACGTACGACGACTACTTGTGTCTGTTTAGGTGCATAGCCATCCAACATGGAGGGAGACCAGACTGCTGTTGTGAGAAGGCACGAGCTCTGGCTCGCGAATATCTCGGGCATGATAACGGACCGGGTAGCCAGGGAATTCCCCTGGACGATATTAAGAAGGTCGAAGAGCATTTCAAGCTGGGTATTCGCGTTTACGAGCCCACCGCCGATGGAGTGTGGTACCTCATGAAGGTTCCGGCAAATTACGACGTGGTTGGGGGGAAGACACAATGACGATAGGAATGTTTGGAGGTCACTCGTTCCTCATAACGAATCTCCGCAAGATGACGAACGAGTACGGGTGCACCGGATGTCAACAACGGTTAACAAAGTCGTGTAACATGCACAGGCACGCGACCACCTGCATGGGTGGGAAGACCGTGGTGACATGTCCAGGTAAGAGGGTAGAGAGACCGCAGTCGGCCTACGAGAAGGCGTTCTATCCTAAGGGGTCAGCGAGTGTGAGGTCGATTCAATGGTTGAGCAGAGAAGAGGAGAGGGTGGGAAAGCACATACATCACGCCGACTGCGGTCACGGTGGTGAGAGGTGGGTGGCCGGTGATCCGGTCGACGGTTACTGTCACGAGACCGAGACCGTGTTTCAGTTTCACGGATGCTACTGGCACGGGTGCCGAGGCATTGCATGAGAGGTAACGCGAGATCGCTGTACAAGAGGACGAAAATTCAAGACGCCAAGATAAGGAAGGCGGGTTACGAGCTGGTGGTGATGTGGGAGTGCGAGTGGTTGAATGAGGTGAATACCTACTATCCACAATCGCCACGCGAGGAGGAGACGACTCTGTACCCTCACCAGATAGTCTACGACTTCGAGGCGTATCTCGACAAGTCAAAAACCACGCGACCCACCAAAGACCTGACCTTCGAGGTCAAGCACGTTCCTATATCGGTGTCGTTGGGGGATACGATGCATGAAGGGATCACACACCTATGCGAACGAGATCCCGACACGCTAGTCGAGAAGTTCGTGACCGAGCTGCAGATGAGAGGCAAGGCAATCAGGGAGGGGGTTAGGAAGAAGTATCTGTCGGCCGACATAGATATGTTATCGAAGTCTCAGCAAGCAAAGATTATCTCTTGGATTGACCAAGTCCCGGTGGTGGGGTTCAACTGTAGCAGGTACGACCTGAACCTCATCAAGCAGTACTTTGTAGAGAAGTTGGCGGCCACCGTGAATAAGGTGATGTCGGAAAGAGAGCCAGCACGACGATGTTTCTGTTTACCCCGGAGTTTAGATTTCTCGACATCATCCAGTATCTGGGACCCGGTACCACGTACGACCGGTGGGTTAAGGCGTACGACTGTAAAACGGTAAAAGTCTCACTTTCCGTACGAGTGGTTCGATAGCGCGGACAAGCTCGACCATCCGGGGCTGCCAGACTATCCCGAGTGGTACTCGAAGTTGAAGGGTGAGTTCCTACTGTCGTTGTCCGAGTGGAAAGAGTGTAAGAAGGTATTCCGAGAAAAGGGGATGAAGACGTTCAAGGAATGGTTGCAACACTACAACGACTTGGATGTAGGACCGTTCCTGGAGGCTCTGACTAAAATGACGGAGTTCTACAGGGGAAGAGGCGTGGACATACTCAAGGATGCTGTGTCTCTGCCCGGTGTTTCCCTTCAGTACCTACTCCGCGGGTCGATCGATGGGAAGGCGGACACGCCCGAGCTGTGGTCACCGAAGTATGAAACTTACGAGATGATGAAGCAGGGATTGGTCGGTGGTCCGTCCATAGTATTCTCCAGATACGCCGAGGCTGGAAGGTCAACGATCAGGGGTCAGGTAGGGAGTCGGAAGAAGAAGATGTGCAAGGCGGTGCTGGGGTACGATGCCAATGCTCTGTACCTATCTACTCTGTCGAAGGACATGCCGTGTGGTGAGGAGCAGATATGGACATGTGACGACCCGGAAAGACAGTCGTATATAGATTGTTTCGTGAGGAAGGTCAGGAGTGAAAAGTGGTTCGGATTTGCGGAGTTGGATATAGAGGTCCCGGAAACGTTGAGAGACAAGTTCTCGGAAATGTCACCGCTGTTCGTTAATCGAGAAGTCGATGAGAACGAGGTTCCACAGCACATAAAGGACTACCTGGCCGGGACCGGGAGGAAAAGAGTCGAAGGACAGAGAAAGCTCGTGGGGGCAATGTCCGCCAAGAAGATGATCATATACTCCCCGCTGCTAAAGTGGTATCTGGAGCACGGTCTGATCGTCAAGGCGGTGCATAGGGTGATAGACTACACGCCCGGCAAACCGTTTCAATGGTTCGTTAAAGAGGTCACCGCTGCTAGACGGACGGGGGACGTCGACAAGAGCAAGGCGGTGTTGGCGGAGATATTCAAACTGGTTGGCAACGCGTGTTGTGGCAAGTTGATAGAGGCACAAGAGAGACACATGAACACCACATATACGAAGGATGAGACGACTGTCGATCGGGCACTGAGGTCGGCGTGGTTCGAAGACCTGGAGGAGATTGGGGAGGCTTACGAGATATCGAGCAGGAAGACTCGAGTGGTGATCAACAGACCATTTCAGTGAAAGATATTATTATGTTTGCTACTATCACTAATGTTCAAAAAGGGAGTTGTGAACTTCAAAAGTTAATAGACAACTGCTGCGGACAACGCCGGGTAGGCCTTAGATCAATCACGTTCACGGTCGGGTGGAAAAACGTTGAAACGCTCGAGTTTTTCACATTAGAAGTCGAGGACGTCAAGTTTTTCGCATCAGAACACCCCGTCATAGATGTGCCAGATAGAATAGACGTAAATAGAGTCATAAGTCCACCAAAGGTTATAGTACCTCAGGGTCTTTGGAGTTTCGGAGATCTCCAAGCTTTTGTCGCGGAGAAGATTCCTGGTGTAGTCACTCTCGCAATCTCGAAAGCCACGGGGCTCACGACATTGACCGTTGAGAGGCGTTTAAGGATCTCACCGGGGTTGGGCTCACTGTTAGGATTTAAAATAACATACCCTTACAACGATGACGGAGTGTTTGATCCTGGAGAGCACGTCGGCACGACCCCGGTGAACTTCGCTGTCACGAAAACTCTCGGGGTGCACCTGGATCGGGTGAACACATCGTACAACACGGTAGACGGCACTCCCACCACATTACTGAAAACAGTGCCCACCAGCGACTGTTTCTTTAGTGAGACCCTGACCTTAGACTTCCCACACCCCGAGATGAAAGTTTTGGAATCGGGACGCATCCACGAGTTGAAGATTTCTATTCTTGATGATAAAGGGCGAGAGTTGAAGAACGATTACCCGATTTTGGTCGTCCTAGAAATTTCAAATTAATTAATTTTAAGAAAATTATTTAGAATTAAACGCATGTTCGTAATTTATATATATATATATTATCAACATTATTGAAAATGAGTATATACAGACCAGGTAGTTCTTCCGATTGGGTGACAAATTCAAAGAATTTGGAACCGACAGAAGGGGGATTCATCCCGACAGAGGGCGACTTTTTAACTACCCAAAAAACAAAGGCCTTGAACAATAGAACTATATCGGTGGCCACGGACGAGATTCACAAGAGTCTACTATCACAACTTAGAGAATATGCCCTGGCTGTGAATACACAAAGTCATGAAGAAACGCATACGGAACTAAACGAACTAGGTGAAAAAATAACCAAATTTCGAAAAGAGGCCCGGTTGGGGATTGATAAAGTCCGAGAAGACCACCAGGCGGACCTTACGGAGGCTTATGATGCGTTGCTCTTAAAGGACTCTCTCAGCAAAGAAGCGACACTTACCGAACTAGACGGGAAAATAACCAAATTTCGAAAAGAGAGCAGGTCTGATATTGATAAAGTCCGAGAAGACCACCAGGCGGCGCTTACGGAGGGTTATGATATGTTGCGCTTAGAGGACTCTCTCATCAGAGAAGCGGCACTTACCGAACTAGACAAAAAAATAACCAAATTTCGAAAAGAGGCCAGGTCGGGTATTGAGAAAGCCCGAGAAGACCACCAGGCGGACCTTACGGAGGCTTATGGTGCGTTGCGCTTAGAGGACTCTCTCATCAGAGAAGCGACGGTTGCCGAACTAGACGGGAAAATAACCAAATTTCGAAAAGAGACCCGGTCGGGTATTGATAAAGTCCGAGAAGACCAACAGGTGAACCTTGCGGAGGCCATTGCGGAGGCTTATGATGCGTTGCGCTTAGAGGACTCTCTCAGCAAAGAAGCGACACTTACTGAACTAGACGGGAAAATAGCCGAATTTCTGAAAGAGACCAGGTCGGGGGTTGAGGGGGTCCGAGAAGACCACAAGGAGGCCATTGCGGAGGCTTATGGGGCGTTGCGCTCAGAGGACTCTCTCAACAGAGAAGCGGCACTTACTGAACTAGACGAAAATATAACAAAATTTCGAAAAGAGGCCCGGTTGGGGGATGAGGGGGTCCGAACGGGTATTTAGAAAGCCCGAGAAGACCACCAGGCGGACCTTATGGAGGTTTATAGGGTGTTGCGCTCAGAGGACTCTCTCATCAGAAAAGCGGCGGTTGGTGAACTAGACGGAAAAATAACCGAATTTCAAAATGAGGCCCGGTCGGGTGTTGAGAAAGCCCGAGAAGACCACCAGGCAGCCCTTGCGATGGCTTATGAGGTGTTGCGCTCAGAGGACTCTCTCATCAGAGAAGCGGCGGTTGCTGAACTAGACGGGAAAATAACCGAATTTCAAAAAGAGGCCCGGTCGGGTGTTGAGAAAGCCCTAGAAGGCCACCAGGCGACCATTAGGCTAGCAACCACCAATTAGTTTTACTATACAACTTAACCGATTCCTCCAAATATGGCCATTCTCTCACACTTTCAATATTCGTATGGATGCTGTGGAACCTACCTGTTCATAACCTGCAACCTGTCTGCACCGGATTTTCACTAATTAAACAATATGTTCACTTACCCGTCTGCATGTAGACTCCCTGAGGCTTGTACCTCTATGTCAGAAAAGCGGACGTTAAACCCTATTCACTCACTCACTCACTTACTCCTAAGAAAGAAAATTTCAACATTGTCCTGTCCGCCATATTGTTTATCATCAAAGTGTCATGTGACGTAGCGTTCACATCACGTGACAAGCAGGCTCAGTAATTTCTTTTAAATGCTAGAAATATGCTGGAAACTGGTGTTAAAAACACCCCAACATGTTTCTCAAGTAAAATTGGGCTGTAATGGATCAGGATTTACAAGCAAACTGGGTCTGTGGCCTCAAAACGTCTGCACTATTTTTTTATACCGGACTACAAAAGCATACCCCCTGGCCGATGTGTACTATATTTAGCACAGTGATACCTATAAGCGCATTTTTTTGCTATAATATCTCAATAAACTGCCTACCATTGTCTTGTCTGACCTATTTCGTGACAGCAAATGTAATTTGACATTATTTAGAAGACTAACTTTTCAACAGTGGCAATTTAAGAATGGTCATATAATTATGGCTGTCCAGCTGCGGAAACTTCAGTTTCACCAGAATTTTCCAGAGTATTATTTTTTCATATATTTCTTAGGAAAAGTCTATATTGTTGATGCACTTGTAAAAAATTATTATAAAATAGATGGTGCTTGTCAAAAATATTGGCTGTTCCACAATTATGGGGTTAAAACGATTAAATTTATCGAAAGTCGGGTGATTTCGGAGTATTTTTGTCATTTTTTTTATCATAAAAACAGGCGAAAAATTGACTTTCGAAGTATTTAGTCAATCTACATGTTGTAATTTGCATAGAAACATTTGTCCGCATAACTTAGTGACATGCCAGAATGATACGTGTCAAATTAAATTGAAACCAGCCCAGTGTATGAGTGCTGCCAGCGAATTCAGACATAGAAGTGTTAAAATGTCACAGGAAATTGAAACACGTGTGCCCGTGTTGACACTTGTTTCCTTAGGGTATAGACACTGCCGGTTAAATGAGCAATGCTATCCCATATATATTTCTCTACCGATATGCACTGCTCAGAGTGAACTTGGTTAACCTAATGAAAACATGCCGGCCAATAAACATAGGAGGCGCGGTAAAAAATGCGGATTTCAAACGAAATGAAAATAAAGGTAAAAAACTTTCTTCTCACTCACCAAATGGAACAAATCATAGGTACATCAGGCTAACCAAAGACTAAATAAATAAAACGTTTACCTGTAAAGATGTTGATGGTACGGACAATGATGTAACTGTTCTGCGCTCTCTGTCGAGGCGTCCGAAACTCATTGACGAATGCGCCGTACCGCAAAATGCATCCGTACACCCCGATCTGTTGATAAACAAATTATATCGACCGTATGAGGTCCAGAAGATGTTTAATACTGAAATAAACAGTCATCGCGCCTTTAATACGCACTGTAGTGGCGAAATGGTATTTGATGCGGCCGCATCAAGAAAATGGGGCATTTGTTGGGCTGAGCGGCTAAAATGCACCCGATGTAGATATAAAATAAATATTATAAACATATGAAGAGGTTCCGTCAAGTCGAAAGGGTAGGAAATCAGGGAAAGCTAATGTGGGTTTGCAGCTGGGCCTTATGAGCACACCAATCAGTAATTATGGTGCTTGTCGGCTGTTGGTAAACACAAACATAATTCCGCCGACATATAACTCTATGCAAAAGCAGTCAAATAGGATAGCAGAGTCTATGGTTGGCTTAAACACTAAAAGTATGCATGAAATCAGACAAACTGTGGCCAGAGAGAATGAACTCTGTGGCAATAAACGTAGCAAGACGGTTCGAGTTGAAGGTGACTCTTGCTACAATAACCCAATATTCAATAGCGACAGTACACCATTTCAAGCGGGTACAATCGTGACAACCACTATGTGCGAGAATAATACCAAAGATAAATTAATCATTGGGGCATTTGTTGGCAGTAAGCTGTGCATAATAGGTAGTAAGCTAAGAAATCAGGGTGGAGATATCAGCTGCCCAAACCATCATGGTCACTGCACTGCCAACCTCCCCGAAAATGAGTCAATAGGTAATGAAGCGAAATGGAATGAAATAGTTACGAAGCAGATAAATAGTGACTTACATGTTAGTCATTACACGGGGGACGGTGATAGTAAATCACACAAAGGTGTAGATGCCGCTCAACCAGGGGTAACGGTAACGCATCTAAAAGATATCCGCCATCTGAGTAACTCCCTGAAACGAGAAATAAACAAGGCGCCATTTAGCTCGAACATGTTTCGTGGGGTCAAGAAAACAAACTTGAGAAACCGATTTGCTCTCTCTGTAAGATCCAGGTGCATTGCAGAGTTGAGGCAAGCACATGCCAAACATAATGGTAACTTAGAACAAATAAAGAGCATAATGCCAGGAATAATTTGCACAATAGTCATGTGTTTCAAAGGTTACTGTGGCAAGCAATGTTCACAGTATAGTTTGGTTTGCCCCGGGGACTACCGCAGGGCAAAGAACTACCTCCCCTCAACTACAATGTTAAAAATGACGGAGGATGATGTACTTGTTCTGAAACGGTGCATAGAAACTTTCCTTGGTCCTAAATCAATTGACAGTACAAAATTTACTCACTTCAACTCAAAAATGTGTGAAGCAGCAAACCGTGCGTACCAGACATCAAATTCAAAAGCAACGACCTTCACGCGCAATTTCTCCGGTCGAATTCATGGTACAATTCTAAACTTAAACCTAGGTTTTGGGGATGCTACAATACTGAAAACAGACTCAGTAGGGGCCAGCTTAACAAAAGGTTCTTCAGTCATCAAGCACATCCGGAAGATAGAGAAAAGTTGTGTACGGAAAAAGTGTCAGACCACAATGCGTAAACTAAAGAAAGCTAGGTATGCCGCGCGATTACGAAAATTCAAACTACACTCTGAGTTACATTACGCCAAGGGTATGACAGATCCGAAACCAGACTTTGCAAACCTGCCCCATCTACTCGAGCACCAGTATGCTTTGCTAGTATGTATGAAAAAGCAGCACTACATGTAAGGTTGAGAGTCTTGTAAGTGCATACTGATAATTAGAGTTGACTATCTGAGCAGCCATGTAGTACTCACAATATATCATATTGTGATAGCTCGAAACAATATGTGCTGTAAGAATTGTGATGTATCAGGGAATCCGATGTTTTTTACCTTCGGCCTTAAATTGCAACTTTCACTCCATCTTCCCTTAGCTGGGTGCTTATTACAATTAATACACAGTAGCAGAAAACAGCTTGCAGCGGTATGATATAATTTCTGCTAAATTTAAAATTTTGAATTTTTTTCTGGAAAAATGTAGCCAAGAAGTATTGGCGTAGACCCTGATCGCGCAGCCAAATTTGGTCATAATGTTTGCAAGTATCAACCGAGTCAATAAATAATGTTTAGAAAAACGTTGCTACCTGTTGGGGAGCTATACACTTGATACCGGTTAGTAATCAAATACACAGTGCCAATTAAAGCGACGCGCCACTTTAATATGGCTGAACTAGTCGGTAACAGGCTCATCTGGCTCCCTGATGCATCTCAAATCTGTGTAATTAGTATGTAGACATGTACATTATGTAGATAGGTATTAATTTACCGTAATTAATAAAACAGGAACTATTAGCAGATACAGGGTGGATATGTGACGCCGTCGAGTGCATGGCTCAGACAGCGCTTTTCGCTATGGCAATTCTTTCGAGAATTATTTATAATTGTTGACTCAGCACTCAGGTGGGCCGGGTTAACACACAGGGAACAACCACATAAATGTGATATTTCAAGGTGCCTGGGTATTTCAAACACATTATGGTGTAACATGAATGCTACTCTATGTGTATAATAGTATTTTGTTCTTGCATCATTTGGAAATTTAACTTTAATCTTTCCATATTTGACTCGTACACCTGTGGTTATCCCGACCCACTTGATGCAACCATTTTCATTAAATAAAACTGATTTTCCAGCAATTCTGTCCTTTGTTCTCTTAATAAAACTTGCTGTAGCCATGATTAAAACCGTTTAGAATTGTTTTCAAAAAAGAAAGCAGACGACATCCACTGATGACCCGGAAATGCTTATAGGCTAGCAACCACCAATTAGTTTTACTATACAACTTAACCGATTCCTCCAAATATGGCCATTCTCTCACACTTTCAATATTCGTATGGATGCTGTGGAACCTACCTGTTCATAACCTGCAACCTGTCTGCACCGGATTTTCACTAATTAAACAATATGTTCACTTACTCCTAAGAAAGAAAATTTCAACATTGTCCTGTCCGCCATATTGTTTATCATCAAAGTGTCATGTGACGTAGCGTTCACATCACGTGACAAGCAGGCTCAGTAATTTCTTTTAAATGCTAGAAATATGCTGGAAACTGGTGTTAAAAACACCCCAACATGTTTCTCAAGTAAAATTGGGCTGTAATGGATCAGGATTTACAAGCAAACTGGGTCTGTGGCCTCAAAACGTCTGCACTATTTTTTTATACCGGACTACAAAAGCATACCCCCTGGCCGATGTGTACTATATTTAGCACAGTGATACCATTACGGAGGCTTATGATGCGTTGCGCTTAGAGGACTCTCTCAGCAGAGAAGCGGCACTTACCGAACTAGACGAAAAGATAACTGAAGTTTCTGATAAACTGAAACATGATCGTATAGCCGCGACCAAAGCTCTTGAAGAGGCCTCTTATAAGATTCGTACTGAGGCATATAACGCAAACAGTGCGCTTGCCGGAATAGTGCGAACAATGAAAACGCCAAAACGTGTCATAACAGTTTGGGCTGAGAAGCGGGGCCCATTGGTTGAGGGGCACTATGAATATTCGTTCGGTGCCAAAGCGAGTAATAAATGTGGGGGATACACTATGACAGCTGCAGGTGAAGTTATCCAAATGGCGGTCTGCTCGGTTAATGCTAGTGGTAAACCTGTGGGTGGCGCGGTCGCGATAAATATTGTAGTAGATGGGGAAGAACGGGGGATTGGAGTCACTAAAATCTCTGGAGATAGTTCGACGGTGGTTTCGTTCTCCGTTATGATCGAATTAGACTTTCCAAAGGTAGTGTTATTAACTTTGTTACGAAAATCGGTGACACAGAGAGTTCTTCCACTATTGTCTCATTGTTAATTGAACTTATTTTGTAAATACAATATATATTGAAAATCATGAACGAATCAACGCTTCCAATTGTCAATACCACTCCATCAACACTGTGTACAATTAACGAAAGAAGTTCAGATTTTAGGTTGAATAATATCGTCGCTATGCAGGATATTTTAGTTAGAGAATATACAAATAGAAAAAGAAACGCTAAAAAATATAGACGCGCGGTGAACATGGCTGAAGCATCTAGCACGGCTCTAGCGAGTGTTTCTGTATTGTGTGGGGCGGGGACAGCTGCAACTATATCCACCATTATAACGGTTCCTGTAGCGGGGATTTTATGTGCGGTATCGGCCGTTTCTGGGTTGTTGTGTATGGTAATTAGGGCGTCGGGTGAAAAACTCAAGAAAAAATGTAGAAAACATGATAGAATATCTGTTCTCGCCAGGTCGAAGAAAAATACCATCGACGTTATGGTGTCCAAAGCGTTGGCCGATAAGAAAATATCAAATTTAGGGTTTGAATCCGTGGTGGAAGAAATGGGGAGATATGAAAAATTAAAAAATGATATTAGAATCAAAGCGCGCGCCACCATGCCCAAGATTGAGAGTACTGATTGGGATAAATTTAGGGTAAAACTTGGAGATAAAGTCGGAAGAAATGTTACAGCACCATTGTGATATTTTATAAAATAATTAATTTTATAATTAATTTAAAGAAAATTATAAAATTAATTTTTTGGTGCATTAAACAATTTATTAATTAATTTTAGGAAAATTATTAACAATTTAAAAAGAAAAAAAAGAAAGAAAAGTTTTAGGTTCCACCGAGGCTCGAACCCGCGCCAGCAAAACCCTTCTGGGTCCACCTAAGCCGAGGTGTGGTACACTCGCATCTCCAACACCCCATCATTGGACCGATACCGCGGACCCCACCTCATCGTTACCTCCATCTGCTATAATGTGCAGAGCGGCCAGAGTGAAGTACATGTGGCGAAACTTATCTCACTGTTGAGATATTAATGCCGGCGTCCCGACGCCGAACTGTGTTTATTTCTCGTATATAAACTTAACTTTGCTGGTGAAATAAAAAAATTGTTATTTATTATTAATTAATTATTTTATTATATTAATTAATATGTTTTCTATATAATAGGGGGTGTTCAGCTTTAAATTATAAATATTTTTATAATTTTATTAAAATTAATTAAATAACGAACCATCCCGGAAATTCTTCGTGAACTATATAACCCTCACTACGTGTTTATAAACTGTGTACAACACCTGTGTAAATCGATAGCCCGTTTACATACCATCGATAAGGCTATAAATAGCCGTGTGTGTAATATATATTACAGTGTGTTCATTTTCCATCCCGGAAGACGTAATCGTGTAAACCTCTCTATAAATGGACACTTAATATACTTGTAAGGTGGGACACCTAATTTACATTTTCATAACGCGTGTAATTGGAACATTGTCGTCTGCTTGGTGTTGTGATTACAACATAAATTTATAAGCGATATCGTAGAAATGTACATTCGTAAACGAATCGTTGGGTTTTAATAGTTTTATATAATACACCTTAGTTTCATATCCGATGCGCATTATCCGTCTTAATGTTTGTATTTGTCTCTTGTATAGTTGACATAATTGCCGGTATAATATTGTAAATGCAACGTTTTTATCGGAGTGTAATAAATTACGCTGGTATTTCATGTATTCGATATCGCCTAGTGTTCTCATTTTATAGAATTTATATATAGGACTATAACCCCCGTATTCTTCGTAAACTTCTTCAACACAGCCATTAAAAACTTTCAATTCCAATTGTATTGTATTATCCATTTTCTCTAATAATATTGGTACTTGTTTTTTCTGTTCAATTTCCAATTAGAATTTTCAAATCCATTACAATATGATTGTAGAAACGCTATCCGTAAACGAATCGTTGTTTTATAAAATGTTTTATAAAATTAGTTTTATGATGTTACGGTAGTTGTTCTCCGATCCTATTTAGTCGCTTCGTTTCACGAATTTGATCCTTGTACCGGCGACATAATTGCCGGTATAATATTGTAAATGCAACGCTTTTATCGGAGCGTAATAAATTACGCTGATATTTCATGTATTCGATTCTGCATAATGTTTTCAATTTATAGTAATATTTTTCACCAAAGACATTACAAAATTCCAATTCCCATTCTATTTTATTATCCATTTTGTTATAATATTTGTATTGTTTTTTTCTGTTCAATTTTCAATTTTATAAAATTAGTTTGATAATGTTTTTTTTACAGTGTTTTAATGCTGTAGAAACACCGTGACTTATTAGATCGATTCTATCTTTCTAACTGACTTTCCGATTTCAATTATTACTAAACGATAATACTTGCGAGCACGTAATCCCTTGTTAACCATTCGATGAGTTAGCCTGAGTGCCCACCGCATGGTGGACATAGCAATGAACTCGGCTTTGGTCCCTACCCCACAATGCCGACATGGGCGAGGTGAAACGGAACCTCTTCGCATCCATGCACGGTGATGTTTGCAATATTCGTAAATACCGGTGCGAAAACATCTCTCGTGACTACCTATCTTCAACCACGCACACTTAACTAGAACCATTATATTATATATATATACTGAGTATAACATAGGGATTCTTATCTCTAATAGGGTGTATCTTCTCATGTCATAAATATATGGTCTCGCGGTAGTAGTATATAAGAGTCACAAATGATACCATCATGCTGTGGAAGGTGCCGCGCGTAGCCGGTGCCTTCCAGAGGTGATGGTATCATTGTGACTCTTATATACTACTCAAGTTTATACCCTGATGAATTCCACAAAAAGGCCATTCATTCCTATAGTGAAATGGGCCCCTTGCACTGTTCGCTATTCCATCAATGAAACACCCGGCAGGCTGATAACAAACAATAATGACTGTTATCAAGATACAGGACAGTGCTGCTGGATTAGTAGCCGATTTCACCAAAATTACAAAGCATACTTATCTAGCAAAGTGTAATTTCCACGAGTAATCATTTATTTTTCCAAAAATGCATTATTTTATATAGAACTAATAACTGCAGATATATGATGATTAAAAATATGCAGAATTATTATACTGAATGTATTACATTATCACAGCCAAAATGATTGTGATGATGTAATAAATTCAGTATAATAAGAATTAATAAACGTATTCTTAAATTGAAAATTTCTCTCTCAAAGTGTACTTCGCAAGATAAGTATATTTTGCAATTTTAATAAAATTGGCTACTGTAGTCAAATAAATGCGACAACTGTCTGTTTCACGAAACCTGCACACATTTTACGGCTATATACATAATTCAAAAACAATAATTTTTTCGATAAGTATTAAATTTTGCAAAATTTAAGAATGAGCCTTCTTTTTTATTTCGTACAATTTGGTCCAATATTGAATTTATTACGAAAATTTCTCCATGTTAAATCCCCACAGATTTCACTTTTCCGGAGTTGGCGTCGTCGTCGGCGTCATTATTCAATGTTAAGTTGTTATGTTACGTGTTGCGATCATGTATATTCAATACCTTATCAGCTACAGTCATCAGACTTTATACAGACCTTTATGATATGTAGATGAATATACGACTATTACGTTTTTTTCTCGCGCCCCAGGGTTAATGTCAAGGCGGAACAAGGCAAGACATTTGATTCCGCGGAAATCTTGTTTGATAAATAGTGGACCGATTTTCAAAATGTAACTTTTGTTGTATTAGGTAGATCATGTCCGAGCTATCAAATCGGGTTTCAGAGTCACTTTTCAAAAGAATGCAAGACACAGTAAGTGGATTGAAACTATGGAATACCTTGCTTGATTCGATCAGGAGCTGCACATGTTACAAATCCCATAAGCCCATTTCTCCAGTCACTTTCACACTTCATTTTCATGTGGCCTTGACCTACTTTATCCACTTTAGCGACAATGCCCTGTAGCCTATTTCATCAACATTGCAAAGTATACTTTACTAGCAAAGTATACTTTGAGGGAGTAATCATTTATTTTTCCTGAAATGCATTATTTAATATAGAACTAACAAATGCATATATTTGATGATTAAAAGTATGCAGAATTATTATACTGAATTTATTACATTATCACAGCCAAATTGGCTGTGATAATGTAATAAATTCAGTATAATAAAAATTAATAAATTTATCATAAAATTGAAAATTTCTCCCTCAAAGTATACTTTGCTACTAAAGTATACTTTGCAATGTTGATGAAATAGGCTACTGATGGGCGCATATTGTGATCTCTGGTACTTGGCCTTGACCCTCTTTATCCACTTTAGCGACAATGCCCTGATGGGCGCATATTGTGATCTCTGGTACTCTTGTTTACAGGCAGAAGACACGGCGTCAAAATTATCTTCAATGGCGAATGTTGAGATAATGGTGGTTGATTTAAACGAGCCCCCTGTGTGTGGTATACTCACGGTGAATGTAAACATTGCTGTGTCGACACCCGTGGATTATGAAATCGTAACTTTTGAATGTTCCGATCCAGATGTCATATCAGCATTTCAAGACATGAATTTCGCAATATCCGGAAAACTAGGTAACATAACAGGAGATGTACATTGCTCCAGATAAGGTGCACATTTGCTTAAATACCCAAATAAAATTGCAAAAATACCCAATTGAAATCAGAAGTAGTGATTATCAAAAAGCAATGAAAGGGTTGTGGTATCTTTATCATGGTACAGTAAACAATAATCAGACCACACATATAGCATATTTTTCCATGAAAACACATCTTGGTATTTCATTAGAATTGTCTCCAAGGAGACAATTCTAATGAAATACCAAGACATGTTTTCATTTGGGAGCAAACTATTCAATAATTGTAATTGCGGTTTGCTGATATGTAAACAGTGTGATTTCATTTTATATTTTTTAAATACCCAATTGCTTCAGAAATGTGACAATACTCAATTACTAATTCCTTATCTGGAGCCCTGGGTGTATTTCTGGTAGATATTAAAACCACTGAGACAGTTCAAATGAATGGTAACAACATATACAGTGAAACCTCTCTAAACCAGACACCCTGGGAGGTCCCCATGATGTCCGGTTTAGAGATGTTCCACTGTAAATCAGGCATATATTAACCATTCTGGGACATACTTATATATTTTGCAATCATGAACATGCATTATTATCTGAGATGAGTTACCAATAAACCTCTCAAAATGAGATCTCGGTGTCCAGTTCCAGAGAGGTTGTACTGTACTTTCATTGAGAAATGAAGGAAATAGTATTTACATTTTGTAACTTTAGATAATCTGTGGATGGGTATTCCACATGAACTGGGTTATCCGCGAGTCAATCCTAAACAGGATGCACTCAGGTGAAGTGACCTGGTGTTGTAAGGACACCTGACACCATATCAGGATAGTGTTGTATCAGTGCTGGAAATGTACTGTCATTTCAGTTCTGAATTGGCAATGCTCCACAGCACCCCCCCCCCCCCCCCCCACCCCCCCACCCCCCCATACAGCTGGGGGCCATTTCACTAAACTTCGAACGACTAAAATGTTTCGTAACTGCACAAATATGATAGACTGTACATTTTACATTAACAGTGTTTTCTTGTAAACAATTATTGGATTTACATTTATTGCTCGGTCATGGATTGGAATTTCCAGACGATCCTCAATTTGAACTTACGAACATTTTAGTCGTACAAAGTTTAGTGAAACGGGCCCCAGCTGTCCCAATCTGTATTTGATCAATCAGTCAACCATATGGGATTGTAAGCAAGTGTTTATTAGGGCCCCGCCGAGTATAAAATACCCTCGCTACTGATCGTATGTCAGTACGCCTGTCTGTTTATTTATTTGAAAGTTTTTGTAACAGTTTCTCAGATCACCTATAATTGAGGACCCTGATGAGACGGCTCATCTAGATCTGCATTTGTTTGCCAATACTACTATACAGGGGGCCGTTTCACTAAACTTTGTAGGACTAAAATGTTCGTAAGTGCACATTTTGGATCATCTGGAAATTTCAATTGATGGTTTTGATTTATTGAGCATATGCAGCCTATGCTCAATACATGTAAATCCAATAATTGTTTACAAGAAAAAATTGCTAATGTGAAATTTACAGACTATGACAATTTTGCACTTACGAATAATTTAGTCGTAGGAAGTTTAGTGAAACGGCTTCCAGGTTGGTAGTGTTGAAAAAGTTACAAACACAGTACTATTTTACATTATAGAAAGCACCTATTTCAAGTTGAACAATCCGACGGGAAACCCAACGGCGATCTCTGTACGAGTGCCACTGGAGGTGAATACAGAAACGTATGCGATATCATTGGTTGTGAGTGACTCCGGCACACCACCACTACAGACTGAGATGACGTTTCAAGTCACTATAGACTGTAAGTAAACGTTTCACAGAATGATAAATAGGGGTTTATTGCATGAACTTGAGTTTTATACGCCAGTTTGATCTCGAGGTCAAGGTCACATACTTAGTCTCTTTACAAAACTTAACATCAGAGAAATCGGTTATAACTTATATTTCCTTGCTAGGATCTGCTTCACATTTCACACACGCATTGCTCCAATGGACCTCTATAGCTACCACTCTGTGATAAAGTCACGTTTGTACCGCCCCCGCTAAGCCCAGAGTCAAGATCACAAGCCCACATACTTGGAAAACTTTCACATATATAGGGGTACCTGTTCCCATGCGGGGGGTATTCCGTAAGCCTCGCTTACTGACCAATCTAGTTATTGTTGGAAAACGAGAAACCTTATTCATTTTCATGATCTTAGGACTTCGCCCTGTTCACTTGTCATTGACTAAATATTTGCTATCAGTGCAATGACCTTACAAATGAGACACACCATGTGATTTTGTACCTATGCGTAATTTCATGAAATACGCTTACAAAATTTACAATTTTTTCCGTAAATGGCGTCAAACATTGACAAAATTTCCACGTACTTTGAAAATTTGGTCAACTTTTGACTTTATTGATGAAAAATAATGTAAATTTTGTAAACGTATTTAATGAAATTACGCAGGTGCCTGAAGGTACAAAATCGCATAGCGTGTCTCAAATGTGCAGGCTGATCTAAACACTTGGCACCACTTTTATTGTCAACCGGCGGCCCATAAGTTGTATTATTACACCGCACATCAACACCACTGTATAAACTTCATATACCCTTGCAGTAGCTATTTTTACTGCTTTACATATTGCACAATATATCTGCTACCAAACTCACTGTCACCGGCCCGGAACCCCCTTTCAGGATTCCAGATGTTTTTTCTGATTCTGTAAAATCAAATAGCTAGCACTATCAAATAAGGGACTTCATCAGATCAAGGTCCAAATAGTATAGAGAGCCCATTCGACCGCCCCCTCTCTGGAATACAACATTTGTCGACATTATTTCATCGGGACATAAGTCAATTATTTTGGGGGGCAATATGCACTCTCACCCTCGCTGGAATACAACATTTGTCGACATTATTTCCTCGGGTTAACAATATTTACTCTCACCCTCGCTCGGATGCAATATTTAGATAATGTCCTGTTTCTTTGGAGACTGCCCACAGAGCTCCAGATAAGGGGCGTATTGGCGTATTTTACGCATTTATTATCAAAAGTGGGAATACAAAATACTCACAGCAATGTGAAAATACGCATTGATTTTCAAATTGAGTAGTGAAAATACGGTAATAAAGTTGAAAATTTACTTTGTTGAGCTGCAAAAAGCAAACACAAGTTGTTTGCATTTTGCAGCTCAAATAAGTGAATTTAATTTTTTTTTCATATATTCCCTATTTAAATAAGGAAATAAATAATACATTTGTAAAAGTAAAGTACGCATTGAATTCGAAATCTGGGGGTATAATACTATTTAGATACAAAACTTATCTGGAGCCCTGGCCTGTATTTTGTAATGTCCTTTTTCTCAGGTGTCGACCCATGTACCTGTTTTCAGTGCTGCCTCCACCGCTCATTCTGGAAGTGACGGTTCTCTACAACTGGGTAAACGTACAGTGGAGTTACGATCGCGACGCCTTCTACACGGTCACAGATTCGTACATCGTTGTTTGGGGCCAGGTAGACGGAAACATACCGTCTATGACGCACAATAACACCGTCAGGTCATTTAACATCACCGATGTGAGTGTGGAGACGACGTATAACATATATGTCCAGGCGATAACGACTTACGGTTCACGCAAATCGGCTACAACGACAATAAAAACCCCAGGTATATAATGTGTCTGCCAAATGTGGCTTACCGTATTGATCCTAATATAAGTGCCTCTTCTCCTGTTACACACGCCCCCAGTAATGGTGAGAATTTAAACTTTACTTACCGTTACATTACATTGGAACATCAGCAAAAAGTGACATGAAATGACATTATTATCCGAGGGCTTTTCCAGAATTAATGGTATGGGGGGGTTGGAAGGCAGTTTTTTTTTTACCCACCACCCATACAAAACAAATATTTTCATACCCCACCACCCATGCATTTGAATTATTGCTTCACCCACCACCCATGCTTTTGAAGTATCGCTTCACCCCACCACCCACACAATTGAATTATTTTTGTTTGCCCCAACCCCCATAATTATTAATTTTGCCTTGCCACACCACCCATATGTATTAATTATTGTATTGCCCCCACCGCCCATACAATTTAATTATTTCTTTGACCCCCAACCCCCATAATTATTTATTATCAAAATTATTTTAAATATATTGCCAATATATCGGTAAGTGGAAAGTGCCAGGTAATTAGAAATCGCATCGGTCCCGTTATTATTCGTTGATTATATGACCGACCTCCGTATCGCCCTTCGACCAACTCAAAATAATACACAATAGCGACCACAGGTGGAAGACTCAGACCTATGACACCAAAAAAAAATATATATATATTTCTCCACAAAATAAGTTTGGCTCCAACCCGATTTTTCTGTCTGTAACTTAGGGCGACTATCTAGGCGCTACAGACAGAAAATTTGGGTTTATTTTGCTCATGCATGTGTCGCAAGCATGCGTGTTGAAATTGCGCATGCGTGTGTGTAGACCGTACTTCCAACAGTCATGCGAGATCGCGAATCACAAACGCGCAATAGCGCGGCGAGGTTGCGAAATAGTGAGATTGATAGAATCGCGTTTTTGTCTCAAAATCTCGCGATCACGCTTCGCGTTTTCGCGATCTCAACCTATGCGAGAAATGACGAAAAAGCGAGGTTGTCACGTTTCCTTAACAGGACACGTACACGTTGTATTAGGAGACGATTCTCGTGTGCTGCCAAAACATATTTTTATTAAGAAATAGAGCAAATGTGGACAAACTTCAGTATTTCTTGACAACTAAAACATAATTTGACAAAACATGATAATCGTCTTAGGAGACGATTATAATGTACTGTCAATACATGTTTATTGAAAAAAACATGTATGATACGTGTTATTGGTTACTGCATCGCATCGTCGACATAATTATACACGCAAGATCGCGAAAACGCGAGACCAAATCGCGAGACGGCGAAATCGCGAGGCGAAAACGTGATATTCTATTGTATTCAATATCGCGTGGATACATAAATAATACTCCCGTCCCCTGCGACATATCATTTTCGGTCTGGGTGCACACCTGATGGTGTTTACAATCATCTGTCGGTAATCCAGTTTCACATGCAAAGTGTGACTGTAGAATTCGGCGGGGAACAAACATATCTAAACCACGCTATGTAGTCGCTCAGTCATCGCCCACGTCAATAAATTGATATTTACGCATTAACTCGACATAGTGCATTTTCACGTGTTTGATCTCTTGATAAAGTAAGTTTGGCAGCACATGAGAATCGTCTCCAAAGACAATTTTCCTATTTTGTCCAAATATGGTTTTGTAAAAAAAAATATACCAATGTTTCATGTTTTCTTTATACATTTGTTGATTTCTTAATAAAATAGTTTTGGAAACACATGAAAATCGTCTCCTTAGACGATTCTAATGTTTTGTTAAAAAAACAACATTGATGCGTTTTGTCACATTTGATTGATTTCTCAATAATAACACATGTTTTGACAGCACATGAGAATAGTCTCCCTAAGTCAACACCATTTATATTTTGTACGAATAATAGCATTGTCGAGCCCGCTTGCGGAAAGCGATACATAGTGATCACAATGACGTCCGGGTGTCTGTGCGTATTTTAAATTGTTGACAGTATTATCACCGAAAACCGACGATGTGACATGGTTTGAAATGTCGAACCTAGCCCATAGTCATTGGGGAAACTGTTAGACCGGGCAAACGTTCGACACATTCAGAAATAAACAATTTAATTCGTGTTTCTCGAGTCGGGTGGAGAGGAAATACGGTCGATTACACATCGTGAAAATCTAGTTGGAACGTAAATGTCAATTTGCACCATTTCAGTTTACCGCGGTTACATCAGCATTATTCTAAGTATGTATGGTCGCTCGTTGGGGGCATTTTTTCCTTCTTTTATAAGGGATGGGTTGTGGCCTAGGGGTAGAACATCTGACTTCCAATCTGGAGGTTGTGGGTTCAAACATGCCTTATGCATCAAAAATATACTTTCATAGCATATTCATAGTATTTCCATCTCACTGGTCTGTCTGATGAGACTGTGTTCACGTCTCTATATGACCTTAGCTGTTGCTGGGACGTTAAACCCATTCGCTTTCACTTTTTTCCTTCGTTTATACGCGTAGAAACGATAATTAAGAACCTTAAAGTTCTTTTCCACCCGTGAAGGAATGTTAATTTATTTCTCTAAATATTCGTTTCTTGGCATGTCAACGCGATGAGACGAAAACGTTAATTTACATAAAATATATCAATAACCATCGATTGCAAAACGTGATTATAATACCGTATTATATACATTTTTTACACAGTGACTTCAAGTGATTTTCGTCTTGGAGCCATAGACAAGAAGAAACGGAATTCGTTTCTACACTGCGTCTGCGAAGAAACGAAAATTAGCATCCTTTAGATGAACACACATCGGCGGGAAAAAAACATGACATTTACTACAATTACATTACGTTTCGAAGCCTTGAAGGAATGCTAATTATCGTTCTTTCGTGACATAGAAATTAATTTTAAGGTTGTGAACTGGAAAAAACGAATAAATATGGGGTCAGAATAAATTAAAATAAAATAAATTTTCGTCGTATTTGATTTAAATCGTCCCCGGGTCCGAGGGGTAAAATTTACGTTCGTTCGCGGCGAGTAAACAAAATGAAATGTCGTGATGGAATGTACGGTCAACTCCATTCAATCACATGATGTACAAAGTAGTAACTCAGTGATTCCAGTGGTGGATCCAGGATTTGACCAGGGGGGGGACCACATGGTACTTGAACGAGGTACGCTCGTTCGTCGACTGAGCGGTGCGAGGGAGTTTGCTAGGGGGGTCCGGGGCATGCCCCCCCCCTTGAAATTTTTGAATTGAGGAAGCCATTTCCTGCATTCTACAGTACGCTCAATATTTCGTAAAAAAAATCAATACAAAAAATCGGGATTTCTGAAGGGCCGCCCCCCCCCCCCCTGAATCCGCCACTGGATTCGTCGCATTTTGCTGAGTCATTGTGTCGATGTACAAAGTAGTAACACAGTGATTCGCTGCAATTCGCCACCTCGCGGCACGTCCACTTTTTGTATGACCATCATACATGGATTGGCTGCTTTGACGATAGTGCGCTTGCGCAAACAGAAAGAGTCTGACTGAGGATTCGCTACCCTGCAGTTTCTCGCCTAGAGGTTTCGCACCTTTCCCTAAGGAGGTTCCGGTACCCACGAAAGTGTAGTGAAATGTACAGATAGCGAACACGCAGGTAGCGAAACCACCGTAATTCCGAAAAAAAGATACCGTCAAGTCGGCCCATGTCAACTCGGACTCGGGGACGATTTAAATTAAATACGACAAAAACTATTTTTTTTTATTTATTTATTCTGACCCCCATTTTATTTATTTCACCTGCTAAATAGCCACATTGATTTATTTCACGCTAGGAAGATAGACCCACGATGCACACAATTCAATTTTAGAAAACCCCACCATGCACAAAATTCATTTTTTGGAAAACCCCACCATGCACAAAATTCATTTGTTGGAACACCCCACCACCCATCCAAATTTAAATCGGGTGCCGTCCAACCCCCCCCGCCCCCCACCCCCCCACCCCATACCAAAAATTCTGGAAAAGCCCTGATTATTAGCCAGGTTTTTTTGGAGAAAAAAATCCAGGCCATTGGATTGGCGGACAGTTGGGTGGGCGGGCGGATGTCCACAATCAATGTTAAGTTTTCGTGTTTGAGTCCATTTCTTTGTTACTGTACCACCTAGGACCACCAAACTTTCACAGCTTCATAACCAAGGGATGCCCACCACATACAACTATCCAACATGTGACCATTTTTTTGCCTTCACCTATTATTTCTACGTAATTAACTTAGCCATTTTCAACGTTAATTTTAAGATTTTTGGTTAAAAGTTTTTCGTTATACTATATCTCTGCAACTGCTTCGCCTATTACCTTGAAACTTCACATGGGTGTTTATCATCATCCATATTTTCATTCTACCCCCCAACCGTGCGGCCACTGTGACCAATGTCAAGGTCAAATTACTTTGAATTTTTTTGTTAAAGTTTTTTCGTGTACTATGTCTCTGCAACTGCTTCACCCATTACCTTGATACTTCACATGGGTGTTTATCATCATTGTCGCGCCCGCTTGCGGAAAGCGCGATATCGTCGGCATTTTGGCATACGTCCGTCCGTCCATCCGTACGTCTGTGTGTCCGGTTAACGTTTTTTGGTTAAAGTTTTTCCATCTACTATATCTATTTTTTTATTGTCCATGCCTCGCCCCAAGACGCGACATGCAGGCCACGGCCATCTAGTCTACAAAACGTGGGTATAATGATGTTATCCAAGTGTCTATGCTTGGAAAAAACCTGGTCTTCGTGGCTTTGCCTCGTTTCTTGTCTCTGCTTAAATTGCTCCAGAAGTTTACACTGGAAGTTAAAAACCGAATATGAGTGGACTGGCTAGTTGCTGTTTTGCGATAGGGGAAAACTTCTTTACTGCACTGGATGTATAGTGGTAGATCTACCTATGCTGTACATGTAGTTTACGGAACACAATTGAGACACACCATGCGATTTTGTACCTTCGCACATCTGCGTAAATTTATTAAATACATGTACGTTTACACAATTTACAATATTTTTCATTAATAAAGTAAAAAGTTGACAAAATTTTCATAGTACATGAGGAATCTGAAAATGTGTTCATCTTTTGACGCTATTTACGGACTATATTGTAAATTTTTTAAACTTATTTCATGAAATTACACAGATGACCGAAGGTACAAAATCACATGGCGTGTCTCAATTGTAGCTGTGACTGGGACAATGGGGCTCATGAGATTTGTGTCCAGTGTAGTTCCTGGTCATATAGCACACTCCTGTAGCCTGGTAACGATCTATGTTGGTTGTTAGAAGCATAACTGGTGCTACATTGATGGAATGATGAACAGTGCAGATCCTGCTCAGATTGTGCGGATGCACATGCTGATCTGAATCTGCACTGGTTGCAAAGCCTATAAGCCCCATTTCCCCATTCACAGCCATAATTGTGGATTACCGTTGTTGTATTACCGAATGTAAACTACTGTCTGTTCCACATTTTTCTGCCGACGAAATTTTATCAGAACCGGTAGGAATTCATTGAGGAGCCTTGAAATTCCTACATGTTTCTTGCGTTGTCATATCAAAAGTCACTACTGTCTGTTTCACGAAACCTGCCCAAATTTTACAGCCATATAAACAATGCAAAATCAATTTTTATGAAATTTGTATTAAATTTGATTAAAATTAAAAAATGAGCCTTCTTTTTATTTCGTGTGTTTTGGTAAATATTGATTTTATTACGAAAAACTGATTTTCTATGGTATTTGAACATGGGGGGAAAGGAGGTGGAGGAGCTGGTGGAGTAGCTGGTGGAGGAGCCAAAAATGAATTGGATATTGACTCCGAAATCTGGCTTGATCTAGCTTCAAAATGATCTAACTAAGAAAACAACAGTTACATTTTGAAAATTGCATGTTAAATCCCCAGGCTCACTCATAGATTTTGATATTATCGAAAAAAAAAATTATTTATGAATTGTATATATAGCTGTTATATGGGCAGGTTTTGTGAAACACAGTAGTCTTGTATTCTGTTAGAAACAAAATTGCTACCCGGCAATATAACCCCATCTCTTTAATGTAACGCATGGAAGAGAGATTTTTGTAATCGGTTATCCGGTGTGTTTGATATGTTGGTCATATAAAACTGTCAAAGCTGTATCATTAAATTATTAATTAAGAACATACACTGTACACATGCAGAAATTGGTTATTTTACCGTGTCAATGTGTTTATCTGACATTTACATGTATATATTGTTAAGCTTCATTTCGTTGTGTTGAATGTTTAACAACAACTAGAGAAAAGATGGCTTCCATGGGAAAATGATTTCCCTGTTCTATTATTTTTGGCAATTTAGTAGTTCGACATCAAAGATTATTTGTATACAATATACGGTTGCTAAATTTTGAAATACCATCAACGGGTTTGGGTATGCACTTCGGTTGCTCATATTTTTATACCCTCCGCAACGAGTTATACTGGAATCCGTCCGTCCGTCTGTCACTAAACTTAACATCAGAGAAATATTGTTATAACTTCTATTTCCTTCATTTAAAATGCTTTTTATTTCACACATGCATTCCTGTAAGGCTGTACTACCATGCTGTGCCAAATCCACGACCGTCCAACCCCCGCTGATCCCAAGGTCAAGGTCAAATACTTAGTACAAAACTTAACATCAGAGAAATATTGTTCTAACTTCTATTTCCTTCATCTAAAATGCTTAATATTTCACACATGCATTCCTGTAAGGCTCTACTACCATGCTGTGCCAAATCCACGACCGTCCAACCCCCGCTGATCCCAATGTCAAGGTCAAATACTTAGTCTCTTTACAAAACTTAACATCAGAGAAATATTGTTATAACTTCTATTTCCTTCATTGAAAATTCTTATTATTTCACTTGTGCATTCCTCTAAGGTTGTACTATCATGCTGTGACAAATCTACGACTGTCCAACCCCCGCTGATCCCAAGGTCAAGGTCACATACTTAGTCTCTTTACAAAACTTAACATCAGAGAAATATGTTATAACTTCTATTTCTTTCATTGAAAATTCTTAATATTTCATATGCTGTGACAAATCCCCGCTGATCTCGAGGTCAACGTCACATACTTACACCTCGAAATTAATCCTTAAATCCTTATTTGTGTTTGAAATTGACGGTCCTTGGTAACTTTTTTAAACGCCCCCCTTTTGTAAAATGTAACGCCCCTGGGGGCATTAATTCGAGGTTATACGGTAGTCTCTTTACAAAACTTAACATCAGAGAAATCGGTTATAACTTCTATTTCCTTGCTCGGATCTGCTTCACATTTCACACACTCATTGCTCCAAATTCACGTTCATGCCGCTCCCGCTAATCCCAGAGTCAAGGTCACAAGCCCACACACTTGGAAATTTTTACTTATTTTAGGGGTACCTCGCTTACTGACCAATCTAGTTCATGCTGTGACAAATCCCCGCTGATCTCGATGTCAAGGTCACATACTTAGAGAAATATGTTATAACTTCTATTTTTTCATCAACAATTCTTAATATTTCATTCATGCATTCCTCTAAAGCTCTAATATCATGCTGTGAGAAATCCCTGCTTAGCTCGAGGTCAAGGTCACATACTTAGTCTCTACATAACATCAGAGAAATCAGTTATAACTTCTATTTCCTTGCTCGGATCTGCTTCACATTTCACACACGCATTGCTTCAATAGACCTCTACCACCCGGTGACAAATTCACGTTCATGCCGCCCCCGCTAAGCCCGGAGTCAAGGTCACAAGCCCACACACTTGGAATATTTTTACATATTTAGGGGTACCTAGGCCCACGCGGGGTGGTAATCCGTGAGCCTCGCTTACTGACCAATCTAGTTTGAATAGGTCAAATTGTAGCCGTCGATAAGTATTGTAGCTAGTATTTTGTGTGTTCACACTGTCTTTATATTCTAAAATATTGTATTTTTATTTCTGTACTGGTAGTATGGTGCTCCCGCCCCTCACCCCCATATATGTGGCAGTGACCGCAGAAAGTTGGCTTTTGGGTTTTTCGGCCACTGTAGATCCAGATCAGCTTGTGCATCCACACAGTCTGATCAGCATTTGCACTGTTCGCCATTCCGTAAATGAAATATCCGTCATGCTTCTAATGTGCAACATATATATTTATCAGGCTAAGGGAGTATGCTATTTGATCAGGAGATACACTGGTTACAAATCATATAAGCGCTAGTTCTCCAATCATAGCCACATATGACTTTCATGTTGAACGGATGTAAAGCCCCAATCAATTAACCAAGCAATCAATCAATCAAATAATTAATCAATCAGCCAGCAAATCACTAAAACAATCAAATCAACCAATCAATCAATAAATCAATCAACATATCAATAAATTAATCAATTAATCAATAAACCAATCAATCAATCAATAATTTTATCCATGTGCTTCCAGAGGCTCCCGTGGTGGACAGATTCACAGTGACGTTACACATTCTTGGCATCGAATTTTCTCCGCTATTACGTGATCCTGATTCCTTTCGGTATGTGGAGGAGAAGAGAAATTTTCTGGATAATGTAAGTCTGAACGATAACATCTTTGTATGTCCCACCACGATAGTAGTGGGGGTATTTAGCAGGCATTTTACCCTTGTCCATCTATCCAGGTCAACATGTCCATCACAAACCTTGTAACCTGCAATACAAATTTTAAACCACAATAGGTAAAGGTTTAACACCACGAATGTTGGAAACACAAATTGTCGTCTACTGTTGTTTATATTTTGTCTTCTTTATGGCCGAATAGCAGTGTGTCCACATCTCCTTTATTTCAAAGAATCTCCTTTATTTCATGATTCTGCTAGATCTTCTTTATTTTCTCCTTTTTTTGGGACAAATCTCTTTTGAAAAAAAGAAGATTTTCTGCATTTGTATTGGCCTATTCCTTACAAGTGAGTGTGTAATTGTATTCAAGCGACTATATACTTTCAAATTGAGCTCCTTCTGCAATAACACACTGGTTTATTAGGGTGTATTGTCTATTTTCCCATGCATTTCTATATTATAACTGTATAGCTATGGTGTAGCAAGCTATGGAAGTCTCCACTAGTCCTTAGGTTTTAAAATCAAAGTACTTAAAGTACTGAAACTACTGAAACTATGTTAGCTCCACAAGATTACTAACTTATACTTACAATCTAACAATTAAAACTAATTGATTTTCAGCATCAATCCATTATATGTTCAAATAATAAAGACATATTAACTAACTATTTATGACGACACCCACAATGTTGATGTCTGGCACCCAGCTACATCAACAGGCTATTTTAACGTTTGTTTCAATGTGTATGAAAGCAACAAAATTAATATTGGCCAAACATCCACACCATCGCACCGACGACAATAAACCAACATTACTATCCTACTATTTGTGCCTGTGAGAGAATGAGCTGAAAAAGTAGCTGCTGGATCTAATCAACAGCGCAGGAAATAATAATCCTTCAATACACCGGTGACAGCATCAGTGCGTCAGGTATCGTGCATGGTTTCCGGCGGCTCTGTTTAGTCGATTCATCAATACACGGCATTGGTATGTCAGATGTGGTGTGTGGTGTCCGGCGGCTCTGTTTACAGATCATCAGGTGATATAAAATTAATTTTATGGATATAATTTCCACCCGCCCTTAAACAGTAATTCCAGATTATTTTTATGCCACCGGGTTTCGAAGAAACGGGTACACCTTTTCTCTTGTGCTCTGTACACCTTATCTGTAGAGAGAACAATAGAGACTGGGAGAACCATGTGCTGCATGTGCTAGCATGTGCAGATGTCCAGTCTTGACCACAGGTAATTTATACAGGTAAATTACTACATTGGATATTACATTTCCGTAAACTGTGTTGAAAATATTGTGGCATTATGGGGACCTGTGCAGATATATGTAGATAAATATAGGACTATTAAACAAAAATTCTCGGCTCCAGTAGCAAGCATTATTATTTTTAAACTTTTTTTTTCCTTTTTTTTTTTTTAATTTTTTTTTTTTTTTTTAATTTTTTTTTTCAAATTATTTTTCAATTTTTGTCTAGTAGCATAAGGTCATAAGTGCTATATACAGACTATTCACCTGTGCATGTGCTAGCATGTGCAACTGACCACTGACTACTTACAGGTAATTTATACAGGTAAATGATTATATTACATTTCCGTAAACTGTGTTGAAAATATTGTGGCAATATGTGGACCTGTGTATATATGATATGTAGATAAATATAGGACTATTAAAAAACATTCTGGGCTCCAGTAGGGAGCATTATTCTTTTCTTTTTTTTTAATTTAATTTTTTTTTTCCATTTTTTTTTTCTCCCATTCTTTTTCAATTTTTTAACTGACCACTAACTTATTACATGTAATGTATACAGGTACATTATTACATTTCCGTAAACTGTGTTGACAATATTGTGGCAGTATGTGGACCTGTGCAGATATATGTAGATAAATATAGGACTATTAACAAAAATGTTGGGCTCCAG
Organism: Conchocele bisecta; assembly: GCA_029237695.1. Lineage (NCBI taxonomy): Eukaryota > Metazoa > Mollusca > Bivalvia > Lucinida > Thyasiridae > Conchocele > Conchocele bisecta. The sequence continues at coordinate 161,426,305 of CM055265.1, read as the reverse complement.
TAGCGAGCATTATTACTTTTTTTTTTTTTTGTATATTACATTTCTGTAAACTGTGTTGAAAATATTGTGGCATTATGTGGACCTGTGCAGATATATGTAGATAAATATAGGACTATTAAAAAAAAATTCTGGGCTCCAGAAGCAAGCATTATTATTTTTAATTTTTAAACTTTTTTTTTCCATTTTTTTTTCTCATTTTTTTTTTCAAATTCTTTTTCAATTTTTGTCTAATAGCATAAGGTCGTAAGTGCTATATACAGACTATTATCATATAATAAAACAATTATTGACTAGTGAGCCATAGAATATAATCTGATATTCTATGGCTCACTAGTCAATAATTGTATAATATGTTCGGGCCAGTGAAAATTGTTTTCGGGCCCAGGCTCGAGGTCAAGGCGGGACAAGGCGAGGCATCTGATTCCGCGGAATTCTTGTTTACTTATCTCCCTTTGTTGTTTCGTGCTCTGATTTTGTATCCAGAGCATAACTCGAACACCCTTTGGAATATTTTTATGCCCCACCACGATAGTGGAGGGGGCATTTAGTATTACCCTTGTCCGTCCGTCCGTCCGTCCGTCCGTCCGTCCGTCCGTCCGTCCGTCCGTCCGTCCGTCCGGGCAGACATTCAGGTACTTATGTGGCTAGCCCCACAGGGTTATGGACTTGTTAAAGGATAGGGTTGGTTACAATTAGCCACCTAAGATATCGTTTTATGTGGCTAAAAGTGGTTTTATGTGGCTAATATTTAACATGCGATAAGCCACATAGTTACCTGAAAGTAAGAACGTCCGTCCGTCCGTCCGTACGTCCGTCCGTCCGTCCGTCCGTCCGGGCACACATTAGGGTACTTATGTGGCTAGCCCCACAGTGGCTAAAAATCGTTTTATGTGGCTAATATTTAACATGTGATAAGCCACATAAGTATCCATTTGTAAGAACCGTCCGTCCGTCCGTCCGTCCGTCCGTCCGTCCGGGCACACATTAGGGTACTTATGTGGCTAGCCCCACAGGGTTATGGACTTGGTAAAGGATAGGGTTGGTTACAATTAGCCACCTAAAAAATCCTTTTATGTGGCTAAAAATCGTTTTATGTGGCTAATATTTAACATGTGATAAGCCACATAAGTATAGTAATGTAAGAACGTCCGTCCGTCCGTCCGTCCGTCCGGGCAGACATTCAGGTACTTATGTGGCTAGCCCCACAGGGTTATGGACTTGTTAAAGGATAGGGTTGGTTACAATTAGCCACCTAAGATATCGTTTTATGTGGCTAAAAGTGGTTTTATGTGGCTAATATTTAACATGCGATAAGCCACATAGTTACCTCAAAGTAAGAACGTCCGTCCGTCCGTCCGTCCGTCCGCACACACGAATGGGTACTTGTTGTAAGCGTACGGGGATCTTATTGGTAGGGTTAGGATAGTGTTGGGTACTCTTGTTGGGTATTTTTATACAGTAAAAACCCAACAAGTATTCATTCGTAGGAACGTGCATCCCGTCCTCCCGTCCGTCCGTCCGTCCGTCACAAAACTTTAACACTCGGGTAAATGTCTCCTAATTTCTTCATCCTTCGACCGATCTGCTTCATATTTCATATACACATTGCTCTGATGGTTCACTACCGCCCTGTGCCAAATCCCCGCCAAGCCCAGGGTCAAGGTCACATACTTGGTGCTTCAAAAACTTTAACGCTCGGGTTAATATCTTATAATTTCTGTTTTCTTTCACGGATCAGCTTCATATTTCATACACATTGCTCTAATGGTCCTCTACTGCCCTGTGCCAAATCCACGTTTGTCCTGCCCCCGCCAAGCCTAGGGTCAAGGTTACATACTTGTGCTTCAAAAACTTTAACGCTCAGGTAAATATCTTATAATTTCTGTTTTCTTTCACGGATCAGCTTCATATTTCATATACGCATTGCTCTAATGGTCCTCTACCGCCCTGTGCCAAATCCACGTTCGTCCTGCCCCCGCCAAGCCCAGGGTCAACGTCACATACTTAGTGCTTCAAAAACTTTAACGCTCGGGTAAATATCTTATAATTTCTGTTTTCTTTCATGGATCATCTTCATATTTCATATACGCATTGCTCTAATGGTCCTCTACCTCCCGGTGCCAAATCCACGTTCGTCCTGCCCCCGCCAATCCCAGGGTCAAGGTCACATACTTGGTGCTTCAAAAACTTTAATGCTCAGGTAAATATCTTATAATTTTTCTTTCCGTTCACAGATCAACTTCATATTTCATATACACATTGCTCTAATGGTCCTCTACCGCCCTGTGCCAAATCCACGTTCATCCCGCCCCCGCCAAGCCCAGGGTTAATTCATCATACTTAGTGCTTCAAAAACTTTAACACTCAGGTAAATATCTTATAATTTCTGTTTTCTTTCACGGATGAGCTTCATATTTCATATATGCATTGCTCTAATGGTCCTCTACCGCCCTGTGCCAAATCCACGTTCGTCCTGCCCCCGCCAAGCCCAGGGTCAAGGTCACATACTTGGTGCTTCAAAAACTTTAACGCTCAGGTAAAAGAAAATTTTGACTTGGAATTTGGCCTCATTTATTATCAAAGCGATATGTGGGACATCCGTGTTCTATGAACACATTTTCTAGTTTATTAAACTTCACACATGCATAGAAGACGACCCAAAGGTGTGTCGCACGTAAGAATGACAACTATTGCATCGTTAATTGTTTAGTTATCTCCCTTTGTTTTTCCGTCACTGATTTTGTCTCCGGAGCATAACTCGAACACCCTTTTTTCAAACTACTTGTGTATCTGGGGAGGGGGATAAACATGCGCTTGTCGACAAGCGTCCATTTCTAGTTCCATTGATCTTTAGGAGCTAATCCTTTGATCTTTTAAAGAACAAATAGCTCATAACTCCCAAATGTTTGAACGTCCATCCATCTGTCCGTCTGTCCGTCTGTCCATCACACTTTTCGGTTAACCACTTTGTCACAGTTTCTCAAATATGCTGCAGGTGGCATCCGCGTTCGACAGACGCATTTCTTGTTTATTTAATTGTATTTGTATGATAAATCATGAATTATTGTTTGTTAACACTATTTACAACAACTTTTAATGAAAAAAGAATTACGACACACCCGCCCTATGGCCACAATGGCCGCGAGGTATCCTTCCACTAAACTGGTGTGATATCTATGGTGACAGTTCTGTTAACTATTGTTTGATGGAACAGTATGACAAAACATTGACTATAATGTAAATATAAATATATAATTAAATAATTCAGACTGTGTGCTTTACTCTTTAGTTTACATGTACAAGCGCTTCAGTAAAATTCAGTAATTGAACATTACAAATTCGACACTCATAATCATTGGTAGTTTTAAATGTAGAAATAGTTGACATTCCATCTCTTCCACTGCCATACGAGGTAGCTCCAATGGAGCCAACCTAGTAAACAACATATACAAATGGTAGGCAGGGCTGAATCATGATAACAGCCATCACGATTAGCGTCCTTGCCCATGCCAACTATATATTTAACCTTGTGCATGGTTGTTACATTTAGAGGGCCAGTATCCAATGGGATCAGAGCACCGACGGGGGCCTAAGACATCACACAGAGCATTGGCTTTGTTATGCCCCACCACGATAGTGGAGGGGGCATTTATTTAGTGTTACCCTTGTCTGTCCGTCACCAATCGTGTAACTCGTAAAACGTAAACCCTAATAGCTACATACCTGAAATAACTTGGTATGTAGCTTCCTTATGATGGGTTGATGCGCAACGTTTATTTTGATTCGACCCCCGGGTCATGAATTATCTCCCCCTTTCGACTTAAACTTTGGCAATTTTACCTTGTAACTCGTAAAACTTTTAAACCCTAATAGCTACACACCTGAAACCTGGTATGTAGCTTCCTTATGATGAGTAGATGCGCAAAGTTTATTTCGATTTTTGATTTGTTTACTATCAAAATGGTATGTTGTGCATCCGTATTCTATGAACACATTTTCTTGTTTTTCCTTAAAACATTACAACAATTTAAGACAGTTGTACGGCCTGCCTGCGGCTACTGGTCCTCCATATGGTACTGGCCCTATACCAGTATGTATTCTAGGTAAGGCTAAAGATGCGGGTTGGGGTACCCAAACACCCCCATCTCGAACTCGCTCCCCACGGCCGCAAATAAATCCTAAGTCTCTATCTCCTTTATTTTCATTTCAAGTCTGTGATCACATTGAAGAGCATGGAGACATACACTTGCACAAAGTTCTAATTGGTCACCCTATACGTGGGGTGTTTTGAGACAAATACAAGATACAATCAGTCCGGGCCTATCAGTTAATATTCGACCCAGAATCCGTATAAAAGATGATTTATATGTAGTATTAATTCATTAGAAAGGCAATGTAGAAAATATTTTATTAATACATTATCACTCTAAAATATCAAAGTATTTGTCTAAAAACGTCCTAATTATAGGGTGACCAATTAGTTTATAGTGTTTGAACTTATTCCGTAACCACTTAAGCCTAGTGTGTCTTAGATAGTCATTCCTGGATGGATGTACAATGCATGTACAACCTAAGGCCATACCATTGTTTTTCTCTGTTAAGCGTCCACCCGGATGGCCAAACCCTACTTACATATCCGGTAAAAACAAATAAGGCCTTGAAAAGAAACGAATGTAAATTTATGTTAAAAACTTCCTCAATCCTTTGCAGTGTGCAAAGGGTTGAGGAAGTTTTTACCATCAATTTAAATTGTAAGAAAACACTCTTATTAAACTTATTGAGTGTAAATTCATGAACAGATTTAAAACTTAGACAAGTCCCTAATCAATATGCATATTACTTAACCAGTAAATAGTGTAAAATATCATACATGTACACAGTTTGTTTGTTTTTACATAGAACCACTCTCGAAACATACCCGCACGCGGAAGCTTAACAGAGGAAGAACTTTGTATGGACTAAGGGGTATTATGTCAATTTTTTCTAACATGAAATATGGGACAACTGATCAAAACGAAGCAAAGAAAGTTGAAAATTCCATTACCAACATATTTTGGCTGCATATGAGAATCATCACCATTATCAAGCATTGTCAAACTCATTTAAATAGCAGACAACAAAAAAACAGCAGACAACACAATTTGTTCAGTTAATATAACGGTTGTACATGTACTGCTGTTTATTTGCAAACTTCCATTTTTATCATCAGAAACATACTTAATTTGGAAATGATTCTGAAGTGCTGTCAAAACATGTTTGAGGGTTAATGGATTGTTCCCTGACCAAACGACCAACAATGTAAATGGTTTTCTTCGATTTTGTCCATATTTACATGTGGCTGTGCCTGGATAAATGGGGCTTATGGGATTTGTGACCAGTGTAGCTCCTGATCAAATAGCATACTTATGTAGCCTAATAACAATCTACCGGTATATTGTTTGTTAGAAATTTGACGGGTGTTTCATTGATGGAATTGCGAACAGTGCAAATCCTGATCATACTACGGATGCACAGGCTGATCTGGATCTACACTGGCCACAAAATCAATAAGCGCTATTTCTCCAGTCACAGACACATATATATGTAACTTATCCGATTATTTCATTAGGATAGAGCAGACCGTGGCCGAGGGGTAACACCATCAGACTGCCATGCTGGCGACTCGATGCAGTGTTCAGTTCCAGGGCGTCAGTATTTCTGAGATACTTTATATTTCCTGCTCTACTAATCCTTTCGGATAGGGACTTTAACAGGTGGTCCCGTGTATCAGATTTGAAGGAAAGTCTGGGCACGTTAAATAACCAGTGGGGACTATTCTAATAAGAGCTAGGCCCACTGTGGCCGGTTTCGTCGTTAAATCCAAGCATTTACATTGCATTGGGCCTTTTCCAGATATCTGAATTCATGCTTTCATTTTCAGATGATGGCCATCTTGAAACCCACATTGGGATTCCACTCAATTGACTTTCTTGGCTTCAGGTTGGTACAACATATATATGTATGTCTGTCTGTCCGTCCATCTGTCCGTAAAGAGTTGTACATCAAACTAGTCCTACAGTTTTTAACTGATTACGTTTCCAACTTTGGCTTGTACGACGAACTAGTCCTACATTTTTCCAGCGATCCAATTCATACTTTGCATACCTTACCACCATGAAGTTCCGCAGTGTGTAACACAAAAAGGTTCACGCCACATAAAGTCCGTATGGAATTACCCCCCTTTTTCGAAACCAAACTTCCCATTTTTGACTTGTACGGCGAACTAGTCATATATTTTTTCACTGACCCAATTCATACTGCAAATTGGAAAGGCGACCTCAATTTAAGGATAACTTTATTAATTTTTATTACACTGAATTTATTACATTTTGGCTGTGATAATGTAATACATTCAGTATAATAATTCTGCATACAGTTCTTTTAATCATCAAATATATGCAGTTGTTAGTTCTATATTAAATAATGCATTTGGGGAAAAATAAATGATTACTCCCTCAAAGTATACTTTGTTAGATAAGTATACTTTGCAATGTTGGTCACTGTTGTAACACGAATTACTCAAGTGAAATCTCGGGACGATGAAAAATGCTGTTGAAACCTTGACCTGTTGATGTCCTTCAGTAAACGAGGTACCTAGCGTACATGAACCTTTGACATTTCAAATGGTTTGTAACAATAGTGTGCACAGTCCCTACACTGACATTAAATATAGCTGACAATGTCCTCACCGTCAATCTGCCGTCTTTTTCAAGAGTGTCACATGGTGTGCGCTGGGTATGTGTTACTATGGTAATTCAAACGTTCGTTATGTTTAACTTAGTAACACGATTGTACAAACACTCAGACACTCTGATTATTGCGAATTGATGGCGGTTTGCGGTAAACTATATTTCATGGTCATATTGTAAATAATAAACCACTGTGAAAGAAAGTCTACATTATTTTTGAACAACCCTCTTATATGTGACAATCATTAAGTGCCTTAGTGAGTAATGTGAACATTGCTTATATGGTCCCAAACCGTATGGAGTTATGCTCGATTTACGAGACAGAAAATGCAACTTTATGCTTCTCTTCTTTGCACATGCGGAGGGTAATATAGGACATTTATTCTACTTGTGCATATTTTTATACCTCCACCACTGGGAGCATCATAGCATTACCAGTGTCAGTCCATCCCTACATATGTACGTCACTTCATGTCCAGGTAAATGTCTTATAATAAATATGTTTCCATAGACAGAGCTTCTTCATTTTTAGCCAGGTTTTTTGAAAAAAAATCCAGGCTATTGGATTGGCGAAAGCCGGGCGGGCGGGCGGCGGGTGGGTGGGCGGCGGGCGGGCGGCGTCCACAATCAATGTTAAGTTTTCGTGTTTGAGTCCATTTCTTTGTTACTGTACCACCTAGGACCACCAAACTTTCACAGCTTCATAATCAAGGGGTGCCCACCACATATCACTATCCAACATGTTACTTTTTTTTTAACTTGACCCATTTTTTCCGCGTAGTCCACTTAGCCATTTTCAATGTTAAGTTTTCGCGTTTACAATGTTAAGTTTTCGTGTTTAAGTCCATTTCTTTGTACTGTACCACCTAGGACCACCAAACTTTCACAGCTTCATAATCAAGGGGTACCCACCACATATCACTATCCAACATGTTACTTTTTTTTTAACTTCACCCATTTTTTCCGCGCAGTCGACTTAGCCATTTTCAATGTTAAGTTTTCGCGTTTACAATGTTAAGTTTTCGTGTTTAAGTCCATTTCTTGGTACTGTACCACCTAGGACCACCAAACTTTCACAGCTTCATAACCAAGGGGTGCCTACCACATACAACTATCCAACATGTGACCATTTTTTTTACCTTCACCTATTATTTCTACGTAATTGACTTAGCCATTTTCAACGTTAACTTTTTAACGTACGTCTGGTTAGAGTTTTTTGGTTAAAACTTTTTCGTTATACTATATCTCTGCAACTGCTTCGCCCATTACCTTGAAACTTCACATGGGTGTTTATCATCATCCATATTTTCATTCTAACCCCCAACCGTGCGGCCCCTGTGCCCAATGTCAAGGTCAAATTACTTTGAATTTTTTTGTTAAAGTTTTTTCGTGTACTATATCTCTGCAACTGCTTCACCCAATACCTTGATACTTCACATGGGTGTTTATCATCATTGTCGCACCTGCTTGCGGAAAGCGCGATCCTGTGCCCAATGTCAAGGTCAAATTATTTTGGATTTTTTTTTTAAAGTTTTTTCGTGTACTATATCTCTGCAACTGCTTCACCCAATACCTTGATACTTCACATGGGTGTTTATCATCATTGTCGCACCTGCTTGCGGAAAGCGCGATCCTGTGCCCAATGTCAAGGTCAAATTACTTTGAATTTTTTTGTTAATTTTTTTTCGTGTACTATATCTCTGCAACTGCTTCACCCAATACCTTGATACTTCACATGGGTGTTTATCATCATTGTCGCACCTGCTTGCGGAAAGCGCGATCCTGTGCCCTATGTCAAGTTCAAATTACTTTGAATTTTTTTGTTAATTTTTTTTCGTGTACTATATCTCTGCAACTGCTTCACCCAATACCTTGATACTTCACATGGGTGTTTATCATCATTGTCGCACCTGCTTGCGGAAAGCGCGATCCTGTGCCCAATGTCAAGGTCAAATTACTTTGAATTTCTTTGTTAAAGTATTTTCGTGTACTATATCTCTGCAACTGCTTCACCCAATACCTTGATACTTCACATGGGTGTTTATCATCATTGTTGCACCTGCTTGCGGAAAGCGCGATCCTGTGCCCAATGTCAAGGTCAAAATTTTTTTTAAAAGTTTTTTCGTGTACTATATCTCTGCAACTGCTTCACCCAATACCTTGATACTTCACATGGGTGTTTATCATCATTGTCGCACCTGCTTGCGGAAAGCGCGATCCTGTGCCCTATGTCAAGTTCAAATTACTTTGAATTTTTTTGTTAAAGTTTTTTCGTGTACTATATCTGTGCAATTGCTTCACCCAATACCTTGATACTTCACATGGGTGTTTATCATCATTGTCACACCTGCTTGCGGAAAGCGCGTATCGTCGGCATTTTGGCATACGTCCGTCCGTTCGTCCGTGTGTCCGGTTAAAGTTTTTTGGTTAAAGTTTTTCCATCTACTATATCTATTTTTTTAGTGTCCATGCCTCGCCCCAAGGCGCGACATGCAGGCCACGGCCATCTAGTCTACAAAAAGTGGGTATAATTATGTTATCCAAGTGTCTATGCTTGGAAAAAACCTGGCCTTCGTGGCTTTGCCTCGTTTCTTGTTTTTAACTTGACCCATTTTTTCCGCGCTGTCGACTTAGCCACTTTCAACGTTAACTTTTCGCGTTTACAATGTTAAGTTTTCGTGTTTAAGTCCATTTCTTTGGTACTGTACCACCTAGGACCACCAAACTTTCACAGCTTCATAACCAAGGGGTGCCTACCACATACAACTATCCAACATGTGACCATTTTTTTACCTTCACATATTATTTCTACGTAATTGACTTAGCCATTTTCAACGTTAACTTTTTAACGTACGTCTGGTTAAATTTTTTGGTTAAAACTTTTTTGTTATACTATATCTCTGCAACTGCTTCGCCCATTACCTTGAAACTTCACATGGGTGTTTATCATCGTCCATATTTTCACTCTAACCCCCAACCGTGCGGCCCCTGTGCGCAATGTCAAGGTCAAATTACTTTGAATTTATTTGTGAAAGTTTTTTTCCTGTACTATGTCTCTGCAACTGCTTCACCCATTACCTTGATACTTCACATGGGTGTTTATCATCATTGTCGCACCCGCTTGTGGAAAGCGCGATATCGTCGGCATTTTGGCATACGTCCGTCTCGTCAGTACGTCCGTGTGTCCGGTTAAAGTTTTTTTGTTAAAGTTTTTCCATCTACTATATCTATTTGTTTAGTGTCCATGCCTCGCCCCAAGGCGCGACATGCAGGCCATGGCCATCTAGTCTACAAAAAGTGGGTATAATTATGTTATCCAAGTGTCCATGCTTGGAAAAAACCTGGCCTTCGTGGCTTTGCCTCGTTTCTTGTTCACAATTGCATTTATCTGACGGTCCTCTATCATGCTATATCACTATCCACAATCCTCGGGCCCTTGTTAATACCAAAGTCAAGGTGACAGACTCGACAAGAATGGTTACTCTTGATCAACATCTTTCACAAGTTGTCTACCTTTGTCATCAATGTACTCGCTTTCATGTTCTGACAAGCCATATTTCTAGTACATTGTATTACATCAATATGTTCAATTTACAGGGAAGCCAACAGTGTGTATGCTGACTTTGTTATAACTGTCAACCAGTCGGGCAGTGTAGAAGGAACAAAGGACGTTCTACAGAAAGCAACATCTTCAGGATGGATAAATACCCTTTCTGTTAACTCGAGTTACTTCATCACTTCATCACAACGTACGTCAAATTGTATTGCTACGCACGCTTGAGCACAGTGCGATATACTCGGCACATTGGCTACGTACATACATACGTGCGCCCGGTTAAAGGTTTTGATTTAATGTTTTTCTGTATACTATCAAATCTTGTTTAGTACTATCAAATGCCTCAGCTGGGGCGACATGCGGGCGGTGGCCATCTAGTTATATTTCTTCTGGTCACATGCTCTGATAGTGGCATGGCTTGTTACATGCTCTGATATTAATATTACTTGTCACATGTTCCAATATTGACATGACTTGTCACATGTCCTGATATTGACAGCAGGTAAGTGTCAGTTTGTCAGCAACGTATCTGGTAAGTACAGACGCAGAAATGAATATAATGTCCAACGATCACGCCAGATACGTTGCTGATAATGTCCTGTAAGCTGTACAATATTTAATTAAACTGACACTTACCTGCTGTTGTCCCGCGACTCCATCTTGGCGACATGTATACCACTCTGCACCGTGTCACGGAAACTCACCACCATCACAATACTGACAGTGATGATATAAACGTGACTTGTCACACACTCTGATATTGACATGACTTGACACACTCTCTGATAGTGACATCACTGTCACATGTTCTGATATTGACATGATATTGACATGAGGTGTCGCACGCTCTGATTGTGACATCTCTTGTCACATGTTCTGATACTGACATGGTATTGTCATGAGTTGTCGCACGCTCTGATAGTGACATATCTTGTCACATGTTCTGATATTGACATGACCTGTCACAGTCTCTGATATTGACATGATATTATATTCCGCATGTACTCTGAAATGTTGATAACTTTTGACTTTATTTATGAAAAATATTGTAAATCTTGTAAACGTATTTACGAGACCAGGGGCCTATTTCATCAACATTGCAAAGTATACTTTACTAGCAAAGTATACTTTGAGGGAGAAATTTTCAATTTTATGATAAATTTATTAATTTTTATTATACTGAATTTATTACAATTTGGCTGTGATAATGTAATAAATTCAGTATAATAATTCTGCATACTTTTAATCATGAAATATATGCATTTGTTAGTTCTGATTGTGACATCTCTTGTCACATGTTCTGATACTGACATGGTATTGTCATGAGTTGTCGCACGCTCTGATAGTGACATATCTTGTCACATGTTCTGATATTGACATGACCTGTCACAGTCTCTGATATTGACATGATATTATATTCCGCATGTACTCTGAAATGTTGATAACTTTTGACTTTATTTATGAAAAATATTGTAAATCTTGTAAACGTATTTAATGAAATTACGCAGATGTCAGATACAAAATCACATGGCGTGTCTCGTATAGTAAACAGTACAGTACGAGACCAGGGGCCTATTTCATCAACATTGCAAAGTATACTTTACTAGCAAAGTATACTTTGAGGGAGAAATTTTCAATTTTATGATAAATTTATTAATTTTTATTATACTGAATTTATTACAATTTGGCTGTGATAATGTAATAAATTCAGTATAATAATTCTGCATACTTTTAATCATGAAATATATGCATTTGTTAGTTCTATATGAAATAATGCATTTCAGGAAAAATAAATGATTACTCCCTCAAAGTATACTTTGCTAGTAAAGTATACTTTGCAATGTTGATGAAATAGGCTACAGGTGGGTGGGCTAATGGGATCTTTTTAATGCGCATTTATTTTTCTGTCACAGGTCCTAGTCTTCCACCTGTGGATATGTGTAACTCATGATTAGCTGGCACATTCGTACACATAATAAGTGGCAGCAATTGGTTTTGCGGCCAGTGTAGATCCAGATCAGCGTGTGCATCTGCACAGGCTGATCAGGATCTGCACTGTTCGTCTGATATAGAAACACATATGTCATTTACCCTGGGTCACAACTTACTCTGACCTTGCCGTGGTTGACGTTACCGAATGATGCCAGTACAATGACGCGATGTAGATAAGTCTATGTTATTTTCGACAAAAAAACATTTCATTTAATTTTTTCCCATCCTGTAACATAAAATGTTATCTGACAAGTAGACATTATCAATACCATGCTAGTGCATTTTAATATCAAGTTTATCAGGCCCGGGCAGGAAACAAGAGGAATTGCTCTGTGAGCCTCGGAATTCCTACTTGTTTCCTGGCCTTGCCTGATAGTAATATCTCTTGTTTCGGGACAATATACAAGTTAACACAGTTGGTTTTCTAGTGATCTTTATCCTATGCAAGTAAATCATGGCTGCTGGACATGCAGTCGTTTATGCCAGTCTGGCGATAAGGCACTGATAAGGCACCGCGTCTGGCACCTCTTCATGCGATAATTCTGTAGGGGCGGATCCAGGATTTCAGTTTAGGGGTGGGGGCAGAGGCGGGACATCTTAATTGAAAATAGTTTACTGTATTTTCGAACTAGCACCGGAATAATTATGATATCTACACCCCATTTTGCTGCGTTGTGACGCATTTTGGAGCAACAATATCTTTACACGCCAAATTATAGGGGGGGGGGGGGGTGCGTATGTATACTTTCAGGGAGTAATCATTTATTTTTCAAGAAATGAATTATTTCATATAGAACTAACGACTGCATATATTTGATGATTAAATGTATGCAGAGTTATTATACTGAATTTATTACATTATCACAGCCAAAATGGCTGTAATAAAAATTAATAAATTTATCCTTAAATTGAAAATTTCTCCCTCAAAGTATACTTTACTAGATAAGTATACTTTGCAATGTTGGTGAAATAGGTTACTGATCTTGTCACATATTGCAGGAGGCTATGTTATGGTGGAAGAGATCGCACAGTCGCCACTGAACGTATCCAATGGCAATGACACGGAACTCGTACTGATGTGTAAAATTCTCGCCATCGGGTATCTAGAGACGGAGGAATTCACGTACTGGTGGACATACAACAACAAAGTCATTCAACCGACAAGCAATTCAAGATTTTCTCTCAATTCATCCACATTGAGTTTTCCACAGGAGAAAGAATCGAGCCTCAGGTTGAAACCTGTACGCTTGTATGATTCAGGTAAACTTTATATGTGGCTGTGACTGGAGAAATGGGGCTTATGGAATATTTTACCAGTGTAGCTCCAGATCAAATAGTACACATCTTTAGCGTGATAACTATCTATATTGCTTGTGAGAAGCATGATGGGTGTTTCATTGATTGAATGGCGAACATTGCAGATCCTGACTATGCGGATGCACAGGCTGATCTGGATCTACAGTGGTTGCAAAACCCATAAGCCCCATTCCTTCAGTCGCAGCCACATATACATTGTTCCTTTTTGTCTCACCCATGATAGTGGAAAGAGACATAGCGGTCACAATTCCGGTGGCGGCATCGCCGTCGAAAGTGTCGTCTGCTTTCGGTGTTGTCAACAAATTGGGACGTAAATTTTGGACGTAGCCAAATTTCCCGTATTTCTTGATCCGTTCGTTGGATCATTACCAAAATTCATCAATAGCTTACTCACTTTGATAGCTGTCCAACCAGCTTGGTGACCTTGACCTTCACCTTGGTGACCTTAAGCTTTGTGGGACATAAATTTTGGATGTAGCCAAATTTCCCATATCTCTTGATCCGTTAGTCGGATCATTACCAAATTTCATCACTGGCTATCCACCCACTGTCATTCAGGTGACTTTGACCTTTACTTTGGTGACCTTATCCTTTGTGGGACGTAAATTTTGGACGCAGCCACATTTTCCATACCTCTTGATATGTTAGTTGGATCATTACCAAATTTTATCAATAGCTTTCTTACATTGATGGCTATCAACCCTTTGTCATTTGAGTGACCTTCACCTTAGTGACCTTAACCTTTGTGTCAATACTTATGTACATACATTGTACATCCAAATGTTGAATACCTTCTGATCTGTTAGTCGGGTCCTTTACCAAACTTCATCAATAGCTTCCTCACATTAATGGCTATCCACCCAGTGTCTCATTCAGGCGACCGTGACCATGGTGACCTTTACCTTCATGTCCTTCATCAATAGCTTCCTTCCTCACATTGATGGCTATCCACCCAGTGTCATTTGTGTGACATTGACCTTGATTACCGTGACGTTTGTATCAATAATTTTGTTTCCCTCATATTGTGACCTTGACCACGGTGACGTACGTGACCTTCATGGCGATCGCCTCGTTTAGTGGGTGAGACAATCCCCGGAGATCGCCTTGTTGTAACTTGTTTAACCCGTTCAGAGAGTTTGGCTTGTGACATCTTCCTGTTTCTATAGCTAATCTATGTGAGGATACTCTAAGTTTTGTGAAAGAAACCCGAAATTGTCTAATTGTGAAAATGTTCAAATATGACTGATACTCAAACTGTGCAAACTGTCTGTAAAAAAATGCTCTACTAGATTCCACTAGTCTGGAATTCCAGTTTTGGATACAATTATCAGTTAACCGCTGCTTTAATATGCTTAAAACATACTTGATATCGCCAACACATTGTGCCAACCATACATAATGAGAACCTAGATAACAGTGCTTTAACAAGAGACGCCCAGTTAGTTATACCCCCCCCCCCCCCCGCAACGAAGTTGTGGGGGGGTATACTGGAGTCAGCTTGTCCGTCCGTCCGTCTTTCCGTGTTTCCGTCCGTCACAAAACTTAACAATTGTAAATTTCCTTTTAACTTCTCTTTCCCTTTGCGGAAATCTTTCATATTTTACCCGCCCCTTCTCTGACACTCATACATCATTCTGCAACAAACCTACGACCCCCATTTATGCCAGGGGTCAAGGTCACGGACTTAGAAACTTAGAAAAAAAAGAAAACTTAACAATTGTAAATTTTCTTTTAACTTCTCTTTCCCTTTGCGGAAATCTTTCATATTTTACCCGCCCCTTCTCTGACACTCATACATCATTCTGCAACAAACCTACGACCCCCATTTATGGCAGGGGTCAAGGTCACGGACTTATAAACTTAGAAAAAAACTAAAACTTAACAAATGTAAATTTCCTTATAACTTCTCTTTCCCTTTGCGGAATGCAGTGATATTTTACCCGGCCCTTCTCTGACACTCATACATCATTCTGCAACAAACCTACCACCCCCATTTATGCCAGGGGTCAAGGTCACGGACTTAGAATGTCTAGTTTGCTTTTTTCAACTGGAACCACCATCGCACTCTCCATATGTGCTGACATAGTCTTTTATCTGAAAATGATAGTATGCGAGCTGGAATGTATGTTTACCTTCGCTATACCAGCTTTCTATTAATTACTATATATATACTATGCATATTAAACATACAGCCATGCCAGGGTATCTTTAAGATGAAAGTCACTGTCTCATAAAACATAATTTCATCATCATCTTGTATTGTTCAAAACTATTTGTAGAACATGTTACCTACATGTACTAGCTAAATGTTATTTTCTTACCCCAGAATGAACCTATCACTAGAATAAACCAAGCCTAATTCATTCTAGGTCAGGGCTGACGCGGTAGGGGGGGGGGGGTATTCTGTAAGCCCCTGCTTACTGACATATCTAGTTTAATTGGTCTTTCAGTAATATCATTCAACATCTTTTTATACAGAACATTTATATATTTACGATCGTTAATATACATAGCAAATATTAATCAACATAATCAAAGGCCTTCGTAAAATCTATGAATGCACAGAATAATTTTGAGCCACTATGTTAATATACTTCGTAATTAGACTATGTAATACAAAAATATGGTCCATCGTGCTCATACTTTTTCGAAAATGTGACTGTGCCTTGACGTATTCATAATATTTTTCGGCCCATTATGTCAGTCTATTATTTAAAACTTGTGTAAGCAGCTTACCGACTGTACATAATAATGTTATTCCTCTGTAATTATTATACCCACTTTTTTTGGGAAAAAATGGGTATATTGTTTTCGTCACGAGTGTCCGTCCGTCCGTACGCCTGTACGTCCGTCACGTTTCTTGTAACTTGAAAAACTTTTTCACCTTCATACCTATGCGCCTGATATTTGGTGTGTAGCTTCGTTATCATGTGCAGATGCGCAAAGTGAATTCGGATTTTTCATCCGACCCCCCATCATGGATTATCTCCCCCTTTCGGACTCGGAATTTCCCATTTTTTCCTTGTAACTCGAAAATTTTTTACACCTTCATGCCTACGCGCCTGATATTTGGTATGTACCTTCGTTATCATGTGCAGATGCGCAAAGTGAATTCGGATTTTTGATCCGACCCTCCATCATTGATTACCTCCCCCTTTCGGACATTTGGGGAAAGTGGGTATATTGCGATGGCATGCCATCGACTTTTTCTAGTTTGTATTGTTTATGCTACCTTTCTTATGGAGAGGAATTATATGTCCATCTGACCATGTGACTCAGAATTTAAAACTTTCTCACCTTAATACCTACATTTCTGATATTTGATATGTAGCTTCGTTATGATGCGCAAAGTGAATTCGGATTTTTCATCCGACCTTCCATCATGGATTATCTCCCCCTTTCGGACTTAGAATTTCACTATTTTTCCTCGTAGGTCGAAAAACTTTTTCACCTTAATACCTACGCGTCTGATATTTGCTTCGTAGCTTCGTTTTCATGTGCTGATGCGCAAAGTGAATTCGGATTTTTTATCCGACCCTCCATCATTGATTACCTCCCCCTTTCGGACATTTGGGGAAAGTGGGTATATTGCGATGGCATGCCATCGACTTTTTCTAGTTTGTATTGTTTATGCTACCTTTCTTATGGAGAGGAATTATATGTCCATCTGACCATGTGTCTGGGAAATAACCGTAATTAAATGCTACGTTAAAAAGCTTCTGAAATAAAGGCAGAAGTATATCTTTGCCATGAATAAAAAATTCATTTAACACTAAATCCGGTCCTGCACTTTTATTATTTTGGAGCTGGCAAATTCCCTTATCAATCTCACTCTGCGATATTTCAACATTTAGCTCATCGCACAAGATGTATATTTCGGACTGAAGGAATCTATCATTAAATTGTAAAATATCTTCATCAGCTTGGAAAAAATTATTTGGGTTTATAGCACTTGCTTTCTTCAAAAGATTCCAATTTTCTTTTGCATTTCTGACTCTTGCATGTAGCAGGTTATCTGTTTGCTGTTTTGCCTGCTGATATCTAGACTCACGGAGGGATTTTTGAAACCTAGATCTTGCCAGAACCATATTTTGCCTATTCTGATCAGTCTTATCAAAGCGAAATATGTTTAATTTATCATAGAATGTTTCTTTAACCCTTTCCCTGTTTTGCGATATTTCGACTCATCCAAATCGAAAACATCTGAATAAAAGAATCAAATGCTGGGTCAAATGATGGTTAAATTATCTGATAGAGTAGAAAACATTGTGGGAAAAGGAGAAATTGCTTGTTACAAGCAATTTCTCATTTTCCCACAATGTTTTCAAAAGACATCTTCTGCAGAGGCGTCAAAAGTCGTCTCTATCAGGGAAAGGGTTAAGATATTCACACCTATCACTATAATTGGAATTTGTATTTACAGTCGCGACATTTCCCTTATGATGACGTACATTCACCTTCATATTAGGTGTACATACAGAATTAAAAATATCATAAACCAGAAACCGCAGAATTGATTGTGTCATTGGTAGGCGTATTGTTTAAATCATCTATCAATTTCTCCAACTTAAGTAATTGTTGATCTCAAATTGTTTTTATACTCCTCCATGTAGTCTATGTTCCATTTATATTTGTATTGTACATATTGCAGATCATTGAAAACACCTTGTTCAGTTTGATTGTCAGCATTCGATGCCGACATCAATGAAAAAGTAACAATACAATGATCAGATAGTTCATTCGGATCATCAACACTAAAGGAAGATCAATAATGTAGGAGATCAGCATTTACAATAAATAAATATACCATGCTGCTTCTTCTGCCACCCACAAATGTGCATTATATGGACAGAGGCATGCAGTGTCGAAAGGGCTAAATTTAAAATGACAAACAGCAACCGACAATATTTGTTTTCGTGATGGCTGGGTTGGCAGTCTCATTGTAGAGCATTAACCCTTACAGTGCTGAATTAAACTTTGTCATCTGCTGTTTATTTTTTATTTTTCATTTTGTTCGTGAAAAACATGTTTTGACAGCACTTTAGTATCATTTCCAAATTGGAATTGATTCTCAAGTACTGTCAAACTATGCTTTTATTGAGCGAAAATACAAAATATGAAACAACAGCAGACGACAATTTTCAGTTCCCGCATTCTTAGGGTGAAATATCAATACTTCAGGTCTTGGGTCAATCCCTTCCTGCCCTAGGCATAACAAATACTTCCACTGTATTTCCATCTCACTCGGGTCTTTTGAATGTCACTTGCGACCAAGGTCCCATCTCTTGACCTTAACATTTGCTGGAATGTTAAACACTTTCATCCTATTATACCCCCGGAATGCGAAGTATGTCCAGGGGTACATGTATATAGTTTTTGTCATTCCGTTTGTTTGTCCGTAAGATTTGCATTACATTTTTAGCTCACCTGAGCAAAGCTCATGTGAGCTATTGTTACCGCAATGTGTCCGTCGTCCGTCGTCGTCGTCCGTCGTCCGTGAACATTTTCAAACGTCTTCTCCTCGGTAACCATTGGGCCTATAGTCACCAAACTTCATGGTCATGGTCCTTAGGTAGGGGGATTACAAAATTGTTAAAATGACGTCATTACGTAATCCAAGATGGCCGCCATCTAAAAATAGCACAAAGTCTTCAAAAATCTTCTTCTCAAGAACCGCCAACCGGATTTCGACAAAACTTTGTAGGAATGATCGATGTACAATGCTCTTTCAAAGTTGTTAAAATGGTGACCCCGGGGTCAAAAATGGGCGTGGCCCGTGGGGTCAAATTGGGGTCAAATTTTATTTTTGACCGAATATGGTCATGTCATATATCAAATTGAAGGTAATGAGGCGATCACTCAGGTGCATTTTTTGTCGAAATCGGATTGTTATGTCATCCAAGATGGCTGCCGAAAGGTTAAAAGGTCGTTCTTTTATTAGAGATTTCAAAATTCTTCTTCACATGAACCGCTTGGCCCATGGTAGCAAAACTTAAAAGTTATGGTCCATGGGTGAAGACTTTTCAGATTTGTTAAAACGGAGGTCATCGCTAATCCAAGATGGCCGCCGTCTAAAAATAGCATAAATTCTTAAAAAATCTTCTCATGAACCGCTAGCCGGATTTTGACGAAACTTGGTAGGAATGATCGATGTACAATGCTCTTTCAAAGTTGTTAAAATGGTGACCCCGGGGTCAAAAATGGGCGTGGCCCGTGGGGTCAAATTGGGGTCAAATTTTACTTTTCACCGAATATGGTCATTTTATATATCAAATTGAAGGTATCAATGAGGCGATCACTCTGGTACATTTTTTGTTGAAATCGGATTGTTATGTCATCCAAGATGGCCGCCGAATGTGTCAAAAGGTCGTTCTTTTATTAGAGATTTCAAAATTCTTCTTCACATGAACCGCTTGGCCCATGATAGCCAAACTTAAATGTTATGGTCCATGGGTGAAGCTTTTTCAGATTTGTTAAAATGGAGGTCATCGCTAATCCAAGATGGCCACCGTCTAAAAATAGCATAAATTTTTAAAAAATCTTCTTCTCATGAACCGCTGGCCGGATTTCGACGAAACTTGGTAGGAATGATCGATGTGCAGTGCTCTTTCAAAGTTGTTAAAATGGTGACCCCGGGATCAAAAATGGGCGTGGCCCGTGGGGTCAAATTTTATTTTTGACCGAATATGGTATCAAATCGAAGGTATCAATGAGGCGATCACTCTGGTTCATTTTTTGTCGAAATCGGATTGTTATGTCATCCAAGATGGCCGCCGAAATGTCAAGAGGTCGTTCTTTCATTAGAGATTTCAAAATTCTTCTTCACATGAAACCGCTGGCCCATGGTAGCCAAATTTAAAAGTTATGGTCCATGGGTGAAGCCTTTTCAGATTTGTTAAAATGGAGGTCATCGATAATCCAAGATGGCTGCCGTCTAAAAATAGCATAAATTTTTAAAAAATCTTCTCATGAACCGCTGGCCGGATTTCGACGAAACTTGGTAGGAATGATCAATGTACAATGCTCTTTCAAAGTTCTTAAAATGGTGACCCCGGGGTCAAAAATGGGCGTGGCCCGTGGGGTCAAATTTTATTTTTGACGAAATGTGGTCATGTTATATATCAAATTGAAGGTATCAATGAGGCGATCACTCTGGTACATTTTTTGTCGAAATCGGATTGTTATGTTATCCAAGATGGCTGCCAAAATGTCAAAAGGTCGTTCTTTTATTAGAGATTTTAAAATTCTTCTTCACATGAACTGATTGGCCCATGGTAGCCAAACTTAAAAGTTATGGTCCATGTGTGAAGCCTTTTCAGATTTGTTAAAATGGAGGTCATCGCTAATACAAGTTGGCCGCCGTTTAAAAATAGCATAAATTCTTAAAAAATCTTCTCATGAACCGCTAGCCGGATTTTTACTAAACTTCGTAGGAATGATCGATTTTCAATGCTCTTTCAAAGTTGTGAAAATGGTGACCCCGGGGTCAAAAATGGGCGTTGCCGGTGGGGTCAAATTGGGATCAAATTTTATTTTTGACCGAATATGCTCATGTCATATATCAAATTGAAGGTATAGATGAGGCAATTGCTCTGGTGCAATATTTGTCGGAATCGGATGATTATGTCATCCATGATGGCCACCAAAAGGTCCATTTGTTCAAGATTTTGAACGTCTTTTTCTCAGGAACCACATGGCCGATGCTGGCCAAACTTCATAGGAAGTTAAGATCTTTGGGTGAAACATTTTCATATTTGGTAAAATGAGAGTCATCGCTTAATCCAAGATGACCGCCATCTAAAAATAGCACAATTTTTTTAAAACACATGAACTCAATGTCGCATTCTCCTCTAATGTTCATGGAGTCAGGTGAGCGAATTAGGGCCATCATGGCCCTCTTGTTATTTGTCAGTCCAGGCAGCGGCCGGGGATTTCCGTGAGCCTCTGTTCACTTGCTCTTGTTTGTTATGTAACTAATGACATGACTTCACATGTACTGGTTTTCCGTGTAAATGACGTTCAACGTTCCAATTTAGAGCCTTCTTTGTTTTTGCATATTGCAGCATATTCTGTTGATGTGTGAGAAAAATAACCAATGGTAGGGTTCATGATGGAGACCCAGACAGGGAATACCAGTCTCGTGTTGCGATATCATATCAGGCTCGGCATAGCCTCGACGTAGACTTTTATCGCGCCACTCAACTGGGATTTCCCTGTTTCTGTCCAAACCCTGCCTTCGATTCTACCGTAATACATGTAATCCTAAATATTTGGACACAATTTGCTTTGAGAAACCTCCAAATCCATTGTTATTGCGATAAAACCAGTACTGCCATACTAAACCTAAATATTGGCATGCTCACTGTTGTACCATATTTTATGCCCACTATGCGATAGCAAGGGGGCATATTGTCTTGTTTTTCCGTCTGTCCGTCCGTCCGTCCGTCCGTCCGTACATTTACGTCAAAAAGACCAAAAGTTTGTAAGAGTTTCTCCATTATGTAATATCTTCAATATTACTTGAAGGATTGATTTAATATTTGGTCAGCTCATTCACCTGCACATGAGTGACGCACTTGCACAATCAAGGACATGACCATGACCTTTGTGACCTTCAAAATGGTGCTGAAACACTTGTGTTATGTCAAAAAGTGTGTAAGACTTTCTCAATAAACATTGAAATTTGTGTAAATATACAGTTTCCTTTTTAGCTCACCTGAGCGAAGCTCATGTGAGCTATTGTTACCGCAATGTGTCCGTCGTCCGTCGTCCGTCGTCCGTCTTCGTCGTCGTCCGTCGTCGTCCGTGAACATTTTCAAACGTCTCCTCCTCGGTAACCATTGGGCCTATAGTCACCAAACTTCATGGTCATGGTCCTTAGGTAGGGGGATTACAAAATTGTTAAAATGACGTCATTACGTAATCCAAAATGGCCGCCGTCTAAAAATAGCACAAATTCTTCAAAAATCTTCTTCTCAAGAACCGCCAACCGGATTTCAACAAAACTTTGTAGGAATGATCGATGCACAATGCTCTTTCAAAGTTGTTAAAATGGTGACCCCGAGGTCAAAAATGGGCGTGGCCCGTGGGGTCAAATTTTATTTCTGACCGAATATGGTCATGTCATATATCAAATCGAAGGTATCAACGAGGCGATCACTCTGGTGCATTTTTTGTCGACATCGGATGGTTATGTCATCCAAGATGGCCGCCGAAGTGTCAAAAGGTTCTTTTATTAGAGATTTCAAAATTCTTCTTCACATGAACCGCTTGGCCCATGGTAGCCAAACTTAAAAGTTATGGTCCATGGGTGAAGCCTTTTCAGATTTGTTAAAATGGAGGTCATCGCTAATCCACGATGGCCGCCGTCTAAAAATAGCATAAATTCTTAAAAAATCTTCTTCTCATGAACCGCTAGCTGGACTTCGACGAAACTTGGTAGGAATGATCGATGTACAATGCTCTTTCAAAGTTGTTAAAATGGTGACCCCGGGGTCAAAAATTGGCGTGGCCCGTGTGGTCAAATTGGGGTCAAATTTTATTTTTGACCAAATATGGTCATGTTATATACATGTATCAAATCGAAGGTAACAACGAGGCGATCACTCTGGTGCATTTATTGTCGTAATTGGATGGTTATGTAATCCAAGATGGCCGCCAAAAGGTCGTTCTTTTATCAGAGATTTCAAAATTCTTCTTCACATGAACTGCTTGGCCCATGGTAGCCAAACTTAAAAGTTATGGTCCATGGGTGAAGCCTTTTCAGATTTGTTAAAATGAAGGTCATCGCTAATCCAAGATGTCCGCCGCATTAAAATAGCATAAATTATTAAAAATTCTTATTCTCGTGAACCGCTGGCCGGATTTCGACGAAACTTGTAGGAATGATCGATGTACAATGCTCTTTCAAAGTTGTTAAAATGGTGACCCCGGGGTCAAAAATGGGCGTGGCCCTTGGGGATCAACTTGGGGTCAAATTTTATTTTTGACCGAATATGGTCATGTCTATATCAAATCGAAGGTATCAAAGAAGCGATTGCTCTGGTGCATTTTTTGTTGAAATTGGATGGTCATGTCATCCAAGATGGCCGCCGAAAGGTCAAAAGGTTGTTCTTTTATTAGAGATTTCAAAATTCTTCTTCACACGAACCGCTTGGCCCATGGTGGCTAAGCTTTACAGTTATGGTCCATGGCCTTTTCAGATTTGTTAAAACGGAGGTCGTCGCTAATCCAAGATGGCCATAATCTAAAAATAGCACAAATTCTTAAAAAATCTTTTCATGAACCGCCAGCCGGATTTCGACGAAACATGATAGGAATTATCGATGTAGAATGCCCTTTCAAAGGTGTTAAAATGGTGACCCCGAGGTCAAAAAATGGGCGTGGCCCGTGGGGTCAAATTTTATTTTTGACCGAATATGCTCATGTCATATATCAAATTGAAGATATCGATGAGGCGATTGCTCTGGTGCAATATTTGTCGAAATCGGATGATTATGTCATCCATGATGGCCGCCGAAAGGTCCATTTATTTTGATTTTGAACGTCATTTTTTCAGAAACCAAATGGCCGATGCTGGCCAAACTTCATAGTAAGTTAAGATCCTTGGGTGAAGCATTTTCAGATTTGGTAAAATGAGTCATCGCTTAATCCAAGATGACCGCCATCTAAAAATAGCACAATTTTTTTAAAACACATATTAACTCAATGTCACATTCTCCTCTGGTGTTCATGGAGTCAGGTGAGCGAATTAGGGCCATCATGGCCCTCTTGTTTATACACAATCTATAATTATAGTCCAGTATGCCATGAGGGCATATCCATGTTTTACAAACATAATGTCTAGTTTGTGTGTTTCCCCAAACAAATGGTGTCTGAATATTAATCTTTCTATTCAGGCTCTTACGCCTGCTTCGTGGCCCACAAGGCTAGTGGAGTGGAGGCTGGTCGCAACATCACGGTCACCATTATATCCCAGCCCGTCGTTACATTGACTCCTGCCAGCAAGACCCTCAACGAAAGCACGAACGTTAATCTGACATGTGTAGTGATTCGCCCATTGGACGGGCAGTTTGACTTTCACTGGTACTTGAATGGTCAGCTGCTGAAATCCAGAGAGGGTGAGTTTGTTACTGCTGGGGCTTTGCTGCCGACGTACTTTTGGCTATTAAACATGTTAAACACATTAATTCTAAAAAGTATTACAATTTAAATACTATTTCATCAATAACAAAAAAAATCACCCTCCCCAATTTTTTTATTTGATGAAATTCCATCAAATATTGATTTCATTGTGAATAAAACTATGGGAATTCACATGGGGCAAAAGTTAGATTTTGAAAATAGGTTAACAAGTTCAAAAATTATTTAAAAAAATCAATTTTCAGTCCCCATGTTAAATTCCCATATACAAATCGCTTTTTCACAATAAAATACATCTTTGATGGAAATTCATCAACGCAATAAAATACATCTTTGATGTAAATTCATCAAATAAAACAATTTGGGGAGGGTGAATTTTTTGTTATTGATGAAAAGTACTTACATTTTAATATTTATGTCGAGCCCGCATGCGGAAAGCGAGACATAGTGATCACAATGTCGTCCAGGTGTCTGTCCGTCCGTCTGGGCACACATTAGGGTACTTATGTGGCTAGCCCCACAGGGTTATGGACTTATTAAAGGATAGGGTTGGTTACAATTAGCCACCTAAAAAATCCTTTTATGTGGCTAAAAATCGTTTTATGTGGCTAATATTTAACATGTGATAAGCCACATAAGTATAGTACTGTAAGAACGTCCGTCCGTCCGTCCGTCCGTCCGTCCGTCCGTAATCTGCGTTAAAGTTGACGTTAAATATCTTATATCTCTGCAGTCCTAAATCACATTGACTTGAAACTCCATATGCTTATTAGTCATCATCCATACATTATTGGGCATCATCAATATATTCATTCTGTGTCCCACTCATGCGGCCCCTGTGCCCCAAGGTCAAGGTCAAATGATTTAGAAGTTTGCGTTATTATAAAATTTGCGTTAAAGTTTTTACATTCCTTATTATCTCCACAAGTGTTTCTCCAATTTACTTCCAACTTCCAATACTTGCTTTTCATCATCCATATTTTCATTCCATATCCTGCTCATGTTGTCCATATGCCCCATGTCAAGGTCAAATGACTTTGAAATTTGTGTTAAAGTTTTTACATACCTTACATCTCCACAACACTTACTCCGATTTACTTCCAACATCCAATACCCTGCCCATGTGGTCCACATGCCCAAGTTCAAGGTCAAATGACTTTAAAATTTGCGTTAAAGCTTTTACATACCTTATATCTCCACAACCCTTAATTCAAACTTCGAATAAATACACTCTGATACCATCAAATGCCTCGGCGGGCTCGATATGCGGGCTGCGGCCATCTGGGTTAGATTTGATGTGTTCAATAGCCAAAAGTTTCTCGGCAGCAATACATGGAACAGACAGTAGGTGTGAATAATACTTACACAGTATTTCCATCCCACTGGTCTGTCGGATGAGACTTTTACCCTTACAATGCTAAATTAAATAGTTCCTCTGTGGTTTAATTTTATTTTTATCATCAAAAACAGTTTCACAACACTTTAGAATAATTTCAAACGGATTCTAAAGTGCTATCTAACCATGATTTTATTGAGAAAGAATGCAAAATAACTAACAACAGCAGACGACAATTTTTTGTTTCCCACCTTATAAGTATTAAACTGTGGCCTCTCTATATGACTTTAGCTGTTGCTGGGACGTTAAACACTTGAACTTTCACTTTTGGGCTTGTTATTTTCGAGCATTTATCATGTAGCTGTTGTTTGCTTCACGAAACACTCAAATATATCTGGTTCATAGAAACAGCTGCGTAATTTGGATTTCAAAAAGATTACATGACGTCACATTTGACGTCACACAACTTAACGTCAAAACGCGGGAAAACACGTCATTGTATAACTATTCATGCGCACATCACAATTCATTGATTATAACCTCGAAAATTGACTAAATGTGCATATTTATCCGCCGTGGAAGTGTAATAAATAGGATATTCCATCGTACATGTTTGAATGGCGGAAATAATACACTCGTGTCCGTTGGCGTCCGTGCAAGCAACTCGTTCGCTACTCTCACTCGTTGCTTATGTGGAAGCCGACACACACTCGTGTATTATTTCCTGCTATTCAAAATGTACGAAGGAATATCCTGTATTTACTTTTAATATTAACTTGACATATTTACTGTAAATTGAGAAATATGCACAACTTCAAAGATTTTATTGTCATTTATGTCTAATGGTGTTGCTTATTCATAACTGCAAAGCACACAATGACATCTTGTGGGGCTAATGGGTGTTGTGATCTTAATCAACTAGCACGTGTCTGTAGCTTGATGGGTGTTTCTCTGACTAAATAGCAAACAGTTTACATCCTGATAAGACTGCGCGGACGGGATTGCATTGCTGGTATGGCGAACAGTGCAGATTCCGATCATTCTGTGCAATTGCACGGGCTGATCTGGATATACACTGGTCGCAAAGCCCATAAGCCCCATATCTCTAGTCATGACCACTTATTTGTTTTAACAGGTGCCGAAATTGTATGTAATACAAGTGTGCAGTTGATGATTAAGGCTATTACCAGTCACTGCCACATATTTGTTTTAACATGTGCCGAAATTGTACGTGATACGACATGTGCGCAGTTCATGATTACGGCTATCACCAGTCACTGCCACATATTTGTTTTAACAGGTGCCGAAGTTGTACATGATACGACAAGTGCGCAGTTGATGATTACGGCTATTACCAGTCACTGCCACATATTTGTTTTAACAGGTGCCGAAATTGTCGAAATTAATACGACAAGTACGCAGTTGATGATTACGGCTATTACTGCAACTACGGAGTTTGGATGCGAGGCTAATAATACAGCGGGCATAATCGGGCCGAGGGCAGTAAGCTACATTGGCGTGATACCCACTAAAGGTACACCGTTTTACACATCGCACATTGCTGTTGAATAACAGAACATTAGGCCATATAAAAGTTATTTGGTTCTCAGACTCTGGGTTTGCGGAATGTGATGCAGGAGGGCGGATTTTTTTAATATATTTTCTTTAATTGTTTGAGTTGTTCGATTTTGATTTGTATCAAGTCGCCAGATGCATATATGTCCTAAGTTACTATAACCTCTTTAGACGTGAAAAACAATCACCAGATTTCGTCAGACATGATTGGATTTAACATATGTTTGCATTGTAGTGCTTTTATATGATCATGTGGCGAATTTACAGTACATATTTATTTCTCCAGGACGATAAAATCTCGGCGTTCTGAGTTTTTTCTAACATTCTGAGTTGTCGGTGGCATATAGTGTTTACCATGTCCGTCCGTCAGTGGACAATTTTCATTGTCCGGCGAACTACTTCTACAGTTTTTAGCCGATTTTCTTTATACTCGGTATACATCCCAACCATCAAGTGCAGGAGTCCGTAACCAAACAAGTTTCGCTCTCCCACCGATCCATCCGCAGTTATTGTTGTCCTTGTCCGGCGAACTACTTCTACAGTTTTTGGCTGATTTTCTTCATACGTGGTATCGATCCATCCATAGTTACGCCCTTTTTTCGACTGAAAATATTTGTTTTCCTTGTTCAGCTAACTAAACTACAT
This sequence comes from Conchocele bisecta, assembly GCA_029237695.1. Lineage (NCBI taxonomy): Eukaryota > Metazoa > Mollusca > Bivalvia > Lucinida > Thyasiridae > Conchocele > Conchocele bisecta. The sequence continues at coordinate 161,398,014 of CM055265.1, read as the reverse complement.
ATACAGTTTTTGGCCGATTATCTTCATGCTCGGTATACATCATAACCGGCAAGTGCAGGAGTGCGTAACTTGAACAATTTTGCTGTCCCACAGATCCATCCCCAGCTATGCCCCTTTTTCAATTCGAAAATTATATTGTTTTCCTTGTCCGGCTAACTATGTCTAAAGTTGTTTGCCCATTGTCTTCATACTCGGCATACATCCCAACCATCAAGTGCAGGAGTGCGTAGCATAAACATTGTCCCACCGATGCATCCGGTGTTATGCCCCTTTTTCCACTCTGAAAAACACATTTTTCACTCTAAATGACTTCAGTTGAACCCCGTATAATCAATCAATCACTATGCGGATGCTGGATCTGCACTGGTCGCAAAACTCATGAACCCCATTTCTCCAGTCACAGCCACATTTGGTCAAATGCCCCTGTTTTAATGAAACTTGGTCACAGATTCCGCCTTCCATCACTCACGACAAACCACCCACACATCAATATCAGTGATCTACCTTTTCCCATTGAATCACTTAAGCAATGTTATGCTCTAAAAACCTGCTTAACTCTTTGTTCATTTTCTCAACAACTCCTTAGCCTATAATGTTAATGAAATTTGGTAATTATAGCATGTGGATTCTGTCACTCACCATAACCCATCATGTGATTAAATTGTTTTGCCAACAACCCCTTGGCCTAAGTTAATGAAACTTGGTCACATGTTCCAGCTTCCAATTCTCACCATGACCCAGTCATCCCATCCATGTTCTCTAACTAGATTTCCTGCTTGAATGGCTTAACTGTTTCACTAAAGTAATGTTCAACAACCCCTTGGCCTATGATTAAGAAAACGTTTTTTGTTCATGCTCACAACTTCCTGCTTCCTTCACTCATCACATCCCACTCACCTGTCCACATCTTTGTCCTAGTGTTACCCTTGAATGGCTTAGCAATGAAAAGGACAGCCAGCAGGGATTAATTTACCATACACACAGGGACCGAATGCCCCTTCCCCAATGATAGGGGCCGTTTATTCTTCCCAAATTGAAAAGTAAAAACATCAGGTAACAAAATTGACCAACATTTTCTTTTCTATTTGATTCATTTCTCAATTAAAGTATATGTTGTAACCACTCATTTGAACCATATCGTCGAAATCTTTTTTACGTCAAAAAGTTTGTAAGAGTTTCTCCAACATGTAATATCTTCAATATTACGCAAAGGATTGCTTCAATACTTGGATACTTGAATCATCTGAACAATTGTCATGCACTCGCGCCACCATTAACACAACCTTGACATGTGTCACCTTCGAAATGTCGCTGAAGTTACAATATATGGAACCATATGGTCTCTGTCAAATAGTTAATGAAATAACCAGAAAAACTGCACAATCACAGTCACTGATATATCATATTTACTGTAATGTTAAAGAAAATATAGCTTCTATTAATGTTCCACAAATTGGATTAAGCGATCATAATCCTACTTTTCTAACACGAAAAACTAGTAGTACAACCCCAAATCATTCACATCACACAATAACATATAGATCATTTAAACATTTTAATGAACAAGACTTTGTAAATGAAATGCAAATGGTCCCATGGGACATTATTAAAGTGTTTGATGATACAAATGAAATAGTGGACACATGGTCTTCTATGTTTATAAATAGTGTTAATAAACATCTTCCACTAAAAACAAAACGAGTAAAGCAGCAATCAAAATGGATAACGCCCTAAATAATTGAAGATATTAAAACTGGAGACAGGTACAAATCACTAAATGATGAACAATAATTGTTTGTTTTGTTTTATTTACATTTACTTTTGTTTTATATTTATCAAATGAAGCATATGCATGTTGTTACCACTCAAATGAACTGGCTCAGTGAGACAGTTGGGATGAATGGTGACACCATGTGCATTTTAGGAAAAAATAAGAAAATATGCAAACATTTCTTAATAATACAATGTGTGTACTACTCTATTGTATCCCATCTGTAATGGGTTAATTTTTCAATTTTACATGTTGATGTAGTAGTGTCTGTTGTTACCATGTATGTTTATTTTAACTTTGTACATGTATATAATAGAGGGTCACATGGAAGATTACTTTCTATTAAATGCGTCGCCCTCTGTAAATAAAGACTATTATTATTTTATTATTATTTGAAACATTTAACCATTTTGTTACGTCGAAAAGTTTGTAAGAGTTCCTCCATTATGTAATATGTCAATATTACTTGAATGATTGCTTCAATATATGTACAGTTCATTCATCTGAACATATGTGACACAATCACACCACCAATGACATGACCTTGACAGTTGTGACCTTCAAAAAGGTGCTGATACACTTTACCATTTTTCTTACGTCAAACAGTTTGTAAGACTTTCTCAAATGACTTGAAACTTGTGTAAATTTAAACGTATTTTTTTATACACACAATCTCTAGTTAGACTGCAGTATGCCACGAGGGCATATCCATGTTTTACAAACATGTTGTGTAGTTATTTTTTCTACTTGGATGATAGTTTATATTTGACATGAAATGGCTTAACAGAAAAAATCGAAATGGAAAATTCCCAATTTAGTGTGATTTTTCCCAAAATGGTTGAAAAGGGCCCCTTCCCCAAATGGCTGGCTTATTCCCTGGACAGAAATTAAATTTGCCGGAGCTTATCACATAGAACCATACAGACATCAACAACAATGTTAACAAATAGCGTACTGCTATACCTATTGCACTCTGTATGGGTAGTTTTACTTTTTTGCAAACTTTCCGCAGTATTATAATTTTGAATGCTGCTTAATGAACCACAAACCACAACAAATTATTAAGGGTTATTAAACCATGGTATTGTGATCTTAGTACCAACATTTTTATCATAAGAAGTTTAGTGAAGCGGGCCCCAAGTATTGTGACTTGAAGTTTCAGTTGACGTTGAGAAGTCAAACTTGGTAGCCATCTTGAATTTACAACCTTTGGCACCACTTCTCAAAATGACACCCACACTAAAACTATTTGTTTTTAAGCATGCTATGTGTGACTTGGATATCTCGCCTAATAGTCCACTTTACTTGGGAATGAAAAGGTTATGCGACTCTTATATTTTCAAATAAACATTGTAACCTGCGCATCGGTGAGACTCCTATTTATTCAAACAAACAGGTTTCATGTATTGTGACTATTGCTGTTGCAGTGGCCCAAGAGAAGCCAACCGTGTGTAAGGAATCCCTGGATTACAGGCGCAATGCGTGGCCTATAGCTGCAGTGAGCACAATTGCCGTACAAGGCTGCCCCCCACAAACTGCTGGTTTGTATTCCCACCACGCCTACTTTAACCCTTAGAATGCAGGAAACGAACATTTGTGTTTGCTGTTGTTTCATATTTCGCCGTTTTTCTTGATAAAACATGGTTGGCAGCACTTTAGAATCATTTCCAGTAGAAATGATTCTAAAGCGTTGACAGATTACATGTATGTGTTCATTGATAAGAATGGAAAATTTCGCCCTGTCTATCCGTCCGTTTATTTTTTGGATGTTTTTGTAAGAGTTTCTCAAATCACCTAAGTGTACTATTTGATCAGGAGCTAAACTGATCACAAATCCTGTAAGCCCCATTTCTTCGTCACAGCCACAAATGACATTGCTGTTGCATGCAAGTAAATCAAGTACCGTTTTTATTCTAATAGTAGCCCCCTCGCTAATAGTAGCCCCCCCCCCCCTCCCATATTTGCATTCTAAATATGTTATTTTCACATACAAAAGCCATTTAAATGGCTTTTGTATGTGAAAACAACATATTTGATTACACAGCCCTAGGAGGCGTTTATTAAAATATATACGGTAGTTGTCCGTTTTGTCAGATGGAGGCCAAATTACCTTGCAGGTACAGTAACGAGGAAATGCAAGGATAATGGAGAATGGTCGTCAGCTACATATGACTGCGTCCAGCAAACAATTCGGGACATACAACAACAGGTATGCTCATTGGCGAGGAAAATCATGTATGCGACTTTGTAGCATATATCGGTTTTCACAGTGTAATCAATATCATAATACACTAGTGTAATAAATATGCAAATCCGGTCATTGTAGAAAACGTGATAGATGACCAGTACAACTTCAATGTATAATATTGTGCTTATGCAATAAATGTAATCTTCCATTTGTGTTGACTTAATATGATATTTATTAAACTCGCCTGATTTCATAAGAAACTTGGCATAGCCTCGATGAAATCGGTAAACTCGTTTAATAAGTAATAGTTGTAGATCACATATTGTATTTTTAATAAATTAATTTCGAGCGAGCGCCAGTGAGCAAGGAATTAGTTGATTAAAAATTAAATATGTGATCTATAACTTACTTATTGTTTACACTGCCCATTCGCGAAGCTCCGCCCCTAAACGTGATTTCGAATCGCTATATTAGTATGTGATTGGCGGTGTCACACGTAATGAGCGCGTGTGTGGGCGGTAATCATGGTAATGTGCTTTGTGTCATGTGAACTGATGGCAGCAATGCGTACAATCAGCTCTAAATATAAAGGCTGAACATTTAATTATTAATTTAAGAGAGTTTAGCAAAAGCGCAGCAATATGTGATTGATTGAGACGAAATGCTGTTCTTTCATTGGTTGAGAAACTAGGGTAAACAATAAATGTCAAACAATGCATGCAAGCATTGGTATACCAGAGCTCCAGATAAGCTGCGTATTTGCTTAAATACCCAATTAAAATTGCCAAAAACCCAATTGAAATCAGAAGTAGGGAGTATCAAAAAGCAATACAAAAATTGTGGTACCTTTATCATGTTGCAGAAAACCACAAATATGGCACATTTTTCTTATTTTCCACGTAAACACATCTTGGTTTTTAGCTCGCCTGCACGAAGTGCATAAGAGCTCACACCCCCGGCGTCGTCGGCGTCTCGTCGGCGTCGGAGTCCACCAACTTAACGTTGGGGTAACTTGTTGTGCAACTTCTGTTTATTTACAGGGAACGGCTTCATATTTCATACATGCATTCATCTGATGATACTCTATCGTGCTATAGCAAATCCATGACCCACCACCCACCCCTTACCCCAAGGTCAAGGTCACAAACTTAGCACATTTATAAACTTAATGTTGGGTAAATGTCTTATAACATATATTTCCTTTCATGGAACGCCTTGCTATTTCATACATGCATTCATCTGATGAAACCCTATCGGGTTATATCAAATCCATGAGCCACCGCCCACCGCCCACTGCCCACCGCCCACCGCCCACCACCCACCCCTTACCCCAAGGTCAAGGTCACAAACTTAACACATTCATAAACTTAACGTTGGGGTAAATGTATTATAACATCTGTTTCCTTCCATGGAACGCCTTGATATTTCATACATGCATTCATATGCTGATACTCTATCGCGCTATAGCCAATACATGACCAACCACTCACCCCTTACCACAAGGCCAAGGTCACAAACTTATCACATTCATAAACTTAACGTTGGGGTAAATGTCTGATAACATCTATTTCATTTCATAGAACGCCTTGATATTTCATACATGCATTCCTCAGATGACCCTTTATCATGCTGTTCCAAATCACCCAGCCCTTACCCCAAGGTCAAGGTCGCAAACTTAGCATGTTCATAAACTTAACGTTGGGGTAAATGTTGTGTAACTTCTATTTATGTACAGGGAACACCTTCATATTTCATACATACATTCATCTGATGATACTCATCGTGCTATATCAAATCTACCCCCACCCCGTTCCCCAAGGTCAAGGTCACAAACTTAGCACATTCATAAACTTAACGTTGGGGTAAATGTCTTATAACATCTATTGGATTGGCGAAAGCCGGGCGGGCGGGCGGGTGGGCGGTCGGCGGCGTCCACAATCAATGTTAAGTTTTCGTGTTTGAGTCCATTTCTTTGTTACTGTACCACCTAGGACCACCAAACTTTCACAGCTTCATAATCAAGGGGTGCCCACCACATATCACTATCCAACATGTTACTTTTTTTTTAACTTGACCCATTTTTTTTTCCCATTTTTTCCGCGCAATCGACTTAGCCATTTTCAATGTTAAGTTTTCGCGTTTTCAATGTTAAGTTTTCGTGTTTAAGTCCATTTCTTTGGTACTGTACCACCTAGGACCACCAAACTTTCACAGCTTCATAATCAAGGGGTGCCCACCACATATCACTATCCAACATGTTACTTTTTTTTTAACTTGACCCATTTTTTCCGCGCAGTCGACTTAGCCATTTTCAATGTTAAGTTTTCGCGTTTGCAATGTTAAGTTTCGTGTTTAAGTCCATTTCTTTGGTACTGTACCACCTAGGACCACCAAACTTTCACAGCTTCATAACCAAGGGGTGCATACCACATATCACTATCCAACATGTGACCATTTTTTACCTTCACCTTTTATTTCTACGTAATTGACTTAGCCATTTTCAACGTTAACTTTTTAACGTACGTCTGGTTAAATTTTTTGGTTAAAACTTTTTTGTTATACTATATCTCTGCAACTGCTTCGCCCATTACCTTGAAACTTCACATGGGTGTTTATCATCGTCCATATTTTCATTCTAACCCCAACCGTGCGGCCCCTGTGCGCAATGTCAAGGTCAAATTACTTTGAATTTATTTGTTAAAGTTTTTTCGTGTACTATATCTCTGCAACTGCTTCACCCATTACCTTGATACTTCACATGGGTGTTTATCATCATTTTCGCACCCGCTTGCGGAAAGCGCGATATCGTCGGCATTTTGGCATACGTCCGTCCGTCCGTACGTCCGTGTTTCCGGTTAAAGTTTTTTCGTTAAAGTTTTTCCATCTACTATATCTATTTTTTTAGTGTCTATGCCTCGCCCCAAGGCGCGACATGCAGGCCACGGCCATCTAGTCTACAAAAAGTGGGTATAATTATGTTATCCAAGTGTCCATGCTTGGAAAAAACCTGGCCTTGTTATAAGTTCTGTTTCTGTACAGGGAACGCCTTGGTATTGCATACATGCATTCATCTGATGATACTGTATCGTGCTATTGCACATCCATGACCCACCCCACCCCTTTCGCCAAGGTTACAGTCACAAACTTAGTACATTCATAAACTTAACGCTGGGGTAAATGTCTTAAAACCAGGACCCACCGCCCACCCCTTACCCCACGGTCAATGTCATCATGCTGTAACAAATCCACAACCCAGCACCCAACTCTTACTCCAAGGTCAAGGTCACACACTTAGCATGTTCATAAACTTTACATTGGGGTAAATGTTGTGTAACTTCTGTTTCTTTACACTTTGAACGCTTTGATATTTCATAAATTCATTCATCTGATGATCCTCTATTGTGCTATAGCAAATCCATGGCCCACTCCCACTGATTTCACCAAGATCAACATCATAAACTTAACGTTGGAGTAAATGTCTTTTTATAACTTCTGTTTCTTTGCAAGGAACGCTTTGATATGTCATACATGCATTCATCTGATGATCCTCTATTGTGCTACAGCAAACCAATGACCCACCCCCAACTTTTTCCACAAGGTCAAGGTCACAAACTTAGCACATTCATACATGCATTCCTCATGCGAATAGCTATCATGCTGTAGAAAATCACCAACTTAGTGCGTTCATAAACTTAACGTTGGGTTAAATTTTGTTTTACTTCTGTTTTCAGGGAGGGCATTGATATTTCATACATGCATTCATCTTAATGTGCTATATCATGCTATAGCAAATCCACGACCCACCTTCCACCACTGACCTCATTGTCAATGTCCACCGCACACCCCTTAACCCCAAGGTCAAGTTATATCATATTCATGTTTTTTATACAACTGTGCCCATTTTTAGTGAAGGCTGCCAACAGGCGAGCTTCGTTGTCTTCTGACAACTCTTGTCATTAGAATTGGCTAAGGAGACAATTTTAATGAAATGCCAAGACATGTTTTCATTTCGAAGCAAATTATTCAATAATTTATGTCTGTTGATGTGTAAACAGTAGTGTGATTTTATTTTACCCAATTAACATTTAGAAATATCCAATTGCTTCGGAAATGATGGAGTGACAATACTCGATTACTAATTCCTTTTCTGGAGCCCTGGTGTACATTTTTGTTGGAATCGAGACAATCTGAACAAATGTCCAGCACTTTGAAATAGAACTGGGTTGGAATTGTAAGGAATAAACGATGGTCTTCATAAAGTTGGACATTTTAAAAGTTTTTACCCTGATCAATTCTAAATAAATCCAATCAACCAGTCAGTCAGTCGAATTACCGACCGACCGACCGGCCAACCACTCAATCAATGAACCAACCAACCACCAACCAACCAACAACCAATACAGATCAGTCAGGCCCAGGATGGGTTGGGATCAGCCAATGTAACGTCGTCCCTGGGTGAGCTGGCCAATGCGACTGACACAGAGGACCTACTGGAGGGTGACATGTCGGCCGTGGTTGATGTCCTTAAGTCCGTCGCCGACGTCGCAGATGAGATTAATACTACCGCGGGCGAATCAGAAACGGAAACACTGGTAACTCATGGTTGATAACGTAGGTTTTACGAATGCACAGGTATCTGACCATTGATCATGGTTTGTATTTTAAGTTTTCAGAATTCACAGGTAATTGATCATGGGTCATGATTGATAATGTCAATTTCCAGAATGCACAGGTAGATTATTGATCATGGTTGGTAAGGTATGTTTGGAAAATGCACTATGTCGCATATTATTAGTAGACAAAGTCAAAAGCACATGGAACATAGGTTTTAGCTATCTGTTGCCCTCATTAAATGTGGCTGTGACTTGAGAAATGGGGATTGCCCGTTTTGCCACCAGTGTAGATCTAGATCTACACAGTCTGATTAGGATCTCCATCAATGAAACGCCCGTCATACTTCTAACAAACAATATAGATCGCTATCCAGTTACAAGAGTGTGGTATTTGATCCGGAGCTACACTTGTCAAACATCCCATAAACCCCATTTCCTCAGTCACAGCCACAAGTAAAGACTACCGTATTATGATTGTGTTATTATTATATACTGAGGTATTTTTCATTCACGGAACATTTTCATATTGCACAACCTTCTGCCCCTTGCTAATAACAAGGTCAAAAATTCACAGTTCACGTTCACAATTTTGTATTCACAAAATTTAAGGCTGAGGTCCCATCAATTTGGTACAAACTGGTATTTATAGGGATTAAATAAGTGCAATTGTGTAACGATTCCCCCAGTTTTAACTGTTTAAGCATTAAGAGTGCTCCGTCTACAGATACAATAATTTAGTAATCTTGAATTTATTGATAGAGATGCGCGGTTGTATTACACTATTTTGATATGCAAATGAGGTAGGACATTTTATAATTATCCCCTCGCCGATAAACAAGAGGGGATATAGTGTTAGTACGTGTACGTAAGTAAGTACCACTTTTCATTTTTCAATAACTTCTGAAATGCTTCACCGATTTTGATACTATTTGGCCGCAATGTGTGTCTTGAGATGGTGCTTTGTTTTGCATATGACTCGCATCTGACCACCCAAGGTCACTGAGGACTTATGTTCACATTGTGTGTAAGGCAAATGAGTTATTTATTTTTGTTTATTCAATAACTTATGAACCGCCTCCCCGATTTTGATAATATTGGGCCACAGTGTGTGTCTATGGATGGTGCTTTGTTTTGCATACAACCCATGTCTGACCGCCCATGGTCAAGGTCACTGATTACTTATTTTCCCTTGTTTGTAAGGCAAATGCGTTAACGTATTTTTGTTTATTCAATAACTTATAAACCGTTTCACCAATTTTGGTAAGATTTTGCCTCAATGTGAGTCTAGGGATGGTGCTTTGTTTTGCATACGACCCACGTCCGGCCGCCCAAGGTCAATGAGTACTTTTATTATTATTATTATTATCAAGGCTGCCTGCGAGGGGATTAGCCTCGTAATAACGATGCCCTCGTTATTTATATCAATTAAATGTGTCGCCTAAATAAATATTTGTATTGACATATTATACATTACAAAATCCTTGCACATCAAAAAGTAAATAAAGAGAATAATCCATTAACCTTTTAAGGTAACACGGTTATCGCCCCTGATATCAAAGTGGCAATGCATGTTTGATATAAAATATAATGCCAATTAACACATCCTGTAATGGTAAATCATAAATTAAATGTTTTGCCCGGAAAAGGGTCATAATTAAAGATTGGACAAAAACAAATGTCTACCTAAATTACAGCCTGGGATAGTGGTGGCAGGTGGGAGCACGCGATGGGTAATTTAACGATTGGGGTTCATCCTTACCGGAATTCCGACTGGAGACCTGGTTTTGCCCTCACATACGTCTTTGGCATTTTGTATGTGACAGTTGAATCTGGTTATACCCCTTATGTGAGTATTACGATTATTCGTAATCCTATTTTAGGGGAAGGGGCCAAGTGACTTTGGTGTGGTATGGACCTACCACCAGGTCAGGTTATTCTAATTTCAGGGCTGAATATATTGTTTCTCGATGTAAATATTCAGTTATGATTTTGGAATTTTCCCCCTAATGCAGCAGGTTAAAACGGGATCGAACCCGTTTGCCCGGCCTTACATGACCTTAGCTGTTGATAGGCCGTTAAACACCAATAAACAAATACAGCCTGGGATGTGAGAGTCCAGGTTTAACATTGACGTAAATTAATTATTATTTCTGATTCTGTTCATGGAACCTCTTCATATTTCACACCTGCATTTCTCTCATGATCTTCTGGCATGCTGTGACACATCCATGGCATGACACCAACACTTCTGTCAAGGTCAAGACTTAAAACATTACATGACATATTGTTTAACCTTGTTGGATACCTTGGTACCCTGATAGGAAATCTAGTAATATTCATCTGATGCCTTTCTTACATCAGCCCCACCTATATACTTAGCACTATGGCTTTACTATCAATAGCAAAGTAAATAATAAATGATAAAATTCAGATAATGAAAAATAAAAGTTAAACATGATATAGAGACATGGCATGTTGGTCTACCCCACCTATTATTCCTGGCTGCCAAACAAGTGAACTTCATCACAGGTGTGACACTCTGACCTGTGACATAATAAATGCATTATGAAAAAAAATCCCATTAAATATGGCGGTGACTGGAGAAATAGGGCTTATGGGATTTGTGACCAGTGTAGCTCCTGATCAAATCATGTAGCCTGCTAATTATATATATTGATTGTTAAAAGCATGACTGGTGTTTTTATTATTGATGAAATGGCCAGTGCAGAACCTGATCAGATAATGCGAATGTACAGGCTGATCTGGATCTACACTGGTCGCAAAACCCATAAGCCTCATTTCTCCAGTCACTGCCACAATTGTTAATATCAGAGGCACTGGGTTAAATTTTCAGAATTTCTTTGAGGGATGGGCTGTGGCTAAATGGTAAATACAGGACTTCAATTCTGAAGGTTCAATACCTACCAGATACATTCGTAGTATTTCCATCACATTGGTCTGTCGGATGAGACTTTAAACTTTTGTCCTGTCCCGATCTGACCCTACCTGCTGCTGGGACGTTAAACCCCCGTCATTTCATTTTCAGAATTTCCTTGAGGTGGCAAGCAACCTGTTGAATAAACAACACAAGGGGGCCTGGAACGCTGACATCAACCATGTAAGTCTCTTCATTCTGTGTCCATTTTATGTGGCTTGGTAATGTTCCATATTAGCCCTTTCAGACCAAGTATAAGTGGAGATCCTGATGAGACATCTGTAGCCTATTTCATCAACATTGCAAAGTAAACTTTAGTAGCAAAGTATACTTTGAGGGAGAAATTTTCAATTTTTAGCCAGGTTTTTTGAAAAAAAATCCAGGCTATTGGATTGGCGAAAGCCGGGTGGGCGGGCGGCGGGCGGGCGGCGGGCGGCGTCCACAATCAATGTTAAGTTTTCGTGTTTGAGTCCATTTCTTTGTTACTGTACCACCTAGGACCACCAAACTTTCACAGCTTCATAATCAAGGGGTGCCCACCACATATCACTATCCAACATGTTACTTTTTTTTTATCTTGACCCATTTTTTCCGCGTAGTCGACTTAGCCATTTTCAATGTTAAGTTTTCGCGTTTACAATGTTAAGTTTTCGTGTTTAAGTCCATTTCGTTGGTACTGTACCACCTAGGACCACCAAACTTTCACAGCTTCATAACCAAGGGGTGCCTACCACATACAACTATCCAACATGTGACCATTTTTTTACCTTCACCTATTATTTCTACGTAATTGACTTAGCCATTTTCAACGTTAACTTTTTAACGTACGTCTGGTTAAAGTTTTTTGGTTAAAACTTTTTTGTTATACTATATCTCTGCAACTGCTTCGCCCATTACCTTGAAACTTCACATGGGTGTTTATCATCATCCATATTTTCATTCTAACCCCCAACCGTGCGGCCCCTGTGCCCAATGTCAAGGTCAAATTACTTTGAATTTTTTTGTTAAAGTTTTTTTGTGTACTATATTTCTGCAACTGCTTCACCCAATACCTTTGATACTTCACTCACATGGGTGGTTTAATCATCCATTGTCGCACCCTGCTTGCGGAAAGCGCGATCCTGTGCCCAATGTCAAGGTCAAATTACTTTGAATTTTTTATGCCCCCGCCACCGAATGGTGAGGGGGGCATATAGTGTTACCGGTTCCGTCCGTACGTACGTACGTACGTACGTACGTCCCGAAAACTTAACGCTGGGTAATTGGCTTATAATTTCTGTTTCCTTGCTCGGATCTGCTTCACATTTCACACACGCATTGCTCCAATGGTCCTCTACCGCCCTGTGACAAATCCACATTCGTCCCGCCCCCGCTAAGCTCAGGGTCAAGGTCACAGACTTGGTGCTTTCGAAACCTTAACGCTGGGTAAATGGCTTATAATTTCTTGTTTCCTTGCTCGGATCTGCTTCACATTCACACGCGCATTGTCTCCAATGTCCTCTACCGCAGTGTCAAATCTTTCACTTCGTCCCGCCCCCGCTAAGCCCAGGGTCAAGGTCACAGACTTGGTGCGTTCGAAACCTTAACGCTGGGTAAATGGCTTATAATTTCTGTTTCCTTGCTCGGATCTGCTTCACATTTCACACACGCATTGCTCCAATGGTCCTCTACCGCCCTGTGACAAATCCCACATTCGTCCCGCCCCCGCTAAGCCCAGGGTCAAGGTCACAGACTTGGTGCTTTCGAAACCTTAACGCTGGGTAAATGGCTTATAATTTCTGTTTCCTTGCTCGGATCTGCTTCACATTTCACACACGCATTGCTCCAATGGTCCTCTACCGCCCTGTGACAAATCCACATTCGTCCCGCCCCCGCTAAGCCCAGGGTCAAGGTCACAGACTTGGTGCTTTCGAAACCTGAACGCTGGGTAAATGGCTTATAATTTCTGTTTCCTTAATCGGATCTGCTTCACATTTCACACACGCATTGCTCCAATGGTCCCTCTACCGCCCTGTGACAAATCCACATTCGTCCCGCCCCCGCTAAGCCCAGGGTCAAGGTCACAGACTTGGTGCTTTCGAAACCTTAACGCTCGGTAATGGCTTATAATTTTCTGTTTCCCTTGCTCGGATCTGCTTCACATTTCACACACGCATTGCTCCAATGGTCCTCTACCGCCCTGTGACAAATCCACATTCGTCCCGCCCCCGCTAAGCCCAGGGTCAAGGTCACAGACTTGGTGCTTTCGAAACCTTAACGCTGGGTAAATGGCTTATAATTTCTGTTTCCTTGCTCGGATCTGCTTCACATTTCACACACGCATTGCTCCAATGGTCCTCTACCGCCCTGTGACAAATCCACATTCGTCCCGGCCCCGCTAAGCCCAGGGTCAAGGTCACAGACTTGGTGCTTTCGAAACCTTAACGCTGGGTAAATGGCTTATAATTTCTGTTTCCTTGCTCGGATCTGCTTCATATTTCACACACGCATTGCTCCAATGGTCCTCTCCCGCCCCGTGACAATCCACATTTGTCCCTCCCCCGCTAAGCCAGGGTCAAGGTCACAGACTTGGTGTGAAAAAGAAACCTTAAACGCTGGGTAAATGGCTTATAGTTTATGTTTCCCTTGCTGGATCTGCTTCACATTTCACACACGCATTGCTCCAATGGTCACCGCCGTGTGAAAAATCAAACATTCGTCCCCGCCCCCACTAAGCCCAGGGTCAAGGTCACGACTTGGGCTTTCGAAACCTTAAACGCTGGGTAAAGCCTTTATAATTTCTGTTTCCTTGCTCGGATCTGCTTCACATTTCACACACGCATTGCTCCAATGGTCCTCTACCGCCCTGTGACAAATCCACATTCGTCCCGCCCCCGCTAAGCCCAGGGTCAAGGTCACAGACTTGGTGCTTTCGAAACCTTAACGCTGGGTAAATGGCTTATAATTTTCTGTTTCCTTGCTCGGATCTGCTTCACATTTCACAACACGCATTGCTCCAATGGTCCTCTACCGCCCTGTGACAAATCCACATTCGTCCCGCCCCTCCCCCGCTAAGCCCAGGGTCAAGGTCACAGACTTGGTGCTTTCGAAACCTTAACGCTGGGTAAATGGCTTATAATTTCTGTTTCCTTGCTCGGATCTGCTTCACATTTCACACACGCATTGCTCCAATGGTCCTCTACCGCCCTGTGACAAATCCACATTCGTCCCACCCCCGCTAAGCCCAGGGTCAAGGTCACAGACTTGGTGCGTTCGGTAAATGGCTTATAATCAAATATGCCTCGTTTTCTTTGGCTGCTGTGTTTTTTTGTGTACTATATCTCTGCAACTGCTTCACCCAATACCTTCATACTTCACATGGGTGTTTATCATCATTGTTGCACCTGCTTGCGGAAAGCGCGATCCTGTGCCCAATGTCAAGGTCAAATTACTTTGAATTTTTTTGTTAATGTTTTTTTGTGTACTATATCTCTGCAACTGCTTCACCCAATACCTTCATACTTCACATGGGTGTTTATCATCATTGTCGCACCTGCTTGCGGAAAGCGCGATCCTGTGCCCAATGTCAAGGTCAAATTACTTTGAATTTTTTTGTTAAACTTTTTTCGTGTACTATATCTCTGCAACTGCTTCACCCAATACCTTGATACTTCACATGGGTGTTTATCATCATTGTCGCACCTGCTTGCGGAAAGCGCGATCCTGTGCCCAATGTCAAGGTCAATTACTTTGAATTTTTTTGTTAATGTTTTTTCGTGTACTATATCTCTGCAACTGCTTCACCCAATACCTTGATACTTCACTGGGTGTTTATCATCATTGTCGCACCTGCTTGCGGAAAGCGCGATCCTGTGCCCAATGTCAAGGTCAAATTACTTTGAATTTTTTTGTTAAAGTTTTTTTGTGTACTATATCTCTGCAACTGCTTCACCCAATACCTTCATACTTCACATGGGTGTTTATCATCATTGTTGCACCTGCTTGCGGAAAGCGCGATCCTGTGCCCAATGTCAAGGTCAAATTACTTTGAATTTTTTGTTAATGTTTTTTTGTGTACTATATCTCTGCAACTGCTTCACCCAATACCTTCATACTTCACATGGGTGTTTATCATCATTGTCGCACCTGCTTGCGGAAAGCGCGATCCTGTGCCCAATGTCAAGGTCAAATTACTTTGAATTTTTTTGTTAAAGTTTTTTCGTGTACTATATCTCTGCAACTGCTTCACCCAATACCTTGATACTTCACATGGGTGTTTATCATCATTGTCGCACCTGCTTGCGGAAAGCGCGATCCTGTGCCCAATGTGAAGGTCAAATTACTTTGAATTTTTTTGTTAAAAGTTTTTTCGTGTACTATATCTCTGCAACTGCTTCACCCAATACCTTGATACTTCACATGGGTGTTTATCATCATTGTCGCACCTGCTTGCGGAAAGCGCGATCCTGTGCCCAATGTCAAGGTCAAATTACTTTGAATTTTTTTGTTAAAGTTTTTTTGTGTACTATATCTCTGTAACTGCTTCACCCAATACCTTGATACTTCACATGGGTGTTTATCATCATTGTTGCACCTGCTTGCGGAAAGCGCGATCCTGTGCCCAATGTCAAGGTCAAATTACTTTGAATTTTTTTGTTAATGTTTTTTTGTGTACTATATCTCTGCAACTGCTTCACCCAATACCTTCATACTTCACATGGGTGTTTATCATCATTGTCGCACCTGCTTGCGGAAAGCGCGATCCTGTGCCCTATGTCAAGTTCAAATTACTTTAATTTTTTTTGTTAAAGTTTTTTCGTGTACTTAGTACTTAGAACTCTGATGCGCAGGCCTGCCCATAATCTGCGCGAGGGGGTGTGGCAGTAACAATAGATAGATAGTATTGCTCTTTTTACAGTATTAAAATTTGCGATTTTTATTTATGTTAGGCCTAATTAAGTTATTGGTAAAATTTTACAGTTGATCCGTAGAACCGCTTTTCCTAGAGAAAATTCGCAGAAAACGGGAAAAAAAATCGGCAAATTTGACCACCCTGTTAAATTAGAATGGCAAGAACTTGAGAACGAGACACAGTGACGCGATCCATGCAAATCGCTGAACATCTCTGGTCAACGGCAATCCATTCAGACCGCCATTCCCGAAAATTGTTTTGGATGAATACCGGACGCTGTAATCAAGTCCGACCCATGTTGCAGCGCCGTGAAGCTGTATTTCGGTAAAGTTCGGTAGTTGTCGGTAATATATCTTAATCCAATAAATTAAGCTTGTTTTTAATGTTTTCATATTAACTATTAATTACAGTGAATACAAATGTATATCTGCTGCACATTCTATGCAATTCATAGAAAATTGGCTGTCTTTAGAGCGCTTCATGAAGTTTCGGTAAAACTCGGTAACGTACGGATGTTGTGGGTTGCTGATTCTGTGCCATATATGGGAGTCTGCGACTCACGTGATGCTTGCTGCAGAATTAAAATTGGCATAGCCTACTGAGATTCCAAGTTAGAAACACGCCTTGAATTTACATTTTGCACAATGGTGGACGTGCAGAAGCTACTAGCACTCTCTATCTGGATAGACGACAAGCTACCTGTTGGAAGCATCTTGGCCTTGCGGGATATCATTGAACCACGGAAAAAGCTAGACGATTATAAAGTTGGAGAAGTTGTGAATGCGCCATGTCGGGGTTTTCGTGGTGTGCATCGATGTGTCCTGGCAAGGATCGGCGGTAAATATGGTTTACCATTGCGTACACCCGTCCGTGCACCCGCCTATCAACCAAACAAATCTCTGTGGTGTAAATTTAGAGAAAATAATAATGCTCACTGTATATCACTGTTTTACACAAGTGTCTCATTTTAAAATCATTGTAGCATTACCTGCGATTTTATAATAATCAAATATAACATTATTACCTCGAGCATTGGTACACACACTCTGGGGGGGGGGGGGGGGGGGGGGGGGGGGGGGGGGGGGTTGGAGAAAAGGAATTGGACTCGGCTGCTTGTGACTGGACAAGATTCAAGAATGTTGCTGGGAATTATGTTTGGTCTGCACCAGCTACAATTATTGTCCTATATTGGAGCATGGTATATGTTTACTACCTGCCAGATCAACCAGCACCCATGCAGGTCAAATGGTCTAGTTGACTTAGAAGTCTCCGAGGTACTTTACCCATGCATGAGGCGAACAACCAAGGTACATTTTTGTCACACCCGCTTGTGGAAAAGCACGATATAGTCGGCACTTTGGCGTCCGTTAGTATGTCTGTCACAGAAAATGTTAAAAGTTTTTGAAAATAGTTTACTATCCAATGCCTCGTAATACTATTAAATACCTCTTAGGGCACGACATGTAAGCCGCGCCCATCTAGTATAGCTAACTATTCAGTGAAATTTTTCTGGATTCCCATTCCATATTGTCCATGGAAAGTGCGGACGTCGTCCATGGAATGTCCATGGAAAGTCCATGGAAAGTACGGACATTTTCCATGGAAAGTACAAACGTCGTCCAGGGAATGTCCATGAAAGTGCGGAAGCGTTCCATGGGAAGTGCGGACGTCGTCCATGGAAAGTGCACAAAGATTTCCATGGAAAGTGTGGACATCGTCCATGGAAAGTGCAAACAACAAATTTCCATGGACAGTGTGGACATTGTCCTTGGAAAGTGCGGACATCGTCCATGGAAAGTGCAAAAAAATTCCATGGACAGTGTGGACATTGTCCATGGAAAGTGCGGACATCGTCCATGGAAAGTGCAAAAAAAATTCCATGGACAATGTGGACATTTGACATTGTCCATGGAAAGTGCGGATAACGTCCGGAATGTGCGGACGTTGTCCATTGAAAATGCAGAATCGGGCCTATGGTTTTCTGATTTTTTTCTCCTCCGAGTGATGGCGGAAAATGGGTGGAAAGTTGTCCAAATACTCCATGGACGCTTTTTCCATGGAATTTCCATGGAATTTCCATGGAAAGTGCGGACAATCTACACCCGGGTATATCTCTGCAACTGCTTCACCCAATACCTTGATACTTCACATGGGTGTTTATCATCATTGTCACACCTGCTTGCGGAAAGCGCGATATCGTCGGCATTTTGGCATACGTCCGTCCGTTCGTCCGTGTGTCCGGTTAAAGTTTTTTGGTTAAAGTTTTTCCATCTACTATATCTATTTTTTTAGTGTCCATGCCTCGCCCCAAGGCGCGACATGCAGGCCACGGCCATCTAGTCTACAAAAAGTGGGTATAATTATGTTATCCAAGTGTCTATGCTTGGAAAAAACCTGGCCTTCGTGGCTTTGCCTCGTTTCTTGTTTTAAAAATTTATTAATTTTTATTATACTGAATTTATTACATTATCACAGCCATTTAATGGCTGTGATAATGTAATAAATTCAGTATAATAATTCTGCATACTTTTAATCATGAAATATATGCATTTGTTAGTTCTATATGAAATAATGCATTTCAGGAAAAATAAATGATTACTCTCTCAAAGTATACTTTGGTAGTAAAGTATACTTTGCAATGTTGATGAAATAGGCTACTGGATATACACTGTTTACCAATACAACTATGCATGTCTGTGGTGTTGAAAGGGTTAGTTGTTTTTATACCCCCGCAACGAGTTGTGAGGGGGGGGGGGGTGGGGGGGGATACTGGAGTCCGTCCGTCCGCCCCCCCCCCCCCCCCGCCCATATCCCGCCAAACGCAAAACTTATCTTCAGATAAATCTGTTATAACTTATATTTCCTTCATCGAAAGTTCTTAATAGTTCATGCATGCATTTCTCTAAGTGTCCAGTATCATGCTGATCCCAAGGTCAATGTCACAGGTCCCATGATTGGAAAAAATCTACATATTTAGGGGTACCTGGGCCCACGCGGAGGGGGGGTATTGTGTAAGCCTCGCTGACTGACAAATCTAGTTATTAATATTTTTATTATTTAGTGCATAAAATGGGCATTGCAGGCAATAACACATATTAAATATCACTAGTGTAATACATATCGCAAATGAGACTGGCACAGAAAACATGTTCAGGTGATCAATACAACATCAATGTATGATGGTGTGCTTATGCAATAACTAGAATCTGACATTCATGATAACATTTATTAAACATGTTGACCGATTTCATAAGAAACTTGGCATAGCCTTGTTTCTTATAGAATCAGTAAATGTGTTTAATAAATATTATATTAAACTACCACTCATAAAATATTATTTAATTTATGCATGAACTGAACAATTTTCCAGTTATGTATTTTATTTTATAAACACTTTGAACCCGAAAGCCCTCTATATCGGTTTATGCAAACAGTGCAGATCCAGATGAGCCGGCTCGTAACGAGCCATCTCATCAGGATCTACACTTTTTAAAGTAAGTACGTTTCATATTTGTGAGTACAAAAAAATACACCCTTTTCATAAATGAACAAGTCTGAAAATCATTTTGTGATGAATATAATAGATTGACTGGAAAATTAACATATCAAAATCCATGTAGATTACTTAGGGGTGAAAGAGTTAAACACAAAATATAATGTATTAATTTGTGCATAAATGACTTGTATTATGTCTGATGTTCAGGGTCAGCCTGGCGCCATCAATGTTGCCCAAGTCGTGGAGACGTATATCAAGGCGAAGGTGAAGCAGCTGTCGTCGTCGACTACCGGCACCTTCATGAAAAACTACACACACAAGAACATATGTAAGTCGCCGTCGACTACCGGCACCTTCATGAAACACTACACACACAAGAACATATGTAAGTCGTTATCGACTACCTGCACCTTCAGGAAACATTACACACACGAGAACATATGTAAGTCCTCATCGACTAGTGGCAACTTCACGAAACACTACACACAGAAGAACATAATGTAAGCTGGTACATTTACTCTAGTTGACCGTGACTCAACCAAAGAAATACGGTACATATACCTATTAAATCTGGATCTACACTAGTAGCAAAACCCATGAGCCCCATTTCTCCAGTCACAGCCACATTTGTTGTCATGCCCACTTGTGTAGAGCGAGACCTCGCGATCACGATGACGTCCATGTGTCCATCGGTACAAAATCTGTGTTAATTACTTATAAGTCGGATTGACTTTAAAACATCATGTTCTTCTTTATCATCATCCCAATCACTGTCACAAATCAGGAGTTGGATTGGCCACAAGTACGATTGACACTATCTCTTCAGTCACAGTCACTAATCAGGAGCTAGACTGACCACAAATACTATTCACCCTATTTCTAGAGGCACAGTTAAAAACCCTGAGCTACACTGACCACAAAGGCCGTACAAAATTATTTCTCATATGAGACACGCCATGTGATTTTGTACCTTCGGACATCTGCGTATATTTCATGAAATACGTTTAAAAAATCGCATGGCGTGTCATTCCGACAAATATTTGTCAGATGCTGAAATTGGCCGAAGAAACGAGTCCGATAGTTCAGCATACACGTTCCCCAACAGTGAGGTTGGACTGCCACCTTGGATGAGAGATACAAAAACGGGCCTGTCTTTGTCAGCCAAGTCGTTTAATGGTAGGTGGTCACATCAAGTAATGGAACATAAGGATTATAGGCCATACAAAAAATACTTTGGTTCTCATATATACCGCCGCATCAGAAAAATATCTGCACGTCTAAGCTATTTATTACAAACATATATTATAAATTCATGTCTGATGAAATCGATTTTTCAGGTTTAAAGAGGTTATCATGGTTGTAGTAACTTTATTAAACACATATGTAAACCACATGTGAAAGTGCAGTAACTTTATTAAACACATATGTAAACCACATGTGAAAGTGCAGTAACTTTATTAAACACATATGTAAACCACATGTGAAAGTGCAGTAACTTTATTAAACACATATGTAAACCACATGTGAAAGTGCAGTAACTTTATTAAACACATATGTAAATCACATGTGAAAGTGCAGTAACTTTATTAAACACATGTAAACCACATGGGAAAGTGCAGTAACTTTATTAAACACATATGTAAACCACATGTGAAAGTGCAGTAACTTTATTAAACACATATGTAAACCACATGTGAAAGTGCAGTAACTTTATTAAACACATATGTAAACCACATGTGAAAGTGCATCAGGGCCCGGTTGCTCAAAACATCAGTTAGCTTAACGGACTGTTAAATCCTTAACTGAATGGTTAAAATCTCTGTTTTCCGTTAGCTTAACGGACTGTTAAATCCTTAACTGAATGGTTAAAATCTCTGTTTTAACAGAGATTTTAACCATTCAGTTAAGGATTTAACAGTCCGTTAAGCTAACTGATGTTTTGAGCAACCGGGCCCTGGTGACTTTAAAAATAACAGACGAGGATCTCGTACAAAAAAAATATATATTACAAAAACAGCCCTCCCGCATCATTTTCTACAGCCTCCATGTCCAAACCAAAGTACCGGTAATTATTTTGTTATGGCCTTGTAGAAACTGGGCATTGTGGAGACCTTGGTGTGTTGTATTTGGATTAGTTTCACTGGTATCTATCTCTACAATGGTACTGTTTGTGTATGCTTGCAAATTAATTATATATAAGCACATGTCATTCTATATGCAGTCGAGCCTGTGCTAAAGACCACCTCCAAATATCAATTACATGTATAGCAGCCATGCTTTAGGTTTCCTAAGTATTCAATTACTACATAAATGAACCTGTAAACAAAGATCAGCTGGGAACAAAGGCCAGCTTGTTTTTCTTCCCATGGCTGGCCTTTATTCACAGGTTTGACTGTACAATTGGATTACAGAGGGGCCTCTCTTAACTAGACACGATGGGGACCCCCACGGTGTGAAGTTTAGAGAGGTCCCACTGTGCATTGACCTGTTTGGTGTTACATGTATAATGTTGCCTGCATTGGGCAATTTTGCAGGTTGTATGTTTGAAATATTTTTTTCATTCCATACAAATTGTCATAAAATCATTTAATTATTGTACCGTAGTAATGTGTGCTACTATAATTAGTAGCTGTCGGATATACATATATACATCAAAGCTGCTTTTTAGAGAAATGACGATTCACTAGCCAAAGGGCAAACAGTTTATGCCCTCATTGCTGAAAGATATCTGGAATGAAAACCCACAATATATCTTATTTTGTTACAAACAGTAATAGTTTCCGGTAATGTTTAAAATTACCTCTTAATATATTTTTCTCCTTTTGAAATTGTTACATTTGTTTGACGCCTATGTACAACATACCGCATCATTGTGCTGAAATAGCCCTAACCCCGTTTAACGACAATATCAATGTCATTGACACACGTTCATTCTTTAGGCCATAATACAAAATAGCGTTGGTTACCCGAATACTACCTACCGAAAAACTATGTGCCTACTCTCAATCTTTGTTTAGTGTAAAAGTAAAACCGTATTTAGGGCCCTGATAAGAATTGACGCTGCCCTTTAGGTTTCGCCCCGTCCATCCGCCTGTCTGTATGTTCGTCCGTTTATTTTTTTAGGAGTTTTTGTAAGAGTTTCTCAAATGACCTATAGGGGCCATATGTGCGTCGACAGACTACATTTTCTAGTTAGGGCCCCGCCGAGAATTACAGAGATTAGATTTTTGTTTTTTTCCAAGAAAAAGAAAATAATTTGCCTATACATACCAACCTAGCCATGTTTGTAAGAAGGCTGGTTAAACATAAACTCATTTAATTTTGGCCTTGTGGAATGTATTTGCCAGTAGACCCATTTCTGTTTTTCTTGAAGTGGACATAATTGTACAGGTAGAGTCCCTATTTGATGTTAAACCCATTCACTTTCAATTTGTACATGTTGAAAAATGTTTCCAAATTTCAGGAATGTCCTCGAAAGAATACTCGTGTCAGGTTTTCCGAAATTTACCTGGCATAGTTGCAAAGAAATTGAAGATAAATGGGTATGTTATAGACATAGAGGCCATTTCACTAAACTTTGTACGACTAAAATGTTCGTAAGGGCAAATTTAGGATCGTCTGGAAATGTCAATTGATAGATTTACATTTATTGAGTATAGGCTGCATTTGCTCAATAAATGTAAATCTAATAATTGTTTACAAACATTTTTAATGTGAAATCATAATCGTGCATTTGCAAACATTTTAGTCGTACTACGTTTAGTGAAAAGGCCCCCAATTATATAATTAGGTTATCAAATATGAAAAACCATGAGTAACTTCTCTTAGAACAACTTTATTATGATCTTAACTTTTGCATTTTCACTTTCATTTGGC
This sequence comes from Conchocele bisecta, assembly GCA_029237695.1. Taxonomy (NCBI): domain Eukaryota; kingdom Metazoa; phylum Mollusca; class Bivalvia; order Lucinida; family Thyasiridae; genus Conchocele; species Conchocele bisecta. The sequence goes on along the minus strand of CM055265.1, from coordinate 161,374,244 downwards.
CATTACATGTTTCAGTCAAGTTGTGGACAGTGGTTCAATGGACATCAACTCGGATGTAACGATCGCGTTCCAGTCCCAGCAACCAGTGACTAACTTGGATCCTCCAGCTCTCGTCACATTCCAACATTCCAGTGTAAGTTCAATAGGCTGAGGAGGGCGGCAGGTGGGAGTATGTGAAATGCAAATTTTACGATGGGATTCATCCTTAACGGAATCCCTTTTTGGGGAGTGGGACTAAGTGACTCTGGTGTGGTGAGGACCTGGCAACACCCCCATCCCCTCCCCCCATCACAACAGGTAAGATATGGGATTCGACCCCATTAATCTGGCCTAAATGATCTTAGCTGTTGACAGGCCATTACACAGCATTAAATCTAATCAATAGACTGTGATAAATCTTTGCTTTTTACATGTTACATCTGCAATAAATTAACTGCTGCTATTGTTGGCACGGATGGAGGTGTACCAGTTGTGTTTTATGCGGGAGGAAACTGGAGTACCCAGAGCAAACTCACTTGACCAATCTGGCAACCACCGTATCGTAAGTTTACATGGTATTAGGCTGCTAATTGGTAGTATTGATCTGGATACTCGATTGTCAGTCTGTAACAGAATAAAATGTGCACCCGACCCGGGACTCGACACATATCTTCTCTCCGAATTACTAGATCCGTACCGTGACAAGTCTATTGGTCTTTGTTTCAATCAGAGAGTCAGCTATTCAATCTGTCAATCAATCAATAAATAAATGAAGCAACTACTAGTTGGAACAATTGTTCAATCAGCCAATCAATTAATAAATTGATCACCAACCAGCCCATTCACTAGTTGTGAATATATTTAACAATACCAAGAACCCACTGTCATTATGAAATCTAAAATGGATGCCACTTAGCGTATAGTGGACATTAACCTTGATGCTGATTGCTTGCTATTTACAAATAATTGTTGATGTATTCATGTTTTCACAGCCCAACTATTCAAGACCCATATGCGTTTTCTGGGACTTCGGGGAAACGTAAGTTGTCATGATCATACTTTTGTATTCAAATATAAAGGATACATAGCGATAAATATTTTATTAAACAAATTGTAAATGATAAACTAAATGCCGAAAACCTGACTGCAAAATTCCATTTTTTTTGTTCAAGCGAAATGTTCTTTCTGTGATGTGTAGTCGAGAAATTAGTTTTTGACACCAGTCAATTGTTACATATTGAACCCATTCACCCCTAAGTAACTGGAATGGATTTTGATATGTTCCTTTTCCGACCAATCCAATTATAAAATAATTTTCAAACTACCGGTAGTTCATTTATGATAAGGGGGTGTTTTTTTCTCAACAATATGACAAGTACTTGCAAAAAGTGTAGATCCTGATGAGACGGCTCGTGACGAGCCTGCTTATCTGGATCTACACTGTTTGCCAATACCACTATACAGGCCTGTGTTGTTGGAAGGATTATTGGTGAAAGGGTTAATCCTTCACATTACCATCAAAGTGTTTGAAAACAGTGTAGATCAAGATGATCCGGCTCAGTTGTATCCGGCTCATCAGGATCTACAGTGTTTGTGGATATGTCTGATTTTGTACAACACTGACTGCTTGTTAATGAAATAGTCTGGGCCCGGTTGTTCAAAACATCCGTTAGCTTAACGGACTGTTAAATCAGTGTTTGTGGATATTGTCTGATTTTGTACAACACTGACTGCTTGTTAATGAAATAGTCTGGGCCCGGTTGTTCAAAACATCCGTTAGCTTAACGGACTGTTAAATCCTTAACTGAATGGTTAAAATCTCTGTTTTAACAGAGATTTTAACCATTCAGTTAAGGATTTAACAGTCCGTTAAGGATTTAACAGTCCGTTAAGCTAACTGGTGTTTTGAACAACCGGGCCCTGAACACTAACTGTCTGACCATATACAGTGGAACCTCTCTAAAACGGACACAAAGAAAACACGTGATCTTATTTTTGATGAGTTTCTTGGTCATTAATCTCAGGTGACAATGTCTGTTCATGATCGCATAGCACACAACTATGGCTCAGAATGATCAAATGCCTGAGGGCTATTCCAGGTAAAATTCTCTGAGGGGGTCGGACCGCACTTTTATTTTTGACCTGTGGGTGGGGGTTGTCCGACAAAATTAATTCCGGTTGGTTGTGGGGTCGGAAGCTATATTGTTCTTGTTGGTAGGGGGGTATTCAATTTACTTGATTCTGTTGGGGGGGGGGGGTGTGTGCACTCATATAATAAATTCAATGCTGTGGGTGTTCGCGTCGATTAGAAAATTAGATTTTCGCTGCCTCACAGCTTCTATTCTATTTCGTGTTATTCACAATGCATCATGCATTGTAAAACGCTCATGTCGATTGGCCAACAAAATGACACTTCCAAAGTAGCGTCCAGTCAAAACTGCCGATAGATAATTACGTCCGGAAGCTGCAATTCGTACCAAGCGTTGTTCGTTCGCTTCCATTTCGCCACCGAAGAATAAGACAAACACTTTCGGCGCGCCCGCATTTTCATGCTTCGTTCACGATCCTTTTGACAAATTGTTACATACGCAAGGACGCGTTTCGGCAGAACACGGCAGCATCACATGTACATACCAGTGGCGGATTCAGGGGGGGGGGGGGGCCTTCAGAAATTCAGATTTTTTTATTATTTTTTTTACAAAATATTGAGCATAGAATGCAGGAAATGGCTTCCTAAATTCAAACATTTTCCAGGGTAGCATGCCCCCAGACCCCCCTAGCCAACTCCCTCGCACCGCTCAGTCGACGAAGGAGCATACCTCGTTCAAGTTCCATGTGGTCCCCCACCCCCACTCCTGGATCCGCCACTGCATACAGTACTTCTCAGCGCGATTTTTGCCTTCGTCCACCTGACCCCATGATCAGATGGAGAGTGGACGTAAAACTTCCTCCCACCGTGTCGGGTGGAAATCCCATTCGTACCGATCGAGAGGCCAAATCTCCACCGTTGGAACATGTCTAAAGACCGAATCTGCCGCACACCGCGTTCCCCCTTGTTAACCCACGGCGCATCACCGTGCCAGTATACAGGTAATACCGATAGCGAGGAGAGCATTTATGGCCGAATTTCTGGCGATTTGGTCCTCTCCCCCACGACCATTTTCGCGATCTCACCCCTGCGCAAGATCGCGAAAACGCGAGATTGTAGCATGTCCCAAACACGACATGTATAAATCGAGACGATTCTCATCTGCTACCAAGCATGTTTTATTGAGGAAGAAAACGAATATAAAAGCATCAATATTTCTTCTATCAATATATCTCTTGGGAGACGATTCTCGTGTGCTGTCATTCACACTTTGCACGTGAAACTGGATTACCGACTGATGATTGTAAACACCGTCAGGTGTGCAGCTAGACCGAAAATGATATGTCGCAAATGTGCTAGTTTGGGATGGGCGGTATATTTGTTTTATGTTACAATCTCGCGTTTTTTTGCGATCTCGATTTCGCCTTCTGCTTTTGGAAATACGATTTGCCCATGCATGTGTAATATATCATATTACTACGAACGTACATGCATATAAACATGCTAGTTCGAAATGCGTTCTACGTACGTACGTGCAGGGTTAGCGCAAAACTCAATTTCAACTGTACACACACATAATGACATGAACAAACGTATTTCCAAAAGCGGAAGGCGGCATCATGAAAAGGCCAAGGCGAAAACGCGGCATCGCGGTCTCGAAAACACGAGATAGCCAGGCGAAAACGCGAAAATTAATAAAATAGAATCTCACGTTTTCGCCTCGCGATTTGGTCTTCGCGATCTTGTGTATATATATATATATGTTGACGATGCGATCCAGTAATCAATAACACGTATCGAAATGTGTTGTTTGTTTTTTGCTCAATAAACGTGTATTGGCAGCACATTAGAATCGTCTCTTAAGACGATTATCATGTTTTGTCAAATTATGTTTTTGTTGTCAAGAAATATAAATGTTTGTCCACATTTGTTCTATTAATTAATAAAAACATGTTTTTGCAGCACATGAGAATCGTCTCGTTTACGTGTCCTATACCTCACGATTTCGAGCTTTGGAGACGAAGACGCGAAATTCTATCATATTCAATCTGTGTTTAGCAACCTTGCCGCGCGTGTTTTTGCTTCGCGATCTTTCATGCGTGTTGGAATTGCGTTCTACATGCATGAGCAAAACGAATCCGAATGTTCTGTCTGTAACGCAGTGATAGTCACCCCAAGTTACAGACAGAACATTTGGGTTAGAGCAAAACTTATTTTCAAAAGCGGAAGGCGAGATCACGAAAACGCGAGACTATTCTCATTATTTTAGAAAACGATTCTTATTTTGTTTTATTGTTGATACATGTGTGTCGAGTATGCTGCACCCCCTGCGTACGAGCCTTTCGTAACCTGTGTCGGTTGTCGTATTATTTTGAGTGGCTGACTGGGACGAGTTGATCGAAGGGCGAAACGGAAACGAATACTAACGGGACCGATACGATTTCTAATTACTTCTAATAATGACACTTTCCATTTACTGATCTGTTGGCAATGGATGCTTATGACCGTATTTACATGTACAGTTCAGGCCCGTAGCCAGACCTGTTTGAAGGGGGGGGGGATGCCCCCCCCCCCCCCCCCCCCCCCCCCCCCCCCCCCTCCTCCTGGCTATGGGCCTGCAGTTACAGTACATTTAGATTGGGAATACAATAGTTATCATATCTAAATAATGATCGTGTTGTCTGTAAACTGCGTATTTCTGGATGCGCCGGTGCATAACGACATGGTAAATAATTCAGTACTGGTGGTAGGGGGGTTTTACCTAAATTCAGTGCTGTTGGTAGTGGGGAACAGCTAAATATCAGTGCTGTTGGTTGTGGGGACGAGACATAATTCAATTCTGTGGGTGCGGGGGTCAAAAAAAAAGTGTGGTCCGACCCCCCCAGAGATTTTTTCCTGGAATAGCCCTGATGATTTACAGTGAAACATCTCTAAGCCGGACACCCTGGGGTCCTCCCAGGGTGTCCGGTTTAGAGAGGTTTAATTGTATTGCCTATTTGTCACTTTACAAGTTAACCCTTTCAACACCACAGGCATGTATAGTGATACTGGCAAAAAGTTTAGATCCAGATGAGCCGACTCGTGATGAGCCGTCTCATCAGGATCTGCACTTTTTACAACTACTTTTTTAGAAAATGGACTAGTCTGAAAATCATTTTGTGATGATTTTTTTGGTCGGAAAATTAACATATAACTGTCCATTCCAGTTACTTAGGGGTGAAAGGGTTAAACATTTCAACATTACAAACAATATAGATCAAGATGAGCCAGCTCATAACGTGCCATCTCATCAGGATCTGAACTTCTCGTGATATCTTTTGATCTTGTTCAAAAATGACTGGTTAATGCCAGTTGAACAGTTGAATGGCAAAATGGTGAACAATTTCAACACTAAAGACCTCCATGTTTGCAAACAGTGTAGATCCAGATGATCCGACTCGTCATGAGCCGGCTCATCAGGATCTACACTGTTTGTAAATGGTTTCTGAGTTTGTACATAATGACGTCCATAGAATATCCTGAACATTAACTTTCCGACCATATAGCTGCTATCTGCCCCTTTAGAAAGGGTTAACCATGTCAACACTACCGACTTGCATTCTAATGTTTGCAAATAGTGTAGATCCAGATGAGCTCACTCATCAGGGTCCGCACTGCATGGTGATATTTTCTGATTTTGTTAAAAATGATTTCTTTATAATAGAATAGTCTGATAATTAACAATTCCAGTTACTATGGGTTGAGAGGATGAATTTTCTTGTATTTTGTTACAGCATCTGGTCTTCCGACGGGTGTGCATTGGTCTCCACGAGCGACACACACACAGTCTGTTCCTGTAATCACTTCACCAACTTCGCAGTGCTCATGAGTCCTGGAAAAACGGTATGTCTCAGTATTGGGAGCCCAGTGGATGGGAGGGTATGTATATGTTAACGCGGAACCCATCCTGAAGGGTCATATGAGAAAAAACATGTGATGTTTTACCTGAGAAGATGAGTGATATCTCATGAAAAATATGTATAACATTATTTACGATATTTTCTGTAAATTTGTTGAAAATTGACGAAATTCAGAGCAAATGCAGAACAGAATTCCACATTTGCTAGGAAAATTGTGTCGACTTTCGATGTCATTTACAAACAATATCACAGTTTTTATGAAAATCATTGTTTGGAGCATAAGTCCTATACCACTTGGAATATCTACATGATACTTCACAGGGGTGTTAACGATATCAATTTGGCGAACATACCTGTGCTAAAATAAGTTGAACAATTTCACATGTACTGCATATTGTGTGTAACCATCTCCTCTAAAAGTTTTCAGTAAATAAATCTTAAACAGTACACACATCTTCTGCATATATTTAAAATGTGGACAATGGTATTTTTGTGAGAAAAAAAAAAGACCTTTTCAACTTAGCCATTTTTTCTAAACTTTTGCATACACAATTATATAGGGTACAGAGTTTTTGTAATTAACTCCTCTGACAGCTTTCTATCAATCAATCTGAAACTTTATGCATGTCTTCTACACTTGTTGAAAATGTGCACCATGGTGATTTCTTTTTATGAAAAAGTATATATTTTACAAAAATACAGCCGTTCCAACTTAGCCATATAATAAAAATGATCCCCTTGCCGATAGGCAAGATTGGATATAGCCTTAGTAGTCCATGCATGTACGTATGTATGTGGGTACGTACTTTAGTAAGAAAGACAGAGTTTGATAATAATTGGCTACAATGTGTGTCTAACAATTATAGTGCTTTGTTTTGCATATGATCTACAACCCACCGCCCATGTTTGTAAGGCAAACACTTTTTGTAGTATTATTATCAAGGCTACAAGCGAGGGACTAACATAGTGATGCCCTTAGCGATGTCCTTATTGCTTTATCAACAGAAAATGCAGGTCAATGGTCTGTTGCACTGTTTTATGCCCCTAGTCTCGGTAGAGCCGGAGGCATATAGTGTTTGGACTGTGTGCCCGTGTTTCCGTGTGTCCGACACATTAAGAAGTTCGCTTAAGTTTCTCAATTATGTCATAACTTCCTATATCCCTTGATGGACTGCTTAAATATTTCAACACAGCATACCTGTGGACAAATGCCACACATCCATGCTGTCATTAATATGTCATTTTGACCTACACAACTTTGAACCTTTTCACACATTTCTCAATTCTATCATTACTTCTATATCCCTTGATAGATTACTTCATTATTTCAATACATCATACATGTGGACACATGCCACACATCCATGCTGCCCTTAATATGACCTAGACCTTTTGACCTTCACAATTTGGAACTTGTTCACACATTAAGAAGTTCGCCAGAGTTTCTCATTTCTGTCATAACTTCTATATCCATTGGTGGATTACTTTAATAGTTCAACACATCATACATATGGACAAATGTCACATATCCATGTTGCCTTTATTATGACCTTGACCTTTTGACCTTCACAATTTGGAAATTTTTCACACATTAAGAAGTTCGCCTGAGTTTCTCATTTCTGTCATAACTTCTATATTCCTTGAGGGATTACTTTAATATTTCATTACATCATACGTGTGGACAATAGTCACACATCCACACTGCCCTTAATATGACCTTGACCTTTTGACCTTCCGAAATGTGCTTGTGAATACTTATCACTTTGGTTAATTAGCTTTACCACAGTTTCTCTAATCTGCCACTGGGGGCATTCGTGTGCCGACAGGCCACATTTCTTGTTTCACCCAGTTATCTGCCCTTGAAACTTCTCTTTTTGTGCCAACATTTATTGTATTTGTTTTATTTCAGCCGGCCTCTGATCTACTGGCGCTAAGTATAATATCAGCCATCGGGTGTGGAATATCGTTGTTCTGTCTTGTATTGACGGTCGGCGCCCATCTCAGGGTGTGGAGGTATGTTGTCTTTATTATAAACCTCTAGACTGGGAGGTCTCATTTCAGTTTATGGATGGATATTTTCCTTATTAGTCAAATACAGTGGAACCTCATTAAACCGGACACCCTGGGACACCCAGGGTGTCCGGTTTAGTGAGGTTTCACTGTATTTCAGTCTTGTGAACACTCTTGAGGTATGAGTTTTTTCCTTGCAATCATGACCTGATGTTGTCTTCAATGATACAGCCCATCAACAAGTACATTGATATTTTCTTGGTGAGATAAAAATAAAATAATGTTTCTTACTAGTTTTATATTGAAACCCTTAGCTTCACTTTAACCGTCTATAAATACATTTGAAAGGTGTATACCGTGGTAGCCATAAATATTCTCATAATGCTATATAAATACATGTGCAATACCAGTAACAGTGTGATTTCCCAAAATAAAGAATTTCCCACCATTTAGGGTTTAGTATTCACAAAATAACAATATAAGTTGATGCAATTTGCTTTTGACAACCCCTACTTTATAGTGGTTTTCCTTAACAAATGGTTTCTAAATATGTAGTTTTAACTGGCCATTTTACTAAATTGTGTACGACCAAGAAGTTTGTAAGTGCAAAATTGAAATTTACTACAATTTGCACTTAAGCTGAGTTGACAAATCTTTGTCTGATGTATTAACGTTTAATGATGTTGTTCATGTAGGTGGAAAATGATACCACTGGTGATCATTGAACAGTATGATCAAAACATTTATCGTTCGAAGTTTAGTGAAGCGGGCGGGCCCTTATAACCTATTATTGACAAATGAGGCATGCCATGTGATTTTGTACCTTCGGACATCTGCGTAATTTCATGAAATACGTTTACAAAATTTACAATATTTTCCGTAAATGGCATCAAGAGTCGACATAATTTTCAGAGTACATGCAGTGTGAATTGTGTCCACTTTTGACTTTATTTGTGAAAATTATGCAAAGTTTGTAAACAAATTTCATGAAATTACGCAGATGTTCGAAGGTGCAAAATCACATGACGTGTCTCAAATATGGTTTTCATTCAGGTTGGTGAAGAGTGCCAGAGCGACACTGCTGATGCACCTGTGCGTTTCATTGATCTTGGCGTATGTTGTCTTCTTGGCTGGGATCAATCGTACCGAAAACGAGGTACCAGTTATATTCTTGCTTACACTTGGGCTGCTTGCTAAAAAATATTGTTGGACTTAAGTTTAGATACTGATCAAATTTGTTTTAAAGGATTTGTGACGATACATGCGGCTTTAACTGGAGAAATGGGGCTTATGTGAACAGTGTAGCTCCCTCCTGATCAGATAGCACACTCGTGTACAGGTGTTTCACTGATTGAATGGCAGTGCAGATCCTGGTCACGCTGAGCAGATGATAATTTTGTGACTTGTCCATTTATCAGAATGACACCAATTTTGTGAAAACTCACAAACTATCAACAAACAGTGCAGATTCAGATGAGACGGCTCGTTACGAGCCGGCTCATCTGAATCTACACGGTTGGCAAAGAACAGGTTAAGTATTACAATTTCCCGAAAGATTTCTTGTTTTCTGTTCCATCAGTATGTGTGTACAGCCATCGCGGCCCTGCTCCACTATTTATGGCTCGTCGTATTTTTCCTGATGTTGGCAGAGGGAATCGAGATTGCCGTATCTGTCATCTATGTGTTCGTCACTAAGTCACGTGTGAAATGGCTCGTCCCGCTCGCATGGGGTAAGATGATAATATTATTATGTGTCGTCAAGATGATAAAAAGTGATGCGTGAGTTGGCTCATCCCGCTGGGATGGGGTAAGGTGATAATCATGTGACATAAAAGGGCAGTACGCCATTTACAACGACTGAAGATAGATATCTCTGTCACACTTGCCAAGTAAGGTAAATTGAACAATGAGTTTCATCCTTACCGGAATTGCAATGTCGGCCCTCCGGTCGGTCATTCCAGTCAGGGTCAGTCGTTCAGTTGGAGTGGTCTGGTCCAGTTTTGTTTCCGCTCTATATCGTCTAAACCAATGAATGGATTTTCAAATGATTTGCCAAAAATATTTGCCATGACGAGACAATGTACACGTTCAATAGCCACATTTCTAATGTCCAATATCAAGGTCCCACATAGAGGTCAAAGGTAACAAATGTGCTTGAGAGTTTGTTTCCACTCTATATATATCTTCTAAACTGATTAATGGATCTTCAAATGATTTGCCACAAGTGTTTGCCATGTTGAGATGATGTGTTGCGTTCACTACCCACGTGTCTAATGTCCAAGATCACGGTCACACATAGAGGTAAACGGTAAAAAATGTGCCTGAAATTTCATTTCTGCTCTGTATCTTCCAAATGGATGAATGGATATTCAAATTATTTTCCACAAATGTTTGCCAAGATGAGACGATGTGCTGCTTTCAATACCCATGTGTCTACCTCCAAGGTCAAGGTCACACTTAGAGGTCAAAGGTAAACAATGTGTATGAGATTTTGTTTCAGATTAATATCTTCTAACCCGATGAATGGATTTTTAAATGATTTTCCTCAAATATTTGCCATGTTGAGATGATGTGTCGTGTTCAATACACAAGTATACACTCCCGCCTGCGATTCTCTTACCAAGAATTGCAATCCAGCGGTCCTTGAATTGCAATTCGTCCCCTCTGAAATTGCAGTCTAATTGCGGTCCAATCGTGGTCCCGGTTTTGCGGTCATTCTTTCGCGATACGGTTTGTGCGGTCATTCTTTCGTGGTCCCGTTTTTGCGGTCATTCTTTCGCGATACCGTCTGTGCGGTCATTCTTTCGCGGTCCAGTTTGTGCGGTCATTCTTTCGCGATACCGTTTGTGCGGTCATTATTTCGCTATTTGCGTTACGCGTTACGCGTATCGTATATATACACCTAATTCTACTATTTATGTATATTTTATTGGATTTTAAATGGCTAAATACAGGAAAATATATCTTTTCGTCAGAAAAAATCAACTATTTCGATTTTATTGCCGCATTGGTCAAGCAGAGCGGTCCGCTGGTTTGACCGCAGTGCGCAGCCTAAAGCGGTCATTCTTTCGCAGTTTAAAAAAAAAAGGAGCGTAAACTGCAATTAAAAGCGGAGCGCAGCGCTAACTGCGCTATAAGTATTGCAATTCCGCAACCAACTCTTTGGACCGCAGTCACATGATTGCAGTCCGATTGTGGTCCAATTGCAATTAATGGGAACGCGAATTGCAATCCTGCGCTCCTGCGAATCCTGCGAACCGCAGGCCACTCTATACGTCTAAGGTCAAGGTCACATCAAAGGTAAAACATGCACATGAGGTTTCTGCTCTATATCTTCTAAACCGATGATGTGGATATTCAAATGATTTGCCACAAATGCTTGTCATGATTAGACGATGTTCCGCATTCAATACCCGCTTGCCTACATCCTAGGCCAAGTTCACACTTAGAGGTCAAAGGTAAAAAATGGGCATGAAATTTCGATTCCGACCTATGAAACTCTGATATTAAACCTGTTCATGTGTCAAGGCCATGTTAGTGGGGATAGTATGATCACTCTTTTGATAGATCTAGTTGGACTTGACACTAAACATTTCACTGATGGCGATAATGCAGTAACTGATTGGCAAACAGTGACAGCCCTGATAATTATCCTCGGTAAGGAATTCTCCGTCTCAGCCTATCAAACCTCTTGATTTTAAGGTTGAAATCCTCACAAATGTGCGCAGTTCAAACAAAGGTGATTTATGATATTGCGACCAGTGTAATCCCAGATTAGCACTGTTTACCGTTCGATCAGCAAACTATTGTTTACCATAATAACTTTTGGACACCATTAAGTTTGAAAAACACATAAGGGTTTTCCAAAACAAATTTTATCCAAATACACTGTTATTATGTTAAAACAGCAGAACCATGCTATATAAACATAAGTATTAGGACCGTCCATATGGTTGTCTGTGTTTCCCAGAATAAATGGTTTCTGAATATAGGGTTATTAACTTATTACGGTATGAGTCCAGTGAACAAGGCAGTCTACTATCGGGCTATTTCAGTGTACAAACCGATCAGAATTGTCACATAATAGACAAACTCTCAGATTCAGGACCTATTTCAGAACCACAAGTGACTGAACAAATATCACATGTTGGTATCGTCTCTAGTACAGTGGAACCTCTATACACCGGACACCGATTGAAGTTCCACTGCAAATCAGACATATGACCACACGAACACATGTGTTCTTGCTTTGTAATCACGACCAGACAGTACATTAAAATGAACCCATCAATATTATACACACAATAGTTTACAGGGTGTCCGGTTTAGAGAGATTCCACTGTATAAGTGTATGTTCAGCAACGTAGTAAAACACATATAGTTTTCAAGCCCGTTAAAATGATAAAAATCGGTATCTTACTGACATGTCGCCATGGAATATTTATACTTATTTTAGAAACTAGATGAACAATTTTTTTTTTCTTGCAACTGTAGTCGGAACCATCAAACTTATTAGACTGCTATTCATTGATTAGACAGCTATTCATTGATTTGACAGCTATTCATTGATTATACTGATATTCATTGATTATACTGATATTCATTGATTATACTGATATTCATTTATTTAATGGATATTCATTGATGAGACTGCTATACATTGATTTGACAGCTAGTCATTGGTGAGACTGCTATTCATTGGTGATACTGATATTCATTGGTGAGCCTGCTATTCATTGATGAGACTGTTATTCATTGATCAGATGGATATTCATTTATTTAATGGATATTCATTGATGAGACTGCTATACATTGATTTAACCGCTAGTCATTGATGAGACTGCTATTCATTGGCGAGACTGCTATTCATTGGTGAGACTGATATCCATTGGTGAGCCTGCTATTCATTGATAAGACTGCTATTCATTTATCAGATGGATATTCATTTATTTAATGGATATTCATTGATGAGACTGCTATACATTGATTTAACCGCTAGTCATTGATGAGACTGCTATTCATTGGCGAGACTGCTATTCATTGGCGAGACTGATATTCATTGATAAGACTGATATTCATTTATCAGATGGATATTCATTTATTTAATGGATATTCATTGATGAGACTGCTATACATTGATTTGACTGCTAGCCATTGATGATACTGCTATTCATTGATGAACCTGCTATTCATTGACGAGCATACTATTCATTGATGACACACTACTATTCATTGATGACACACTACTATTCATTGATGACACACTACTATTCATTGATGATACTGCTATTCATTGATGAGACTGATATTCATTGATGAGATTGCTATGCATTGATGAGACTGCTACTCATTGGTGAAACTGTTATTCATTGATTTGACCGTTATCCATTGATTCAAATGCTATTCATTGTAGGTGTGCCTGCCATTATTGTTGGTATTTCATTGGGTGTGTCTCGTCTTGAAGGTTACGGCACCGATACATTGTAAGTACAAGTGAGACGAGTCATGTGATTTTCTACCTAAGATGATGTGCGATTTTCCATGAAAACAGTTTACAGAAACGGTGATATTATAAATGATGTCGAATGTTGACAAAATATTCATAGGAAATGCGGATTTTCAGGGTACTCAATTTTACAAATAAATCAGAAATGTTGATACAATTGTTTTGCTAATTTATGCACTGTATTACAGTAAATGAGAGTGGGAGATGATCAACTGATGAACGTCATGCGCAGTTTCGTACCTAAATAAAGTCATATTATATTAAGAAATTAAACACCATAATGATATGACTAATTCCTAGCAATGTGGCATTTGTTGCTGTCTAATTCCCCATTCCATTCCAGTTGCTGGCTATCCACAGAAGATGGACTATTGTGGGCATTTGTCGGGCCTGCTGCTTTCGTTATTCTGGTAGGAACATCCATACACAGAGACAATTGGAAAAATACATTTCCCAGTGATTAAATTGTTAACTGTTCAAATGTGGGACATGTCAATAATTTGTCATCTGGCATTCTGCTGTTTTATTTTAATAAAAACATAGTTTGACAACACTTTGAAATCATTTCCATTTGAAATAAAAAAGATATTTAAAAATTGTTGAAAAGTCAAAGGTATACAATATATGGAATAATATTATGAACCAAAGCCGAATGGATAGAGGGTGGAGAAAAGAATACAAAATACTTTTCTAATCTCGAAAAGAAACAGGCAGAAAATAAAACTATAACTAGACTGAATATAGATCACAATAATATTATACCCCCCGCAACCAGTTGTGGGGGGGGGGGTATACTGGAGTCGGGTTGTCCGTCCGTCCGTCCGTCCGTCCGCCCTGACGATACTATACTTATGTGGCTAGCCCCACAGGGTTATGGACTTAGTAAAGGTTAGGCTTGGTTACAATTAGCCACCTAAAAATTCCTTTTATGTGGCTAAAAATCCTTTTATGTGGCTAATATTTAACATGTGATAAGCCACATAAGTATAGTACCGTAAGAACGTCCGTCCGTCCGTCCGTCCGTCCATCTGTCCGTCCGTCCGTCGTCCGTCCGTCCGGGCACACATTAGGGTACTTATGTGGCTAGCCCCACAGGGTTATGGACTTGTTAAAGGATAGGGTTGGTTACAATTAGCCACCTAAAAAATCGTTTTATGTGGCTAATATTTAACATGTGATAAGCCACATAAGTACCCTAATGTAAGAACGTCCGTCCGTCCGTCCGTCCGTCCGTCCGTGTGTCCGTGCGTCCGTAAACTTAACATCAGAGAAATATTGTTATAACTTCTATTTCCTTCATCTCAAATGCTTAATATTTCACACATGCATTCCTGTAAGGCTCTACTACCATGCTGTGCCAAATCCACGAACGTCCAACCCCCGCTGATCCCAAGGTCAAGGTCAAATACTTAGTCTCTTTACAATCTAGACTGAATATAGATCACAATATGATTATACCCCCCGCAACGAGTTGTGGGGGGGTATACTGGAGTCGGGTTGTCCGTCCGTCCGTCCATCCGTCCGTCCGTGTCCGTCTGTCCTCCCTCCGTCCGGGCAGACATTAGGGTACTTATGTGGCTAGCCCCACAGGGTTATGGACTTGGTAAAGGATAGGGTTGGTTACAATTAGCCACCTAAAAAATCCTTTTATGTGGCTAAAAATCGTTTTATGTGGCTAATATTTAACATGTGATAAGCCACATAAGTATAGTACTGTAAGAACATCCGTCCATCTGTCCGTCCGTCCGTCCGTGTGTCCGTGCATCCGTGCGTCCGTCAACTTAACATCAGAGAAATATTGTTATAACTTCTATTTCCTTCATCTAAAATGCTTAATATTTCACACATGCTTTCCTGTAAGGCTCTACTACCATGCTGTGCCAAATCCACGACTGTCCAACCCCCGCTGATCCCATTGTCAAGGTCAAATACTTAGTCTCTTTACAAAACTTAACATCAGAGAAATAAGTTATAACTTCTATTTCCTTCATTGAAAATTATTATATTATTTCACTTGCGCATTTCTCTAATGTGACAAATCTACGACCGTCCAACCCCCGCTGATCCCAAGGTCAAGGTCACATACTTAGTCTCTTTACAAAACTTAACATCAGAGAAATATGTTATTACTTCTATTTCTTTCATTGAAAATTCTTGATATTTCATGCATGTATTCCTCTAAGGCTCTTCTATCATGCTGTGACAAATTCCCGCTGATCTCGAGGTCAAGGTCACATACTTAGTCTCTTTACAAAACTTAACATCAGAGAAATCGGTTATAGCTTCTATTTCCTTGCTCGGATCTGCTTCACATTTCACACATTTCGGATATGACTTTAACCCTTACGTCGCTTTCTTATTTTTTTGTCATCTGCTGTTTATTTTTATTTATTTTTATCATCAAATACATGCTTTGACAGCACTTTATAATAATTTACAATATGGTTTGACAGCACTTCAGAATCATTTCCATTGGAAATGATTCTGAAGTGCTGTCAAACCATGTTTTCATTGAGAAATAAGGTAAGCTATAAAAGCAACAGCAGACGACAATTGTTGTGTGTAACTGTCAAAGGGTTAAAATGTGGTCCCGTATCTCTATGACTTTTGCTGGGACGCTAAGCCTTTTGTTTTTTTTTTGCAGGTAAATTTCATCATAATCATAACAGTGTTCAAGAAGATGTTCAAATCATCGGCGATGTTGACTAAGACTGACAAGGAAAAGGCCAAGTAAGTTATCAGGTTTTATCGGGTAACGAGCTGTGCGTTGGCCCTGATACGTGCCGACTGGTAGGATACTGTATCCTGGCTTAACTAGATATGCATATCCGAGTCACAACAGATTCAAACTGACATTTCATTGGTCGAACAAAGTCACATGACGTTACCAAATGTCTTCAGTGTAATGATGCAACGTACATGTAAACAAGTCTTTTTGATTAAAACCACATCATATTTACTTATTCTGTAGTATAAAACATTACAGATACCATGCTATTGACTTGTGATACCAAGTTTATCAGTCTAGGCGCAGAAACGGTAGGAATTGAATTGAATTCCTATTCGTTTTCTAGCCTTGCCTGGAAAATGTGATATCAAATTTCACTAGGCTTGTATTATCTATATATCTGAAGGTAGGATTTACCCTACTATTGTTCATAGAAGTAAATAGAGAATTGTACATGAGTGGTGCTTTAGTATGATATTACAATAGTTTATTGATTTCATAAGAAACAACATTGGATGTGAGATTATATTTTTTGCATAAGTAGAGAAGCATAGATTGAAGCTGTACTGATCACTCAGCATGCTTCTGTAGCCGTCTCATTTATTATTAGGCAGGTTTTTTGAAAAAAAATCCAGGCTATTGGATTGGCGAAAGCCGGGCGGGCGGGCGGGCAGGCGGGCGGCGTCCACAATCAATGTTAAGTTTTCGTGTTTGAGTCCATTTCTTTGTTACTGTACCACCTAGGACCACCAAACTTTCACAGCTTCATAATCAAGGGGTGCCCACCACATATCACTATCCAACATGTTACTTTTTTTTTAACTTGACCCATTTTTTCCGCGTAGTCGACTTAGCCATTTTCAATGTTAAGTTTTCGCGTTTACAATGTTAAGTTTTCGTGTTTAAGTCCATTTCTTTGGTACTGTACCACTAGGACACCAAACTTTCACAGCTTCATAATCAAGCGGTACCCACCACATATCACTATCCAACATGTTACTTTTTTTTTTAACTTCACCCATTTTTTCCGCGCAGTCGACTTCATAACCAAGGGGTGCCTACCACATACAACTATCCAACATGTGGACCATTTTTTTACCTTCACCTATTATTTCTACGTAATTGACTTAGCCATTTTCAACGTTAACTTTTTAACGTACGTCTGGTTAGAGTTTTTTGGTTAAAACGTTTTCGTTATACTATATCTCTGCAACTGCTTCGCCCATTACCTTGAAACTTCACATGGGTGTTTATCATCATCCATATTTTCATTCTAACCCCCAACCGTGCGGCCCTTGTGCCCAATGTCAAGGTCAAATTACTTTTAATTTTTTTGTTAAACTTTTTTCTTGTACTATATCTCTGCAACTGCTTCACCCAATACCTTAATACTTCACATGGGTGTTTATCATCATTGTCGCACCTGCTTGCGGAAAGCGCGATCCTGTGTCCAATGTCAAGGTCAAATTACTTTGAATTTTTTTGTTAAAGTTTTTTCGTGTACTATATCTCTGCAACTGCTTCACCCAATACCTTGATACTTCACATGGGTGTTTATCATCATTGTCGCACCTGCTTGCGGAAAGCGCGATCCTGTGCCCAATGTCAAGGTCAAATTACTTTGAATTTTTTTGTTAAAGTTTTTTCGTGTACTATATCTCTGCAATCAATGCTTCACCCAATACCTTGATACTTCACATGGGTGCTTATCATCATTGTCGCACCTGCTTGCGGAAAGCGCGATCCTGTGCCCAATGTGAAGGTCAAATTACTTTGAATTTTTTTGTTAAAGTATTTTTGTGTACTATATCTCTGCAACTGCTTCACCCAATACCTTGATACTTCACATGGGTTGTTTATCATCATTGTCGCACCTGCTTGCGGAAAGCGCGATCCTGTGCCCAATATCAAGGTCAAATTACTTTGAATTTTTTTGTTAAAGTTTTTTCGTGTACTATATCTCTGCAACTGCTTCACCCAATACCTTGATACTTCACATGGGTGTTTATCATCATTGTCACACCTGCTTGCGGAAAGCGCGATATCGTCGGCATTTTGGCATACGTCCGTCCGTTCGTCCGTGTGTCCGGTTAAAGTTTTTTGGTTAAAGTTTTTCCATCTACTATATCTATTTTTTTAGTGTCCATGCCTCGCCCCAAGGCATCTAGTCTACAAAAAGTGGGTATAATTATGTTATCCAAGTGTCTATGCTTGGAAAAAACCTGGCCTTCGTGGCTTTGCCTCGTTTCTTGTTACATTAGTGTATTATAATTGTTAATTGTATACACTGCATAAGGGCATATTATGCAATAGACACAGTTACAACTCTAACTTTGAACTATTAACTGATCTGTATCACATTTTAAAACAAGACACAATCAATGTACAACGAGCACATAACTCATATACTGTCAGTGTATGACTGCATATGCGCAGTCTGATCTGGAGCTACGCTGGTCGTGATGGGTCTGTCTGTATATGTCACAAACATCACAATGTCATAAAATTAACGACGTCACTGGCTCGATGACCATGCATGTCTCCCAAGAAGGAAACAAAGGAAGGAAGTGGCCCGAGGGGCCTAGCTCTTATTATAATAGTCCTCTCTGCCTCTGGTTCTTTAACGTGCCCAGACACTCCTTCAAATCCGATACACGGGACCGCCTTTTAAAATCCCCATCCGAAAGGACTAGTAGAGCAGGAAATACAAAGTATCTCAGACATACTGACACCCTGGCTGAGAATTGAACCCGGGTCGCCGGCGTGGCAGTCCAATGGTGTTACCCCTCGGCCACGATCTGCTCACATCACAATGTCCCACCTATTTACCATTTCAGGACGGGTGTTCGCAGTCTATGCGTCCTGCTGCCTGTACTGGGGCTATCCTGGGTGTTTGGAATCTTCTCCGTTAATGAAGACTTAGTCGCCTTCCAGTACATATTTGCAATCTGCAATGCTCTCCAGGTATGTAGGGATGGGTTCATAATCTAGTGGTAGATTATGGGACTTCAATACCGGAGGGCGTGGGTTCAATCCTCATAATAGGAATGAAAGTTTGATACTATTTACATCCCGCTGTCTTTTGGACGACACTTGAAACCAACATTCAGACTACCGTATTTACCGTATATTTCTGGACACTTTTAATTAATTACTTTTGTCAGTGTCCGAATAATTAGGAATATTAATTAATTCTTAAAAAGTGGTGTCCGAAAATTTAGGTTTTATTTTGCCAAAATGGACGATTTTTTTAAAAAAATAATATTTTTTTTATGGACGCATAGCCTCCTTTTATCTCAGCGATGTGAATGTGCAGCTGATCACGTTTGCACATTTCGTAAATTAATCCGAGCAAGCTGGGAATAACATCAATTATTGGTCCCAGTAACAAAGCAGTGCTAATTGTTATGTGCTCGATTTAATTTTTCCGACATGCGTTCGCGCTCACCATTGGTGGAATATTAATTAGGTGTAAAGGCTGACCAATCGGAGATCGCGTATCAGTGGCGCAGATTAACTCAACCCAGATTAACTAAATTGTTACAGCACTGCCCACGCCCCCGGCGCATGTACACAAATGTGTACGTGACAACTGGCCTTGTTTCGCTACGTCATAATTGAGCCAGTGCATGAGATAATCAACTTTATTATATAACTGAGATTTTCGCCGAGAATGATTTGACTTTTTTCTGCAAATATATCGGAAATAGTTGATAACATTTTCAAAGAGCAAATGCGTACCGGAATAATTACTAATTTAATATTCGTCAACATTCGATATCGTTTACAGAAAATGTACACTATTATCAGATTCATCGTCGTCGAAAATCTCACGTGATAAGCCTGATTACCTCATGAACTGGCGCAATATTATAACACGTCGGGCAAAACATGTCTATACAGGTCGTGGGGTGTGTTGAAAGGTTAAAACTCTGTGCGTACTCAAACCCACAGGTGGAATAGTAGGACGTGTGACACAAAGAAAATGACCATTACAAAAATATCCATTACCCCAACCACTTGATCTCGTTCTATTATTAACGTCATGTACAGTACGATACCAGGTGGGTGGGATAATGGGATTTTTTAAATAGGCATTTATTTTGGTGTCATAGGTCCGAGTCTTCCACCTGTGCTCACCATATGAGTAAACACAGTTTGCAACGCACGAGCTTGTCACGTGACGTTGCAGCTGATGGAACAGGATATCGGTCATTGGGTCATTGCGTCATCGAATGATGATGGGGCTACACGTGTTTACTACACTTTTTTCTACACGCGTTTACAATAATGGATTGCACGGACCTGCGTAGATCTACATTCTACATGAACATGATGAATAAATAAAATACATGACGTTAACAATTCTTGGATTCAATATATTTATTACATGCGAAGATAACAGTGAAAACTTATGGCATATTATAGGCATTGGCGACGTCGTTCATTCGCAGTCACAGTGTACAGTGTACATGTATTTTTTGTTGACATTATGATGCGTCTTGGGCGAGAACGGATATAGCACGGTTCGGATAAGCAACACGGAAGGTTGTATGTCGCCGGACTTCCGTGTACTAACGGGGTCGCACTGTATGTTAATATGTCGCGGCGCGTCTCGTTTGCTGTCAAAACATGTTTTTATTTTTCCGTAAGAAAAATGTGATGTGCAGACGACAGTTTATGACATTGTGTGTACGTGACAATTATCAATGGGATACCCTTATCACGCATGGCGAAAGTGTCAATATGTCAATTGGCGGTTTCATTATGCGGGTGTAACGATACAGTCTGTATGTGCCCCAGGTGATGGCCAATAGTCCATACACGAGCGTCTACTCTATAATTGGCAAAGGTGCGATAATGATACATTTGAGCGATCTTTGCTTTGTGTACAAACTTGTTATTAATAGACGAAACCACCAGGTGCATTTAATTACGTTGTCCATATTCTGGGACGTGATATTCCTGAGGAATGCCGCGTTATGAATACAAATCGTCGCGATACCAGCACGCATTTAATTATGTTGTGCATATTCCGGGACGTTATATTCCTGAGGAACTCCGCACTACGAATACAATTCGCCGCGAATGGCCGCGTTATATACGTTAGACATCAATTCTCTGTAATATACGCCGCCTATACATATATCCCGCTATATGAACCACTCCATGTTAACCTGAAAAACAGACACTCACCAGTCTGACAGCCAACCACGCATAGAAGTTATTTTCGGACAAGCACACTCACCCATGTATGCAATTTAAAGAAACAGACACCCTGGCATATATTTTCTTTAAACTGCCGTCTTGGGGTTGCGGGTATGTTTTAATGGAACAGCCCTAACTTCCATTTCCTTCTTTGAAAATTCTTAATATTTCACTTGTGCATTCCTCTAAGGTTAGACTAGCATGCTGTGACAAATCCATGAACGTCCAGCCCCCCACTGATCCCAAGGTCAAGGTCACATACTTTGTCTCTTTACAAAACTTAACATCAGAGATATCGGTTATAACTTCTATTGCCATGCTCTGATCTGCTTCACATTTCACACACGCATTGCTCCAATGGACCTCTTAACACCTTGTCACGTTCGTGCCACCCCTGCTAAGCCCAGAGTCAAGGTCACAACCCCACACACTTAGGTCACAACCCCACACACTTGAAAACGTTTTACATATTTAGGGGTACCTGGGCCCACGTGGGGGTGGTATTCCGTAAACCTCGCTTACTGACCAATCTAGTTTAGGGTTGAATGGGTTGAAGCTGTATCTTCCATGTAATTATACCGGTTGTTAAATCATCGCTATCACTTTCATATTCTATTCCCTCCCCCCCCCCGCCCTACCATGTTTGCATTCTAAATATGTTATTTTCACCTACAAAAGCCATTTAAAACATTGTTTTAAATGACTTTTGTATGTAAGAATAACATATTTTTAATATTTTGATCCCACGAATTGCATAGCCCCGGTGATGTTTATTAGAATAACTACGGTATAATACATCAACTCTTTATGTTTCAGGGGTTCTTCATTTTCCTGTTCCATTGTCTGTTAAATAGACAGGTAAGTCATTTGATAGCACCTTCTTATGGACGACTTGGCACAGTGAACATAATTATGTCATGGTGACTGTTTTTGTGACAAAACAAATAGGGTCAATGAATGGCATTTGTGGCTGGCCTAGCTCCTGATCAGTGTCCGTGATTGGAGAAAAATGGGTCTTATGTAATGTGTGGCCAGTCTAGCTCCCGGTCTGTAACTGGAATTAATGGGGCTTATGTACTTTGTCGATGCCCTTGTTGTGATACTGTGAGGTCGGACCACACGATTGATACAACCCAAGAATAAATTGGTGTTATTTTTAGAATATTAGAAACAATATTGAAAGTCATCTGATCTGAGACGAATTGCACGCTCAGTCGAATCCATTTCAGTTGAAAGAAGCGTGGAAGCAGACGCGCATAAGGAAGAAGAGTCTGGCTTCATTTGAAGACAGTTACAAGAAACAAACATCTTCAGTTACAGCATCTACGGTAAATATAACAGTAATGCTGAATGTTCTTGTTGAATTTTCCTGTTCTTATATCTGTCCTGTTTAATTTCATTATTATATATGAGACACGCCATGCGATTTTGTACTTTCGGATATCTGCGTAATTTCACTAAATACGTTTACACAATTTACAATATTTTTCATAAATAAAATCAAAAGTTGACAAACAATTCAGTGTACATGCGGAATTATATTTAGCATATACCCTGAAAATTGTGTCAACTTCTGCTGAGGTATTTGACGGGGAATATTCCATGGGATGGAGATAAGGAACAGAGCTTGTAAGTGAAGAGAGGCACGAGTTCCATCTGTCGCTCCTGACCAATCAGCAATACAAATAGTAACTTCATGAGACATGACATGTCATAATGTGATTTTCTACCTTCGGACATCTGTGTAATTTCATTAAATATTTTTATAAAATTTACAGTTTTTCATAAATAAAGTCGAAAGTTGACAACATTTTATCCGGAATATAATTGAATATAATTCCGCATGTACTATGAAAATTTTGTAAACTTTTGATGTTATTTACGGAAAATATTGTAAACTATGTAAACGTATTTCATGACATTATCGATGCATATGTCCATATGTCCGAAGGTACAACATCGCATGGCGTGTCTCAAATGGGCTAATATATGATTCAGCGTGTCGGTCGGTCTGTTGGAAATTTTGTTTCTGTTCTATATCTTCTAAACTGATTGATGGATTTTCAAATAATTGGCCACAAATGTTTGCCATGATGAGACGTATTGCATTCAATACCCATGTATCTGCATCCAGTGTCAAGGTCACACTTAGAGATCAAAGGTCAAATTGTGTTTCCGCTCTATATCTTCTAAACCTGTTAATGGATTTTCAAATCATTTGCCACAAATGTTTTTCATAATGAGACAGTGTGTCACATTCAAAACCAACATGTCCAAGGTCAAAGGTAAAAATGTACATGATATTTAGTTTCCGCTTTATATCTTCTAAACTGATGAGTTTCAAATTATTTGCCACATATGTTTGCCATAATGAGACAATGTGTTGTGTTCAATACTGATGTGTCTTCGACCAAGGTCAAGATCACACTTAGAGGTCAAAGGTAAAAAACGTCCATGATATTTCATTTCCGCTCTACATTTTCTAAACTGACAAATGGATTTTCAAATGATTTGCCACAATTAGTCGCCATTATGAGACAATGTATCGCATTCAATACCCACATGCCTTTTTGATTCCGACCTATGAAACTCTTCTGATATTAAATCTGTTTGATCGATTGCCAAATATTTTACCACAAATGTTTTCCATGATAAGACGGTGTCATGTTCAATACCCATATGTCTGCATCCAAGGTCACGGTTGCATTTAAAGGTCAAATTTTGTTTCCGTTCTGCATCTTCTAAACCGATAAATGGATTTTCAAGTGATTTGCAACAAATATTTGCCATGATGAGACAATGTGTCGCGTTCAATACCTACGTGCATACGTCCAAGGTCAAGGTCACACTTAGAGATCAAAGGTAAAAAACTGGGAATTAAATTCTGATTCCGACCTATGAAACTCTTTCTGATATTAAATCCGTTCATGGATCAAAGCGATGTCTGTGGGGGTATTATGAAAACTCCAGTGATAGCTCTAGTTTGCATATTTATTGCACTTAGTCTAGTGTATTATGATTTTATGATGTATTATGATACACCATTTTATTGCACTGTGACAACCAATTTTATGCACGTATATATGATGCTGATTTCCTAAACACTATGCATATAGCGTTAGTCTACGTATGTACGTACGTATGTGCATATTAACACCTTTCATTGTTCAATATCTCATGAACTGCTTCACCAATAGTTGGTCACAATGTGTGTCTAAGGATGGTGCTTTGTTTTGCATACAACCCATGTTCGACCGGCCAAGGTCAAGGCCACTGAGCACTTATTCTCACCTTGTTTGTAAGGCATATTTGTAAGGCAAAAATGTTTTTTTCTTATTATCAAGGCTGCCACGAGGGGATAAGCTTCGTTTAATCATGCCATTTCTTGTTTTAATTGATTTTTATCACAAATAAATCTGACTTGTTTTCAGATTGTGGCACTGTTGCTTTCATGGTACAAGTTAATTCACATGAAGGTTTGTTTTTTTACAGACATATTATTCGCCAGACGGATCGACGAAACAATCTAATGACGAACAAGGTAATACGAATTGCCAGTAGCCTGAAAATAAATTTCTGATTAGAAATAGAACATTGTTTTCTGTAACACTTTCTAGCTCGCCTGAGCCAAAGACTCAAGTGAGCTATCGTTACCGTTTTTCGTCCGTCCGTCCGTCCGTCCCGTCCGGGCACACATTAGGGTACTTATGTGGCTAGCCCCACAGGGTTATGGACTTGGTAAAGGATAGGGTTGGTTACAATTAGCCGCCTAAAAAATCCTTTTATGTGGCTAAAAATCGTTTTATGTGGCTAATATTTAACATGTGATAAGCCACATAAGTATAGTACTGTAAGAACGTCCGTCCGTCCGTCCATCCGTCCGGGCACACATTAGGGTACTTATGTGGCTAGCCCCACAGTGCTATGGACTTGGTAAAGGATAGGGTTGGTTACAATTAGCCACCTAAAAAATCCTTTTATGTGGCTAATATTTAACATGTGATAAGCCACATAAGTATAGTACTGTAAGAACGTCCGTCCGTCCGTCCGTCCGTCCGTCCGGGCACACATTAGGGTTATGGACGTGTTAAAGGATAGGGTTGGTTACAATTAGCCACCTAAAAAATCGTTTTATGTGGCTAAAAATCGTTTTGTGTGGCTAATATTTAACATGTGGTAAGCCACATAAGTACCCTAATGTAAGAACGTCCGTCCGTCCGTCCGTCCACAATTTCTAACATCTTTTTCTCCCGAACCACTGGGCCAATGTTGGTCAAATTTCACATGGATGATCTATGGATGGGGCACATCAGATTTATAAAATTGGTGCTCGTTGCGTAATCCAAGATGGCCGTGGAAAAGTCAAATTCTTAAAAAATCTTCTTCTCATGAACCGCTGGGGCAGTTTCAACTTGGCAGGAATGATCGATGGTCAATGCTTATTTAGGTTCGTAACAGTAGTGGCCCGGGTCAAATCTGGGCGGGGTCAAATAGGGGTAGGGATCAAATTGCACATATATCAAATATCGAAGGTATCGACAAGGCAATCACTCTGGAGTATTTTTGTCAGATGATTACGTCATCCAAGATGGCCGCCGAAAGGTCATCCATTTATTACATATTTCTATCGTCTTCTTCTCGTGAACAGCAGGGCCAATGTTGGTCAAACTTCACAGGGATGCAATGTAACTTTCACAGGAATGATCGACAGTCGGTGCTCGTTCAGATTTGTAAAAAATGGTGACCCAGAGATCAAAAATAGACGGGGCTCGGGGGTCAACTAGGGGTAATATTTCACATTTGACCAAATATGATCATGTCATATATCGAAGGTATTGAGGAGACGATCATTCTGGATCATTTCTTGCCGAAATCGGATGATTAGGTCATCCAAGATGTCTGCTGAAAGGTCAAAAGGTCATCCTTTAATTACAGAGTTCAAACGTCTTCTCGTGAACCGCTTGGCAAACGTTGGTACAATTTCACAGGCATGATCTATGGGTGGGGGTATGTCAGATTTGTAAATTTGGAGGTTGTGGCTTAATCAAATATGGCTGCCATGGAAAAGTAGGTCCATTTCTTAAAAAAGTCTGCTCACAAACCGCCAGACAAATTTTAATGAAACTCGAGCAACACTGGCCAAACTTCATAGTTATCATCCATTGCTGAAGCATTTTCATATCTGTTTAAATGGAAGTCTCCCAATCCAAGATTGCCGCCTTAGAAAAGTATGTCAAGTTCTAAAAAAAATCACAAACCAAAACTAGACAGGAATAAACGATAGTCAATTATTACAGAGTCTTATCAAATCCACTGTCTGGGCATGGGACACATAAACAGAACCCATCATTTATTAAACTATTTTATTTAGCTAAACTCAAACGACACAATTATCGTACGATGTTCACAGCTTAATGCATTGCGGTAAACGCTCTCTCCAATACCTGGCTCGCTGTATTTATGTCGCCGAGCAACAGATCATAGTACTGTTCTCCCTACCTCAGAGAGCGGCTATTGAATTATGGGAATTATGCCTGTAACTTGTAGTCGACCAATGTAGTACATGCATTGATTTAGTGTATAGAGACGATGAATACATCACTTTGTCACACAATGCTCTTTCAGATTTGTTAAAATGATGACCCCAGGATAAAAAATGGGCGGGTCAATGATGGTTCATATTTAACATTTTACCAAATGTGGTCATGTTGTATATCAAATCCAGGTATTGAGGAGACGATTGCTCTGAAGCAGTTTTTATCGAAATTGGATGATTACGTCATCCCAGATGGCTGCCAAAATGTCATACCGTTATCTTTTTATTAGCGCATTCAAACAGCCTTTTCTTACTAACCGCTTGGCCGATGCTGGCCAAACTTCATAGTTATTGTCTTTCGATCAAACATTTACAGATTTTTTAGCTCGACTATTTGAAGAATAGTGAGAGCTTATGTAGTCACCTCGGCGTCGGCGTCGGCGTCGGCGTCACCGTCACGCCTTGGTTAAAGTTTTTAGTCCAGCTTGTATATGGAATACTCTTGGTCCTACACCCACCATACTTGGACAACTTCATCTCCTAGTGATGTACATCGATAACCCCTGACCTATATCTGACATTGACCTACATTTAACCTTAAATTACTTAGTTAATTTCCCTTGGTTAAGGTTTTTAGTCAATCTTGGTTAAGGTTTTTATGCGGGCCGCGGCCTCCTTGTTTCTCAAGCTATGTGTACATGGACAACCCTCGTAGTCGAGATATGCTGTTCTCATACAGCTCTTGTTAAATTCATAATCAAAGATAGCCGCCGTATAAAGTCTGACATAATCTTTAAACACTTTTTTCCCATTATAATCACAAGACCCGTTTCAACAAAACTTTGTAGGAATAATAAATGAATGTGTAAAGTTCTCTCAATTTACTTACACATATATAATAACCCAGTGAGCGATATAGGGCTCTTGTTTATAAGAAACAATGTAATATTTGTAATGAGATAAAGTTTCATTAGAGCATTTGCAATATTTGTAAATCATGACCAACTTGCACACGTGTATTCATATCATTGGAATAAAATCTCATCGAATTTGTTATTTCCGTGGTAAATGGCAAACAGTATAGTTCATGATCAGACGGTGCGGATGTACAGGCTAATCTGGGGCTACACTGGTCACGAACATTGTACGATACCTTTTCTCAGCAGATGGTACAATTACTTTACAACAATAGCAAACAAGCATGAAAGAACACTTACAGAAATACGTTTACTGGCATAGATGGAGGTGTAAGTGTCGTCTATAAAGGTACATGTATATGCCGACAGAAAGGGGTATTATTAGGGGTATTATTATAGGAATGAATGGCCTTTTTGTGGAATTTATCGGGGTATAAACTTGGAAAAGTCGCGGGAATACTGGACGAAGGCCGGAAGGCCTCGTCCAGTATTCCCGCGACTTTTCCAAGTTTATATCCCCGATAAATTCAACGAAAAGGCCATTCATTCCTTATAATTCCAGCATTTGAAATAAATTCATCAAGAAAATGTGTTTATTTTCCGTTTTTAGCCAGGTTTTCTTAAGAATTATTTTAACTGCGCCTCACGGTTTCGGAAAGTAGTTCGGCGTGGGAGTTTACTGGAATATAAATTTTGGACAGAGACTTGCTACGGGCCAATCAAATGTTAGGGAATTGTGTAAATATTTTTGTGCTGGAATTATTTTTCGGTATAAGAAAATATCCACAAACGGTGCAGATCCTGTTGAGACGGCTGGTTACGAGCCGGCTCATCTGGATCTACACTGTTTACAAACATTACGACATAGTACTGTAGTGTAGGGTTAAAGATACATGCCCACTCAGGCACAAAATGTTCTTTATATCAGAGATATCATCTGAGACATGTTCTGGCAAAATAAACATTCAGTCACCATTATCCCACGTATTGATTGGCATTATTATACATTTTATATCGGACGTAAATTTCCACACTGATATCAGGGGCGATGACCGTTTTTCCTTAAAATGTTAACCAACATTACTATTTATTCTCTCCATTTATTTTATGATGTGCAATGATCATACTTTATAATTTGTTGAAAATGTTATTGTTCGTTCAGGTGACGCATTTAATTAGTATCAATAATTACAAAATATGCCTCATTTGCATATAAAAATAGCCTGATACCACCGTCAGTCACTATCAGTAAAATAAATATTACTGAATGATAATATCTGTATAGCGGTCACTCGTAATTTTTAAAACTGGGAGAATAGTGTCACAATTATACACTTATTTAATTCCTATAAATAACATGTTTTGCCTACTGAGTGGGCATGTACCTTTAACACTCTGAATGCTGGGAAACGCACATTATGTTATGACCTTTTTTCTCAAGATAAACATGGTTTGATAGCACTTTAGAATCATTTCCATTGGAAATGATACTAAAGTACTGTAAAACCATATTTTGATGAGGAAAATTTAAATTAAAAAATAGACAGCAGACAACAAAATTTTGTTCAGCATTGTAAGGCTTAATGTGGTAGAAAATCTGATTACCCAGACAACCCACTCATCAGGTTTTGAGACCATCATACTATGTAAGATTTGACTATTGTACAGAATCAACTGTCACTGGAGAAATGAGGCTTATGACAGTAATGACCAGTTGAGCTCCAGGGGCTCATTTCACTAAACTTTGTACGACTAAGAGGTTTGTAAGTGCAACGTTGAAATCCACAATAGCAGTCATAATTTGATAATCTTTCATGAATGTGCTGAATTTAATGTCATGAACCCGTAGGTGCAAAATGGTAGCATTATTCAAACAAGTTAATGTGAGAAGCAAATTTCTAGAAATATTTGTACGAACATTTTTATTGTTAGAGAAACATGCCTCTGATCTTCTATTGCAGTCACACATTTTAAGAAAAAATATTCTGTTTGTTAGATGGGATGGGATGGGCTGTGGCCTAGAGGTTAGAACAACGGATAGTTTGTGGGTTCAACCCTCACCTAGGGCAAACACTACATTCATTATAGGAATGAATGGCCTTTTTGTGGAATTTATCGGGGTATAAACTTGGAAAAGTCGCGGGAATACTGGACGAAGGCCGGCAGGCCTCGTCCAGTATTCCCGCGACTTTTCCAAGTTTATGTCCCCGATAAATTCCACTAAAAGGCCATTCATTCCTTATAATTCCAGCATTTGAAATAAATTCATCAAGAAAATGTGTTTATTTTCCGTTTTCTTAAGAATTATTTTAACTGCTCCTCAAGGTTACGGAAAGTAGTTTGGCGTGGGAGTTTTCTGGGATATAAATTTTGGACAGAGACTTGCTACGGGCCAATTAAATGTTAGGGAATTGTGTAAATAGTTTTGTGCTGGAATTATTCCTTATAGTTCCAGCATTTGAAATAAATTCATCAAGAAAATGTGTTTATTTTCCGTTTTCTTAAGAATTACGGTTACGCAAAGTAGTTCATGTGGGAGTTTACTGGGATATAAATTTTGGACAGAGACTTGCTATGGGCCAATATTTTTGTGCTGGAATTATAGTATTTCCATCCCACTGGTCTGTCGGATGAGACCTTAAACTGCTGTTCCATCTCTGTATGACATTAGTTGTTGCTGGGACGTTAAACCCTTTCAATTTCACTTTTCACTGTTTGTTAGAAAGACATATCTTTCCCTGGCTGAAACATAATGTAGTAACAGTTCACATCCAGATTACCACTTCTCTGTTCACACTCTAATAACAACTTCACAACAGATCTGTTCTGTTCTGTTTTGTTTCCATTATTAACACTTTTTGGTAGAAAATACTGTACACATGATAACTAATATTTACATCTTCCATAAATTCATGAAAGAAACCTCCATGTATTGCGTTTATACAGAGCTCCAGTTAAGGTGCGTAATTGGACCAAATATTTCGGTTTTATTATTTCTTCACGAAAAATGGCAAGTTGGGATTGCTTTAGAATCGTCTCATCGAGACGATTCTAAAGCACTCCCAACTTTTGGCAAAGAAATAACGAAAGTCTCCCCAAAGTTGATCAAATTACGCACCTTAACTGGAGCTCTGGTTTATATATCCCAATACATTACTTTATCCCACATGGCATGGCTCAATGTTGTTATTGCTTAAAGTTTGTTTGCCTTCAATAATAAGTAATACAATCATGGGTTGTTGCGTTTAATGTAGTACGAACAACATTTGGTCTGTTTAAAGTTTGCGCTTTGAACAGACCAAATGTTTTTAATATGACAGTAAACTCAACAGCCCATGATTTTATTACTTAAATACTTTCCTCGTGTCCGTGTTTATTAGATAATCATGCTGATCTTTGTCTACCTTGGCTGGATATGCCTGCATGCAGAACTACTTAGATTCCATGTTAGATGACTGCAAGTGATTGGCTGATTGCTTGTGTGGCAAGAGCATGGGGCACCAAACAAGAATCCGGTATATTCAGATAAATGTGTTGAAATTCCCTACACCCAGGTGAAGACAGACTCAACTGCTTTCATTTGTGGCTGTGACTGGTAAAATTGGGCTTATGCCATTTTTGGGGTATTCAAACTTATGATCTTCCAGCACACTCATAAAGCCGGATAAGGATCAAACCTATACGTTTTAAGCATGTTGGATGTTTCATTGACTGGCTGGTGAACAATACAGGCCCTGATCAGACAGTGTGGATGTCCCATAAGCCTCATTTCTCCTGCCACAGCCACATTTGCATAAACTATTTATTTTCAGTTTCAAACCCATTCTTGGAAGCTGACAGACAAATGCAGGAGTATGCAAAGAGAGATAAAAAGGGCGGCGCAAACATCTTCAACAAAACGCCGAATAACAAGCTTGACAAAGACAAAGACAAACCAAACGTTGACGTAGCACTGGAGGATGTTAAGATCTCGAATATTCTCCGGGAGTCTGAAGTGATGGGGGAGGCTGCGGGGATATCATCTATACTCAACACACCAGACAGGCCGCCCGAGTCTGGCAGGTCTCTGACACGCACAGAAGAGGTAAGACTGAAATAAAATCTATATTTCTATATTGATTGCAAAAAGATATGATAATGTCCATAAATGTGGTAGTGACTGGAGAAATGTGGGTTATGGGATTTGTGAACAGTGTAGCTCCTGATAAAATAGCACATGAATAGTGATCTATATCGCTTGTTAGAAGCATTACAGGGTTTTCATTGAGGTGATGATGAACAATGCAGATATTGATCAGATTGTGCGGATGCATGTGCTGATCTAGATCTACACTGGTCACAAAGCCCATAATCCTCGTTTCTCCAGTCACAGCCACATATGATGTTGTAAATTGACGAAAATTTCAAATCACACTCGTGTCGATATTGATTGTGGAAAGATACCGGTATGATAATTTCCGAAATGATGTAAGTTTGCGAACATTTCAGATCACTTTGTGTCGATATTGTTTGCAAAACGATACATGAATTCCAGTGAAAAACAGTTTTTACTGAAGCACATTTTTTTTTTGTTACAATATTTCGATACAATAACATTAGAAGGATGGAAACAGGCATTTCCTTGCTGAAACATTGTAGAAATGCTGTAGTATCACGAGAACATTTGTCATGAAAATGTTTGTATTGGTTAGCAAAAATGGAAACAGGAATGGGATCTTGCAAGCAGGAAAATGTGTTTAACCCTTTCAACCCTGGATATCCTACATTGGCTTGTTCATGCTAATTTTTGGACAATTCCATTAATGACAAAATGTGGATTTTGTTTAGAGGTAAGTAATAGTGACAAATGCTGCAGATCTTGATGAGACGGCTCATCTGGATATACAGAGTGTGCACATGTTGGCTTTATGGCCTGTGGGGTTGAAAGGGTTACTTGGGCTAGTATGGTTCACAGGTTGAAGTAACGGACCGAGGTCTATAAATACATTAAATATGCCTAAAAGCATCAATAAATGAAGAAAAAAAAATTTTTTTCTTCATTTATTGATGCTTTTAGGCATATTTTATGTATTTATAGACCTCCGTCCATTACTTCAACCTGTGGTATGGTTAGTATTGCAAGCCTGCAATGATCCTCGAAATTCCTGCATGACTACAGACTCAGATGTTGCTGTGACTGGGGAAATGGGGCTTACGGGATTTGTAACCAGTATAGCTCCTGGTCAACCATGAATAGCACACTCCTGTAACCTGATCATTATTGCTTGTTAGAAGCATGGTGGATGTTACATTTATGGAATGGCGAATGTGCAGATCCTGATCAGACTGTGCAAATGCTACACTGGTCACAAAACCCTTTAGCCCCATTTAGTCCCATTTCTCCAGTCACAGCCACATACTAGTATGATAAACTTAATATCAACTGACACTAGCCTGCCACTTGTTATATAATTGCAGATTTATAAGCTGTTTCCCAAATACGAAGCGCGATATAAAGTTGGCGTAAGATGTGTTGTGTAGCACAGGTTTCGGTGTTTGCTATGTTCTCTTATTGTCTTCATGTATTGTATAGTTGGTGGACGTGACTGGAATACTTGTTCAACTCCCATAGACTTTCATGCAAAATGGACATTATGTTATAGCAAATTAAATGTTGATTTGGTATTCAGTTGTGGGGCGGCTTACTGGAATCTGTCCGTCCATCCGTCCATACGTACGTCACTAAACTTAACATCAGAGAAATATGTTATAACTTCTATTTCCTTTGTCGAAAAGTCTTAATAGTTCACACATGCCTTCCCCTAAGGCTCTAGTATCATGCTTTGACAAATCCACGACCGTCCAACCCCCGCTGATCATACTGTCACAAATCCACAACTGTCTAACCCTTGCTGATCCCAAGGTTAAGGTCACATACTTAGTCTCTTTACAAAATTTAACATCTGAGAAATATGTAATGTCGCTATGTAACATGTAGCATAAAACATTATCTGATAAATAAATTAATACCATGCGAGCATGCTTTGATATCAAGTTTATCAGGATCAAAGTGGAATCTGTAGAAATTCCTCAGCGAACCTCGGAATTCCTACGCATTTCCTAGCCTTGCCTGATGAATGTAATATCAAATGACAATAGCCTGGTAGTCACCATACATTTCTTGTTCGTTAACTTTTATACAACCGGGTTTGAAAAAAAACTACGTATTATATTTTACCGCGGGGCGGGCGGCGGACAGAAAAAGTGCAGAGCTTTTGCGCACTACTCCTCTAAAACATTTCAGTCAATCGGTCTGAAACTATACACATGTCTTATACACATATTGAAATACAAAAATATCACCTTTTTAGCTTAGCGACTTTTTTTACGCCGAAAAAATATTTTTTAGCAAAAAATATCACCTTTTTAACCTAGCCTAGGTGGGCGAACACAGCTTGTCCATGCAATAACTAGAGTTCTACTTGACGGATCGTAACCAAATTTGGTATACATGTTTACCACGGCGCGGCGAAGAAGCCTAAATATATTCAAGCATTTCTGATGACTTATCTTCCCATTGGTTGCAATTTTTAATGTTCACACTCTGTATCGTTTTCCACGCAATAACCCGAGTTCTACTTGACTGATCGTAACAAAAGTTGGTATACATGTTTATAACGGTAAGATGAAGAAGCCTATTGATGTTGAAAAATGTTTGATAACCTATTTCCCCTTGGTGGCCATTTTTTATTTTCGGACTCTGGATCCTTGTCCACACAATAACTCAAGTTTTACTTGATGGATTGTAACCAAATTCGGTATAGATGTTTATCACGTCATTATGAAGAACCCTATTAGTTATCTGCCTTTGTTGACTGGCCCTGCTTCGATGGGCATATATTGTGACCTTCTGCACTCTTGCTAACGTTACCATTTATCCTACATTTTTTGTATGCTGTTCTATAAATTTCTACACATCTCTACCTAAATTAATATACCTGTTATCTCAACTGGGGGGAAGAAATAATGCTATAGATTTTTAAATTCACTTTAAGGATTCTTGCCTTGGTGAGAGCTTCACATTTCTTCATCTTCGCTGTCTGGCCATCGTCGACAGGCGTATTTTGTGACTTACGGCACTCTTGTTCCATAGTTGGTAGTTTGTTGCACTTATGACTTATGACATATTGAAACTGTGTTATATGGTATTTGGCTCTGTCTTCACATCTGTCTTTTAGTCAACTATTTGTTTCATTATACATGTATCTCCAAACACAGCATTCTAATGTTAATTTTATTTGACATAATTGTATGCCCCCTGTATTGTCGTGTGTGGGTAGTTTTAATTTCAACCGACGATTCTCAGTAGAGTGGTTTGGGCATGCACATAAAATTTACAGAGTGGCTCACTTTATTAAGCACAGGTTGAAGTAACGGACCAAGGTCTATAAATGCATTACATATACATACAGCGGGGTCACTGGGTAAGTGCAGTGTTAGCACGTACGCGTGTCGTGTGTGTCTCGTATCGTGTTTTTAATGAGGACACAACGTTTGTGTCGTTTTTATCCCATTGCCGTAGCGAAAATTGGATATATGGATGCAAAAGTCACGCATGCCTTCCTCTAATGGTTCTCTATTATGCCGTGCCAAATCCACGACCATCAATCCCCCGACCATCAAAGCCCCGACCATCAAAGCCCCGCTAACCCCTAGGTCAATCTTAGTACTTTCACAAATTTAACATTGGGGAAAGTTTGATTTAATTTCTGTTTCCTTTCAACGCTGTTCTTGATATTTTACACATCCTTTTCTCTAATGGTTCTCTATCATGCCCTGCCAAATCGATGACCCTCAGACCCCCGATAATCCGAATGTCAAGGTCACAATCTTAGCGCTTTCGCAAACGTATCATTGGGGGAAATTTATTGTAATTTATGTTTCCCTTTACACAGCTTCTTGATATTTTGTTAAACTAAAGCAACACCAGATGCGCTTTGTTGTCAGAACTGACAACTTTTGTTTAATAAGGTATGAACCGCATCACCGATTTTGAATTTGTTTAGCTATGTGTGTCTAGGGATGGTGCTTTGTATTGCATATGACCCACGTCCGACCACCTAAGGTTAAGGCCACTGAGGACGTATGTTCACCTCGTTTGTATGGCAAATGCGTTAAAGTTTTTTTTGTTTATTCAATTAGTTATATAAACCACTTTCCCGATTTTGATGTGCAAACACTGTATATCCAGAAGATGAGCCGGCTCGTAGCAAGCCATCTCATCAGGATATGCAGCATTAGTCAGTATTGTTAAATTCGCATTCATGAAATAGTTCAAACATTAACCCTTAGACCGCTACACACAACAATTGTCGTCTGCTGTTGCTTTTATATCTTGCCTTATTTCTCAATAAAAACATGTTTTGACAGCACTTCAGAATCAATGCCAGTGGAAATGATTCTGAAGTGGTGTCAAAGCATATTTTAAATTATTCTAAAGTGCTGTTTAAGCAATGTTTTGATGATAAAAATGGAAAATAGAAAATAAACAGCAGGCGACAAAAAATTAAGATAGCGATGTAAGGGTTAACATGGAAAAGCCAATATTTGATATTTAGGTGTGAAAGTCAGAAAAGTGGTAATTTTATGCAAATTCTTAGACTTTTCATAACTCATAATTTTCGGACACAATTTATTTGGGAAACACCTATTAAATAGGGGTTTCGCAAACCAAATTGTATCCAAATACATTGTTATTCTGATTAAACCAGTACTGCCATACTAACCCTAAATATTAGCATGCTCACTGTTGTGGGGAAACCATACATGTTTATGTATTTCTCCCAACTACATGGGGAATTTGGTTTGTCCGAATATTTAGGCTTATTACAGAAAATTGTCTACAGATTTTCTACAAATTGTGCAGATCCTGATTAAACAGCTCATTATGAGTTTGCAACACTGTTTGCAACATTAGGATAACAATCTTTGGTCTTGAATGCATTTGATAAATATTGTTTCCAAGTCTTTTTCTTCATTTGGTCAACTTAAGCACAATCTCCCTAATTTCCCATTGTGTGATGTTCTCAGGGCCATGGCATTTCGCGTGAAACCCAGCTGTCCAGTCGGAAATACGACTACATAGACACCAACAGAATGGAAACATTTGGCACGCCTCAACCAAAGCCTGCTGGCTACGAAAAACTGCTGTCACCTCAACGACCATCGCAGTCACGTCCGTATACCAACTTACATGATGATCGGGATATTGATCAAGATTCGGCTGGACGTGTCACGCGACGTGTCACGCGACGTGATGGCGAAAGACCACACAGCTACGAGCTTGATACACAGGGTGAAGTTCGGGATCCGGTACGCTGTCCGTCCGTCTGTCCGTCACATTTTCCATTCTGTTATAACTTTTTAACCGTATGACCAATTGGCTTGAAACTTCATATGCTTGTTTACTATAATCGATATTTTCATTCCCCACCACAGCCATGCTCCCCCTGTGCACAAGGTCAAATAACTTCCCGTTCAGTAGATTTTAAATTTTGTTCAATACATTCATTCGGCTATGACTTCTTTAATTACCATATGAGCTATTCGCTTCAAACTTCACGTGACATTGCATCTGCAGTAGATGAGTGCAAGTTTCTCCACTCACCTATGACTTCTTTACTGTATGACCGATTGGCTGGAAACATGTTTCTTCATTCATGTTTTCATTCCCCGCCCCAACCCATGCTCCCCTATGACCCAGGTCAAGGTCGAATAACTTTGCAATTTCACATTCCGTAGATGTGTGCACATTTCTCCATTCTCCTATAACTTCATTAGTTTACAAACTATTGGCTTGAAACTTAATGCGTATGTTTTTCATCTTTCGTATGTTCATTCCCCTCCCCACCCATGCTCCCCCGTACTCAAGATCAGGTCAAATCACTTAGAAATATCACATTCAGTAGATGTGTGCGCATTTCTCCATTTTCCTATAGCTCTAGTGTACTAGCTATTGGCTTTAAACTTGATGTGTATCTTTCTCATCATTCATATTTTCATTCTCCATAATTGTATCCCCCGGACTCCGTCGGGGGATACTATGGATTTGACAGCGCGCCGCGTCCGCGTCCGCCGCAGACACTTCTTGTCCGGAGCATAACTCGAACACCCTTTGGAATATTTTCATGAAACTTCACACATGCATAGACCACGACCCGAAGGTGTGTCGCGCACAAGAATGACAACTCTTGCATAGCTAATTTTTGAGTTATCTCCTTTTTTGTTTCTCGCACTGATTTCGTGTCCGGAGCATAACCACCACCCTTTGGAATATTTTCATGAAACTTCACACATGCATAGACCACGACCCGAAGGTGTGTCGCGCACAAGAATGACAACTCTTGCATAGCTAATTTTTTAGTTATCTCCCTTTTTTGTTTCGCGCACTGATTGACCATAACTCGACCACCCTTTGGAATATTTTTATGAAACTTAACACATTCAATTAGACCACGAACCGAAGGTGTGTCGTGCACAAGAATGACAACTCTTGCATAGCTAATTTTTGAGTTATCTCCCTTTTTTGTTTTCGCTCACTGATTTCCTGTCCGGAGCATAACTCGACCACCCTTTTTTGGAATAATATTTTCATGAAACTTCACACATGCATAGACCACGACCCGGAGGTGTGTCGCGCACAAGAATGACAACTCTTGCGTAGCTAATTTTTCAGTTATCTTCCTTTTTTGTTTTGCGCACTACAAACTGGACAATAATGCATGAAGACCTGTTTTCTCGTCTGCTCTGTATACCTTTTCTCGTGTGCTCTGTACACCTTACCTGTAGAGAGAACAATAGAAACTGGGAGAACCATGTGCTAAGCATGGGCTAGCATGTGCAGATGTCCAGTCCAGATGACCACTGCTGACCAGGTAATTTATACAGGTAAATCACTACATTGGGTACTGTGTTGAAAATATTGTGGCATTATGTGGACCTCTGCAGATATATGTAGATAAATATAGGACTATTAAAAAAAAATCTGGTCTCCAATAGCAAGCATTATTATTTTTAAACTTTTTTTTGTCATTTTTTTTTTTTTTTTTTTATTTTTTTTTTTTTTTTTTTCATTATTTCTTTTCATTTTTTTTTTTCAAATTATTTTTCAATTTCACTGGAAAAAAAATCTGGGCTCCAGTAGCA
Organism: Conchocele bisecta; assembly: GCA_029237695.1. NCBI lineage: Eukaryota > Metazoa > Mollusca > Bivalvia > Lucinida > Thyasiridae > Conchocele > Conchocele bisecta. Next base: position 161,335,188 of record CM055265.1, on the reverse strand, counting down.
AGCATTATTATTTTTAAACTTTTTTTTTCCATTTTTTTTTTTTTCATTTTTTTTTTTTTTCATTTTTTTTTTTCATTTTTTTTTTTCAAATTATTTTTCAATTTTTGTCCAGTAGCATAAGGTCGTAAGTGCTATATACAGACTATTCACCTGTGCATGTGCTAGCATGTGCAACTGACCACTGACCACTTACAGGTAATTTATACAGGTAAATGATTATATTACATTTCCGTAAACTGTGTTGAAAATATTGTGGCATTATGTGGACCTGTGCAGATATATGTAGATAAATATGGACTATTAAACAAAATTCTGGGCTCCAGTAGCAAGCATTATTATTTTTAATTTTTAAACTTTTTTTCCTTTTTTTTTTTTCTTTTTTTTTTTTCATTTTTTTTTTTCAAATTCTTTTTCAATTTTTGTCTAGTAGCATAAGGTCGTAAGTGCTATATACAGACTATTATCATATAATAAAACAATTATTGACTAGTGAGCCATAGAATATAATCTGATATTCTATGGTTCACTAGTCAATAATTGTATAATATGTTCGGGCCAGTGAAAATTGCTTTCGGGCCCAGGCTCGAGGTCAAGGCGGGACAAGGCGAGGCATCTGATTCCGCGGAATTCTTGTTTACTTATCTCCCTTTGTTGTTTCGTGCTCTGATTTTGTATCCAGAGCATAACTCGAACACGCATATACGCATTGCTCTCTAATGGTCCTCTACCGCCCTGTGCCTCCAAATCCACTTTCGTTCGCCTTGCTGCCCCGTCAAGCCCAGGTCAAGGGTCACATACTTAGTGCTTCCAAAAAATTAAAACATTAAAGCTTGGGTTAAATATCTTATACTTTCTGTTTTCTTTCATGGATCATGGATCATCTTCATATTTCATATACGCATTGCTCTAATGGTCCTCTACCGCCCTGTGCCAAATCCACGTTCGTCCTGCCCCACCAATCCCACCCAGGGTCAAGGTCACATACTTGGTGCTTCAAAAACTTTAACGCTCAGGTAAATATCTTATAATTTTTATTTCCATTCACGGATCAACTTCATATTTCATATACGCGTTGCTCTAATGGTCGTCTACCGCCCAGTGCCAAATCCACGTTCGTCCTGCCCCCGCCAAGCCCAGGGTCAAGGTCACATACTTAGTGCTTCAAAAACTTTAACGCTCAGGTAAATATCTTATAATCTTTATTTCCATTCACGGATCAACTTCATATTTCATATACGCGTTGCTCTAATGGTCGTCTACCGCCCTGTGCCAAATCCACGTTCGTCCTGCCCCCGCCAAGCCCAGGGTCAAGGTCACATACTTAGTGCTTCAAAAACTTTAACGCTCGGGTAAATATCTTATAATTTCTGTTTTCTTTCATGGATCATCTTCATATTTCATATACGCATTGCTCTAATGGTCCTCTACCGCCCTGTGCCAAATCCACGTTCGTCCTGCCCCCAGCCAATCCCAGGGTCAAGGTCACATACTTGGTGCTTCAAAAACTTTAATGCTCGGGTAAATATCTTATAATTTTTCTTTCCATTCACGGATCAACTTCATATTTCATATATGCGTTGCTCTAATGGTCCTCTACCGCCCTGTGCCAAATCCACGTTCGTCCCGCCCCCGCCAAGCCCAGGGTTAACATCATATACTTAGTGCTTCAAAAACTTTAACGCTCAGGTAAATTATCTTATAATTTCTGTTTTCTTTCACGGATCAGCTTCATATTTCATATATGCATTGCTCTAATGGTCCTCTACTGCCTGTGCCAAATCCACGTTTGTCCTGCCCCCGCCAAGCCCAGGGTCAAGGTCACATACTTGGTGCTTCAAAAACTTTAACGCTCAGGTAAAATAAAAGAAAATTTTGACTTGCAATTTGGCCTCATTTATTATCAAAGCGATATGTGGGACATCCGTGTTCTATGAACACATTTTCTAGTTTATTAAACTTCACACATGCATAGAAGACGACCCAAAGGTGTGTCGCACGTAAGAATGACAACTCTTGCGTCGTTAATTTCTTAGTTATCTCCCTTTGTTGTTTCGTGCACTGATTTCGTGTCTGGAGCATAACTCGAACACCCTTTGGAATATTTTCATGAAACTTCACACATGCATAGACCACGACCCTAAAGGTGTGTCCCGCAAGAATGACAACTCTTACATCACTAATTCTTTAGTTATCTCCCTTTGTTTTTCCGTCACTGATTTTGTCTCCGGAGCATAACTCGAACACCCTTTTTTCAAACTACTTGTGTATCTGGGGAGGGGGATACACATGCGCTTGTCGACAAGCGTCCATTTCTAGTCAAGAAAGATAAATTCATCTCCTGTCACCACACTGGTGATAGCCCAACAATTCAGCGGCTAGCTGTATACTGTAGGTGTATACACGGGGTGGCGTTCGGGAGCCGGTACACGATTATGAAGCGAGTCCACGACAAAACGAGCGTGGAATGCCACGTGGGTACGCACCAGATTCACGACGCGATGACCGACGAGGTAGTCGGGAAGAACTGAATTACAACAAAGGTTCTGGGAAGTCGTCAGACAAGCACAGCCGTTCCAGTCGATCTGACGATGACATAGAGGTATTGATCTGTTCAAGTTGGTTCATGTTATATGTGATCCAACGCAACACGAACTGATGATTAATTAGACAATGACATGTCCACAAGTGGAAGACTTGGTTCTGTGACAGAAAATAAAATTCCCATTAAAAAATCCCATTACCTCACCCTACTGGTCTGGTACTGTACTGTTCACTATATGTGAGACATGCCATGGGATTTTGTACATTCAGACATCTGCGTAATTTCATGAAATATGTTTACAAAATATTCAGAGTACATGTACATGCGGAATATAATACTCTGAATATTTTGTCATCTTTTGATGCCATTTACGGAAAACATTGTAAATTTTGTAAACATATTGCATGAAATTACGCAGATGTCTGAAGGTACACAATCACATGGCGTGTCTCATACAGTAAACAGTACAGTACGAGACCAGGTGGGTGGGGTAATGGGATCTTTTTAGCGGGCATTTATTTTTCTATCGCAGGTCACCGAGTCTTCCACCTGTGGACATTTGTAGCTCATGATAAGCTGGCACATTCGCACACGTTAATAAGTAGCTGTGACTGGGGCGTACAGGTTTTTCGATCAGTGTAGATCCAGATCAGCCTGTGCAGATGTACAGGTTCTGCACTGTTTGCCATCTCCATCAACGAAACACTAGTCCTATTTCTAACAAGCAATACAGATTGCGGACGGCCTCCGATTCTGTGTGAGATTCTTTCGTACACGCAAATTTCGCTTTGGATGGGGTATACAAAATGCGAATAACTGAATAAATGCTGGAAACCGCGATTTGAAATGAATATATTCACACACCTAATACCTTTATCGATTGCCAGCGACAGAAATCATACATTTAATCGATGTGTATTGTGTTTGTGCGAGTTGGAAACGAGAGGGCACTTTCTATAATGGCCACAATGTTATCCACCTTTCTTTATATAAGATGGTAATGTACGAGACCAAGTGGGTGGGGTAATGGGATTTTTTTGGTGTCATAAGTCCGAGTCTTCCACCTGTGTGGACTGGTTGAATCGAAAGATAGATGAATTATATATTTTCAACATGACGTACCGTAATAAGCCTACATATTGGGACACCATTTATTTGGGAAACATAAAAAATATATGGTTTCCCCCACAACAGTGAGCATGCCACTATTTAGGGTTACCGGTAGTGTGTCAATACTGGTTTAATCACAATAACAATATATTTGGATACATTTATTTTGGGATAACCCCTATTTAATAGGGTTTCCCAAATCAATTTGTGTCCGATTATTTAATGTTAATACGGTAGTAAATCTAGTTTGTTTCAAATCTATTCTTTATGATTTGACCGTCTATTTGCTCATTTTAACACATTTTGTTCTGGATACTGATTCACAGGTATCAAAATTAACCAACATTTGTTTCTCTATTTGCTTTATTTCTCAATGAAAGTATATGTTCTTAGCACTCATTTGAACAGAGAGAGTTTAACTGAGTGGTAAAAACATATACTTTTGATGAGATTATAATAAATAATCATTTTGTTCTACTAAGAAAATCGTTTATCTTTGGCATTGAATGTGTTAAGTACAAACGTATCATTGATTGTATTGTTTTCGTGTCAATATATCTACATGTACATGTAATTGTGTTTCATGCACATGTTCCATACCATCTATCTTATTATCTGTCGCCTTATGTTCCATGTATTGTCACTAACAATTCCCGACCATGTTTACCCCAGTAGATAACCATTTCAAGAATTGACCCTTTCTTCCCTAATTAACTGGTAATGATGCTTCCATGCCTACTTTCTTCTCTATAAAGTAACACAAATATCGTCTTCAGTGCATATATGTCGGAATCACAGTGGAACATCTCTAAATCAGACACCATTGGGGTAGAGACGTTCCACTGTGCATTTATTTACAACACATTTAAACAGGTACGAATGCAAGAGCGGAATGATCGCATGAAACATGTTTATATGCCGTATGCGCAAGGGGTAAGCTAATGCACCGTGTGGGCACTGTGTATGTTGTTTTATCGGGGCGCACGGGCGCATCTTTAGTTGGGAGAGGCAAATAATGTATTAGCTCAGATCTTTGTAGAATTACCTTATCGCATCTGAAATATTTATTTGTGGCTGTGAATCAAGAGATTTGGCTCATTGCCGTTGCAATCAGGATTGACCCAGATCAGCCTACGCATCAGCACTGGATGCTCACTATCTACACTGTTTGCTGCTAGTCCATTAATGAAAAGGGGGTGTTTAGGTCTCAAAAATATAAAATTATTTGCAAAAAGTGCAGATCCCGATGAGACAGCTCGTCACTAACTGGCTCATCTAGATCTACACTGTTTGCCAATATCACTCTATAGAGGTATATTGAATGGGTTCAAATAAATAATTTTACATTGTCACATTGCTTATTTACTAATTTATACCTTTCATCAACTCTACAGCCATAAGCAAACATTTGCAAACACTCTAGATCCGGATGAGACGGCGTGTAACAAGCCGTTTCATCAAGATCTACAGTGTTTTGTCAGTAGTTTACATATACAGTCGACACTCGTTTACCAGGGGATTGAGGAAAATACTTTGAGTTAGCGAAAGTTTAAAGGTACATGCCCACTCAGTAGCTACAAACTGTTCCGTGTATCAGAGACATCATCAGAAACATTTTCTGGCAAGGTAAACATTCATTCACCATTACCCCACATATTGATTGGCATTATTATACATTTCATTTCAGACGTAACTCTTCACACTGATATCAGGGGCGATAACCATGTTTCCTTAAAATGTTAACGGACATCACTATTTATTCTCTGTATTACTTTTGGATGTGCAATGATCATACTTTATAATCTGTCGAAACTATTATTTTTTCAGGTGACGCATTTAATTAGTATAAATAATTAAAAAATATCATGCCTCATTTGCATATGAAAATAGCCTGATACCACCGCGCATCACTATCAGTAAAATAAATATTACTAAATGATTATCTCTGACACAATTATACACTTATTTAATTCCTATAAAGAACAGTTTGTGCCTACTGAGTGGGCATGTACCTTTAAGATAACGTGAGTTATTATATAGGAAAACATGTACTTGGGACCAAGAATTTTACTGAGTTATCAGCAGTTGGATTTAAGCGAGTTTGAGATTATGAGTGTAAACTGTATTTGTTATATATCCCTTACAATGCTGAATTCTTTTTTGTCGTCTGCTGTCTATTTTTAGTTTCCATTTCTCTCCTCAAAAACATTGTTTCACAGCGACTGCACTAAAATGCTGTAGAACCATGTTTTTATTGAGAAAGAAATAAAAAATACACAACATCAAATTACCATTTCTGTTTCCCCCGCATTCTAAGAGTTAAAACACCCCTTATCTGATTAACTGAATAGTCCACTAATGAGCCTGGAACTATTCTTGTCTGATATCTAGGGGTAAAAGGGTTAAATATTTAGTGTTTGCAACCTGTAGTGTAAAATGGATCGAGTGTAATAAACTTAATTTGGTAGGGTTTCTATTTTATCAGAAACAATGTTAGAAATTAAACATATTTGCAGTTTCTTAATTTGAGTGATTAACCCAGATGTTATTTAGCTGTTAAAATGTTGAAACATTTGTTATGCCCCCGCACCGAATGGTGCCAGTGGCATATAGCGTTAGACTTGTCCTTCTGTCCGTCCGTACATCTGAACTTGTTTCTGCGCGATAACTTTAATAATATATTTATCCCGTCAACACAGTGCGTATGTGCCGTGAAACACGATGCCGTGAAACATTTTTGATATCCAGTCAATACAATTTTTGCATTTTACAGCCATTTGAAGGTGTTGACGGGATAAATAGAATAGTAGGTTAGTGCCGTGAATGGTAAAACATATCTGGCGTGGCACGGAAACGGGATGTGCTCGGCAGAGCCTCGCCCATCCCGTTTCCTGAGCCTTGCCAGATATTTTTTCCCATTCACGGCACTAACCTACTATTCTCTATATCCATTACATGTATTGGAAGACACGTACCTACTCAATGTGGGGTACATTACATGTATTGGAAGACACGTACCTACTCAATGTGGGGTACATTACATGTATTGGAAGACACGTACCTACTCAATGTGGGGTACATTACATGTATTGGAAGACACGTACCTACTCAATGTGGAGTACATTACATGTATTGGAAGACACGACTCAATGTGGGGTACATTACATGTATTGGAAGACACGTACCTACTCAATGTGGAGTACATTACATGTATTGGAAGACACGTACCTACTCAATGTGGGGTACATTACATGTATTGGAAGACACGTACCTACTAAATGTGGGGTACATTACATGTATTGGAAGACACGCACCTACTCAATGTGGGGTACATTACATGTATTGGAAGACACGTACCTACTCAATGTGGGGTACATTACATGTATTGGAAGACACGTACCTACTCAATGTGGGGTACATTACACCAAGATCAAGGTCATCTGTGCTAAAAATATATGTTTGTTCTCACTTTCCTCCTTTCCGCGCAATAACTTTACACCATACTTTACAGCTGCATTGCTCACAATCAGGGGAAGACACCGATTGAAAGTAGGGTTTGTTGCACCAAGTTCATGGTTACCAAAATATATATTTTTCTCACTCTTGTGTGTCGTTAATATGTTTTAAAATAAGTTTAGTACCTCTGAAACACCTGTCTAAATCCTTTATGGTCGGTTGTATTGAACTGATTATGTATTTATTGGGTAACGGCTAACATGATTCGCCCATTAAATGCGGAATACACATACATGAGCGAAAAATAAAATATATGAATTATTTTTTGTTTCGCCCGCTTGCTGAAAGCGTGATATAGTCGGCACTTTGGCGTACGTACGTACGTACATACGTGTGTCGGGTTAAAGTTTTTGGTTAAGTTGTTTGGTTAAGTTTTTTGGTTAAAGTTTTTGGTTAAGTTCTTTGGTTAAAGTTTTTGGTTAAGTTTTTTGGTTAAGTTTTTTTGTTAAAGTTTTTTGTTAAAGTTTTTCGTTATACTATATCTCTGCAACTGCTTTGCCCATTACCTTGAAACTTCACATGGGTGTTTATCATCATCTATATTTTCATTCTAACCCCCCTCCCACGTGCGGCCCTGTGCCCAATGTCAAGGTCAAATTACTTTGAAGTTTTTTGGTTAAGTTTTTTGGTTAAAGTTTTTGGTTAAGTTTTTTGGTTAATTTTTTTGGTTAAAGTTTTTCGTTATACTACATCTCTGCAACTGCTTTGCCCATTACCTGAAACTTTATATGGGTGTTTATCATCATCTATATTTTCATTCTACCCCCTCCTGTGCGGTCCCTGTGCCCAATGTCAAGGTCAAATTACTTTGATGTTATTGGTTAAGTTCTTTGGTTAAAGTTTTTGGTTAAGTTTTTTGGTTAAAGTTTTTGGTTAAGGTTTTTGGTTAAGTTTTTTGGTTAAAGTTTTTTGTTATACTATATCTCTGCAACTGCTTTGCCCATTACCTTGAAACTTCACATGGGTGTTTATCATCATCTATATTTTCATTCCACTCCCCTCCCGTGCGGCCCCTGTGCCCAATGTCAAGGTCAAATTACTTTGAAGTTTTTGGTTAAGTTTTTTGGTTAAAGTTTTTGGTTAAGTTTTTTGGCTAAGTTTTTTGGTTAAAGTTTTTGGTTAAGTTTTTTGGTTAAAGTTTTTCGTTATACTATATCTCTGCAACTGCTTTGCCCATTACCTTGAAACTTCATATGGGTGTTTATCATCATCTATATTTTCATTCTTCCCCCCTGCCGTGCGGCCCCTGTGCCCAATGTCAAGGTCAAATTACTTTGAAGTTTTTGGTTAAAATTTGTTCGCGCCCGCTTGCGGAAAGCGCGATATAGTCGGCACTTTGGCGTACGTTGGTTAAAGTTTTTTGTTATACTATATCTCTCCAACTGCTTTGCCCATTACCTTGAAACTTCACATGGGTGTATATCATCATCCATATTTTCCAATGTGCCCAATGTCAAGGTCAAATTGCTTTGAAATTTTTGGTTAAAGTTTTTGGTTAAAGTTTTTGCATGTACTATATCTATGCACCTACTTTGCCCATTACCTTGAACCTTCACATGCCTGTTTATCATCATCCATATTTTCATTCTACCCCCACCCGTGCGGCCCCTGTGCCCAATGTCAAGGTCAAATCTTTTGTCGCGCCCGCTTGCGGAGAGCGCGATATAGTCGGCACTTTGGCGTACGTACGTACGTACGTGTGTTGCGGTTAAAGTTTTAGGTTAAGTTTTTTGGTTAAAGTTTTTCGTTATACAGTGTCCATGCCTCGCCACAAGGCGCGACATGCAGGCCGCGGCCATCTAGTTTATGTTGTCACCCCTCATTTGAACCGTCTCATCAAGACGGTTCAAATGGGTGGTCACAACACATACTTCTGTGTGTAAATAAGAGAAATATTGATATAATTATTTATATTTTCCTGTGACAATAATGTGTATGTAAGCATGGAATGTGGTAGATAGTTTAACACTGGATTAGTGGACATTCTTGTGATATAACACAAAATAGAAATGGCTGATGACCGATTAGAATGTAGATAAAAGTAATCACGGTGAGGGTTTCTAATGAATTAAAAATTGTTGAAAGTGGTTCATGTATACTACCTTACATATGAGAACTGAGAGCATTGCATGTAACTAACTTTACTAACCATAATATTCGGCAATTTTAAATACAATAATACTATACCAATGCATGTAATTTATGCTTAATATTTCATTTATAATACAACCATATACCATAAACATTTACTTTCAGGAGCAAGGATGTTTGCATCCCCTTTCCCCAACAACACTGAATCATGTTGCATTGCTATTAGTGCTTTTCCATACTAATGCATGTACTTATATACAATGTGCAATTACGTCATTTGATCCACTGTTTAGGCCGGTCTCGACCTATATATTGCTAAGTTGCTCAGCAACTACTGAAAGTACTCAAGCAATTATGATGAAATGTAGCTCAGTACTGGAGGGCTCACGAATGCCAGGACATGAACGCCCCCAGTGGCAGATTGGAGAAACTGTGGCAAAGTAAATTAACCAAAAGTGATAAATATTTATAAGCAGAGTTGCGAAGGTCAAGGTCATATTAAGGGCAGCATGGATGTGTGGGATTTGTCCACACGTATGATGTATTGAAATATTAAAATAATCCTTTAAGGGATATAGAACTTATGACAGAATTTAAAACTACTTCTTAATGTGTGAAAAAGTTGAAAGTTGTGAAGGTCAACAGGTCAAGGTCATTTTAAGGGCAGCATGGATGTGTGACATTTGTCCACATGTATTCTGTGTTGAAATATTTAAGTACTCCTTCAAGAGATATAGAAGGTATGACATAATTGAGAAAATCTGGAGTAAATTTCTTGATATACCTCTAAAATTAGTACAGCCATGAGGATCACGTCATTGGCAGGACATGTTATGTAATTTCCAGACGTAGCTGTGCTTTGTCACATTAAACATAGACCTAGTAGTTGCTTAGATATGTAGCAAAATGTAGGTCACCGTTCACAGGCGATCGGTATGTTGATAGGTTAGTGTATTATACCTGGTTAGATATGTAGTAAAAAATAAAATGCAGTTATCCAATAGATAAACTGTTATATAACAGTTCTGCATTCCTTTTCTACACGTCTAAACAAGTATAATACATACATTATCCTATTAACATGCCGATCGCCGGTGTCACCATTGGCCTAAAAAAGGTGACTGCTCGCCCACAATGATGTTTAAATAATTGTTGGTGAGCATATAGTTGCCACCCCAGCTCGGATACAGCGGGGGGGGGGGTTCCAGGGGTCCGGACCCCCCCCCCCCCCCCCCCCCCCCCCCCCACCCCCCCCCCCCCCCCCCCCCCCCCCAGCTCTCGGCAAAAAAAAAAAAAAGACGAAAATCTACAATACTCGAATAGTTGGAAGACTTTTTTCGTGGCCTAGGTGTCAGGAAATCGCATCTGCAGCGATCTGGCACTAAAAATTTCCTGGGGGAGGGATCCCCCATACCCCCCTACTTTACAATTTTGTGCTCGCGGAGGTCGGCTATGTCGAATTTTAATTACAGACCCCCTCCCCTGCAATTATTTCTGTATCCGCGCCTGCACCCTGTCTGTCTGCTCGTCTGTCTGTCTGAGATTTGACTACCTACTATCTATGTTACCGTAAGTCGGATTGGCTTGAAACTTCATATACATGTACTTATCTGTCATCGTCCATAATTGTATCCCTGGACGAAAGTCTATCCGTGACCACCGCAGACACTTTTTGTCTGGGGCATAACTCGAATACCCTTATTGTTATGAACCTTCACACATGTATAGACCACGACCCAAAGGTGTGTTACGCACAAGAATGATAACATTTGCCTCACTAATTTCTCAGTTATCAGTTCTATAGTCGGCACTTTGGCGTACGTACGTACGTACATACGTGTGTCGGGTTAAAGTTTTTGGTTAAGTTGTTTGGTTAAGTTTTTTGGTTAAAGTTTTTGGTTAAGTTCTTTGGTTAAAGTTTTTGGTTAAGTTTTTTGGTTAAGTTTTTTTGTTAAAGTTTTTTGTTAAAGTTTTTCGTTATACTATATCTCTGCAACTGCTTTGCCCATTACCTTGAAACTTCACATGGGTGTTTATCATCATGTATATTTTCATTCTACCCCCCTCCCGTGCGGCCCCTGTGCCCAATGTCAAGGTCAAATTACTTTGAAGTTTTTGGTTAAGTTTTTTGGTTAAAGTTTTTGGTTAAGTTTTTTGGTTAATTTTTTTGGTTAAAGTTTTTCGTTATACTACATCTCTGCAACTGCTTTACCCATTACCTGAAACTTTATATGGGTGTTTATCATCATCTATATTTTCATTCTACCCCCTCCTGTGCGGTCCCTGTGCCCAATGTCAAGGTCAAATTACTTTGATGTTATTGGTTAAGTTCTTTGGTTAAAGTTTTTGGTTAAGTTTTTATACCCCCCGCAACGAGTTGAGGGGGGGTATACTGGAGTCAGGTTGTCCGTCCGTCCGTCCGTCCGTCCGTCCGTCCGGATAAACTTAACATCAGAGAAATATTGTTATAACTTCTATTTCCTTCATCTAAAATGCTTGATATTTCACACATGCATTCCTGTAAGGCTCTACTACCATGCTGTGCCAAATCCACGACCGTCCAACCCCCGCAGATCCCAAGGTCAAGGTCAATTACTTAGTCCGTAAACTTAACATCAGAGAAATATTCTTATAACTTCTATTTCCATTCAATCTAAAAATTGCTTAATATAAATCACACATGCATTCCTGTAAGCTCACTTACATGCAACCATGCTGTGCCAAATCCACGACCGTCCAACCAAACCCCGCAATCCCAAGGTCAAGGTCAATACTTAGTCTCTTTACAAAACTTAACATCAGAAATATTGTTATAACTTCTATTTCCTTCATCTTAAAATGCTTAATATTTCACACATGCCTTCCTGTAAGGCTCTACTACCATGCTGTGCCATCCACGAACCGTCCAGCAGATCCCAAGGTCAAGGTCAAATACTTAGTCTCTTTACAAAACTTAACATTCAGAGAAATATTGTTATAATTCTATTTCCTTCATCTAAAATGCTTAATATTTCACACATGCATTCCTGTAAGGCTCTACTACCATGCTGTGCAAAATCCATCACCGTCCAACCCCCGCTGATCCCAATGTCAAGGTCAAATACTCTTTACAAACTTAACATCAGAGAAATATTGTTATAACTTCTATTTCCTTCATCTAAAATGCTTAATATTTCACACATGCATTCCTGTAAGGCTCTACTACCATGCTGTGCCAAATCCACGACCGTCCAAACCCCGCAGATCCCAAGGTCAAGGTCAAATACTTAGTCTCTTTACAAAACTTAACATCAGAGAAATATTGTTATAATAACTTCTATTCCTTCATCTAAAATGCTTAATATTTCACACATGCATTCCTGTAAGGCTCTACTACCATGCTGTGCAAAATCCATGACCGTCCAACCCCCGCTGATCCCAATGTCAAGGTCAAATACTCTTTACAAAAACTTAACATCAGAGAAATAAGTTATAACTTCTATTTCCTTCATTGAAAATTCTTATTATTTCACTTGTGCATTCCTCTAAGGTTGTACTATCATGCTGTCACAAATCTACGAGTGTCCAACCCCCGCTGCTCCCAAGGTCAAGGTCACATACTTAGTCTCTTTACAAAACTTAACATCAGAGAAATATGTTATAACTTCTATTTCTTTCATGGAAAATACTTAATATTTCATATGCTGTGACAAATCCCCGCTGATCTCGAGGTCAACGTCACATACATACCGTATAACCTTGGCTTAACGCACCCCTCCTAATAAACGCCCCCCCCCCCAAATAAAAAAAACAAAAAAAAATCCTTATTTGTGTTTGAAATTGGCGGTCCTTGGTAAAAAACTAATTTTTTTCTTTTTTTTTCTTTCTTTTTTACTGGCTAATAAACCCCCCCCCCCCCCACCCACCCCCCCCACCCCCCCCCCCCCCAAATAAAAAAAAAAAACAAATATTTTTTTTTACCAATGACCGCCAATTTCAAACACAAATATCCTTAAATCCTTATTTGTGTTTGAAATTGACGGTCCTTGGTAATTTTCTTTTTTTTTTTCTTTTTTTTTTTTACTTTTTTTCTTTTTTATTTACTGGCTAATAAACGCCCCCCCCCCCCCCCGCAATAAAAAATTAAAATAATAATAATACCAATGACCGCCAATTTCAAACACAAATAATCCTTAAATCCTTATTTCTGTTTGAAATTGGCAGTCTTTGGTAATTTTTTTTTTTTTTTTTTTCTTTTTTTTTTTTTTTTTACTGGCGGTAATAAACGCCCCCCTCCCCCCCCCCCCTGTAAAATGTAACGCCTCGGGGGGCGTTAATTCGAGGTTATACGGTAGTCTCTTTACAAAACTTAAACATCAGAGAAATCGGTTATAACTTCTATTTCCTTGCTCGGGGATCTGCTTCACATTTCACACACTCATTGCTCCAATGGACCTCTACCACCCTGTGACAAATTCACGTTCATGCCGCTCGCGCTAATCCCAGAGTCAAGGTCATAAGCCCACACACTTGGAAATTTGTACATATTTTAGGGGTACCTGGGCCCACGCGGGGGGTATATTCCGTAAGCCTCGCTTACTGACCAATCTAGTTTGGTTAAGTTTTTTGGTTAAAGTTTTTGGTTAAGGTTTTTGGTTAAGTTTTTTGGTTAAAGTTTTTTGTTATACTATATCTCTGCAACTGCTTTGCCCATTACCTTGAAACTTCACATGGGTGTTTATCATCATCTATATTTTCATTCCACTCCCCTCCCGTGCGGCCCCTGTGCCCAATGTCAAGGTCAAATTACTTTGAAGTTTTTGGTTAAGTTTTTTGGTTAAAGTTTTTGGTTAAGTTTTTTGGCTAAGTTTTTTGGTTAAAGTTTTTGGTTAAGTTTTTTGGTTAAAGTTTTTCGTTATACTATATCTCTGCAACTGCTTTGCCCATTACCTTGAAACTTCATATGGGTGTTTATCATCATCTATATTTTCATTCTACCACCCTGCCGTGCGGCCCCTGTGCCCAATGTCAAGGTCAAATTACTTTGAAGTTTTTGGTTAAAATTTGTTCGCGCCCGCTTGCGGAAAGCGCGATATAGTCGGCACTTTGGCGTACGTTGGTTAAAGTTTTTTGTTATACTATATCTCTCCAACTGCTTTGCCCATTACCTTGAAACTTCACATGGGTGTATATCATCATCCATATTTTCCAATGTGCCCAATGTCAAGGTCAAATTGCTTTGAAATTTTTGGTTAAAGTTTTTGGTTAAAGTTTTTGCATGTACTATATCTATGCACCTACTTTGCCCATTACCTTGAACCTTCACATGCCTGTTTATCATCATCCATATTTTCATTCTACCCCCACCCGTGCGGCCCCTGTGCCCAATGTCAAGGTCAAATTTTTTGTCGCGCCCGCTTGCGGAGAGCGCGATATAGTCGGCACTTTGGCGTACGTACGTACGTACGTGTGTTGCGGTTAAAGTTTTAGGTTAAGTTTTTTGGTTAAAGTTTTTCGTTATACATGTACTATATCTCTTTTTTTTAGTGTCCATGCCTCGCCACAAGGCGCGACATGCAGGCCGCGGCCATCTAGTTTATGTTGTCACCCCTCATTTGAACCGTCTCATCAAGACGGTTCAAATGGGTGGTCACTCAATTTGAACCGTCCTCATCAAGACGGTTCAAATGGGTGGTCACAACACATACTTCTGTGTGTAAATAAGAGAAATATTGATATAATTATTTATATTTTCCTGTGACAATAATGTGTATGTAAGCATGGAATGTGGTAGATAGTTTAACACTGGATTAGTGGACATTCTTGTGATATAACACAAAATAGAAATGGCTGATGACCGATTAGAATGTAGATAAAAGTAATCACGGTGGGGGTTTCTAATGAATTAAAAATTGTTGAAAGTGGGTTCATGTATACTACCTTACATATGAGAACTGAGATCATGCATGTACTAACTTACTAACCATAATATTCGGCAATTTTAAATACAATAATACTATACCAATGCATGTAATTTATGCTTAATATTTCATTTATAATACAACCATATACCATAAACATTTACTTTCAGGAGCAAGGATGTTTGCATCCCCTTTCCCCAACAACACTGAATCATGTTGCATTGCTATTAGTGCTTTTCCATACTAATGCATGTACTTATATACAATGTGCAATTACGTCATTTGATCCACTGTTTAGGCCGGTCTCGACCTATATATTGCTAAGTTGCTCAGCAACTACTGAAAGTACTCAAGCAATTATGATGAAATGTAGCTCAGTACTGGAGGGCTCACGAATGCCAGGACACGAACGCCCCCAGTGGCAGATTGGAGAAACTGTGGCAAAGTAAATTAACCAAAAGTGATAAATATTTATAAGCAGAGTTGCGAAGGTCAAGGTCATATTAAGGGCAGCATGGATGTGTAGGATTTGTCCACACGTATGATGTATTGAAATATTAAAATAATCCTTTAAGGGATATAGAACTTATGAACAGTTAATTTAAAACTACTTCTTAATGTGTGAAAAAGTTGAAAGTTTGAAGGATCAACAGGTCAAGGGTCATTTTAAGGCCGCATGGATGTGTGACATTTGTCCACATGTATTCTGTGTTGAAATATTTAAGTACTCCTTCAAGAGATATAGAAGGTATGACATAATTGAGAAAATCTGGAGTAAATTTCTTGATATACCTCTAAAATTAGTACAGCCATGAGGATCACGTCATTGGCAGGACATGTTATGTAATTTCCCAAGACGTTGCTGTGTGCTTTGTGTACACATTAAACATAGACCTAGTAGTTGCTTAGATATGTAGCAAAATGTAGGTCACCGTTCACAGGCGATCGGTATGTTGATAGGTTAGTGTATTATACCTGGTTAGATATGTAGTAAAAAATAAAATGCAGTTATCCAATAGATAAACTGTTATATAACAGTTCTGCATTCCTTTTCTACACGTCTAAACAAGTATAATACATACATTATCCTATTAACATGCCGATCGCCGGTGTCACCGTTGGCCTAAAAAAGGTGACTGCTCGCCCACAATGATGTTTAAATAATTGTTGGTGAGCATATAGTTGCCACCCCAGGCGCGGATACAGCGGGGGGGGGGGGGGTTCCAGGGGGTCCGGACACCCCCCCCCCCCCCCCCAGCTCTCGGCAAAAAAAAAAAAAGGCGAAAATCTACAATACTCGAATAGTTGGAAGACTTTTTTCGTGGCCTAGGTGTCAGGAAATCGCATCTGCAGCGATCTGGCATCTAAAAATTTCCTGGGGGAGGATCCCCAGACCCCCCTACTTTACAATTTCGTGCTCGCGGAGGTCGGCTATGTCGAATTTTAATTACAGACCCCCCCCCCTGCAATTATTTCTGTATCCGCGCCTGCACCCTGTCTGTCTGCTCGTCTGTCTGTCTGAGATTTGACTACCTACTATCTATGTTACCGTAAGTCGGATTGGCTTGAAACTTCATATACATGTACTTATCTGTCATCGTCCATAATTGTATCCCTGGACGAAAGTCTATCCGTGACCACCGCAGACACTTCTTGTCTGGGGCATAACTCGAATACCCTTATTGTTATGAACCTTCACACATGTATAGACCACGACCCAAAGGTGTGTTACGCACAAGAATGATAACATTTGCCTCACTAATTTCTCAGTTATCTCCCTTTGTTTTTTTACACTGATTTCTTGTCTGGAGCATAACTCGATTACCCTTTGGAATATAATATTTTCATGTTGCGTGTAAGATAGACAACTCTTGCCTCACTAATGTTTTAGTAATCTCTATTTGTTTTTTCGCAGATTGATTTCCTGTCAATCTAAATCTTGATTACTCTTTGGAATATTTTAATGATATTTCACAGTTGCTTAAACCATGACCCATAGGTGTGTCTCATGCAAGAACGACAATTCTCACCTTACTAACATAGTAGTTATCTCCCTCTGTTGTTAGTGGCTGCCAGGGATACACATGCGCTTGTGGACAAGCATCAATTTCTAGTTTCATTCTATAGCCCACCCATCAAAGCCTGTGTGCTCAAGGTCAAGGTAAAACATAAATGACTTAGAAATTTGTGTTAAAGTTTTGAGGGGTATATCCATCATCAGAGTTACAGATTTATTGCTCTGTCTGTTTGAAGTTTATTTATCTTGTTCAGGAAATTTTGATATCTTTTTATACGACCGTTTTTTAAAAAACGGTACGTATTATGTTTTACTGCGGGGCGGGCGGGCGGCGGACTGAAAAAGTGCATAGTTTGTGTACACAACTCCTCCGAAACCGTTCAGTCGATCGATCTGAAACTATACACACGTCTTCTACACATATTGAAGATGTGCACCTTAGTGTTTTATGCCGAAAATGGCAAAAATATCAGGTTTTTAACTTTTCAAACTTACATTTGTCTATACAATTCTGTATAGGGTACAGCGTTTGTTTACACAACTCCTCCGAAACCGTTAAGTCGATCGTTCTGAAACTATACACACGTCTTGTACACATATTGAAGATGTGCACCTTGGTGTGCCGAAACAATATTTTGTAACATAAATATCACCTTTTTAACTTAGCCATTTTTTCTACATTTTTTTATCCAATTTTATATCATTTTTACACAATACTGCCTAAATTAGTATATATGTTTGGCACAACGAGATGAAGAAATAATGCTATATAGTTTCAAATTGTCATTAATGTTTCTTGCCTTGGAGACAGCTTCACATTTCTACATCTTCGCTGTCTGGCCCAATAATAAATTATTCGACGGTCGTATTTTGTGACTTACGGCACTCTTGTTTTGCATATGTTGTCTGCCAGTTGTAAATTACACATGTATCAGACAATGTATTGTTTTTAGGTGAAAATAGTGATTATATTCTGTAGGCAACATGTATGTAACTTTGCTACATTTAAGGGGCGCCATCGGTCGCAGGATATCTCAGAAGCTATGCCTACAAGGTATAAACCAAAGCAGATGAAAATGAAACCGCAGGTTTGTAAAATTTTGCCATTAAGCACACACATGGGGAAAGATAGCCTTTGATATTTTGATGAGCAATACATGGCATAGTTATACCCCCGGCATACGAACTTTGTCGAGGGCTATATAGTTTTTGTCCTTCCATTTGTCCACCTGTCCGCGTTAAATTATGTGGGTACCCATTATGTCTGTAACGGTAAGTCGGATTGGCCTCAAACTTCATATACTTCCTTATCATCATCAATAGTTTCATTCCATACCACATTCATATGGACTTCATGTCCTAGGTCAAGGTGAAATTACTTAAAAGCTTGCGCCTGTAAGATTTGCGTAAATCTTTTCGGGTACCCATTGTCTCTCCAACGGTAAGTCGGATTGACTTCATATATTTCCTTATCATCATCCACATTTTCATTCCATACCACACCCATGCGGTCTTCATGTTCACAGTCAAGGTCAAATTAGAAATTTGAGTTAAAGTTTTTTATATATTTTAGTTAAAGTTTTATTTCTCGGTCCACGCGGCAGCCTGGAGTATACACTCATTTTCTCACTATCCGTCTTATTAGGATCATCACTTTTTGCCAGTAATTGTTGTCGAGCCCACTTGCGAAAAGCGAGACATAGTGATTACAATGAAGTCTGTGCGTCCGTGCGTCCGTTTGTTCATCCGTCCGTACATACGTCCGTACGTCCGTCCGTTCGTGTGTGCGTCCATCCATCAGTCCCTCAGTCCCTCCGTCCGAAATTGCGTTAGTTTTTAAATACCTTATATATCTGCAGTACTAGGTCACATTGACTTGACACTTCATATGCTTATTAGTCATCGTCCATATATTCATGATGTGTCCCACTCACGCGGCCCCTGTGCCCAAGGTCAAGGTAAAATGACTTGCGTTTAAGTTTCTATCAAAATTTGCGTTAAAGATTTCACATAGTTACCTACTATCTCTGTAACCGTAAGTCAGATTTGCATGAAACTTAATATTCATTCTGTGTCCCACTCATGCGGCTTCGGTGCCACAAGGTGAAGGCCAAATGACTTAGAAGCTTGCGTTATTATAAAATATGCGTTAAAGATTTTACATACCTTATATCTCCACAATTGTTACTCCAATTTACTTCCAACTTCCAATACTTCCTTTTCATCATCCAAATTTTCATTCTATAGCCTGCCCATATGGTTCATATACCCAAGGTAAAGGTCAAATGAAATTTGTGTTAAAGTTTGTACATACCTTATATCTCCACAACACTTACTCTGATTTACTTCCAACATCCAATACTTCTTATTCATCATCCATATTTTCATTATATATCCTGTACATGCTGTCCACATGCCCTAGGTCAAGGTCAAATGACTTTGAAATGTGTGTTAAAGTTTGTATGTACCTTATATCTCCACAACACTGACCCCGATTTACTTCAAATAATTTGTTATTATCATCCATATTTTCATTCTATAGACCACCCATGTGGCCCACATGCCCAAGATCAAGGTCAAATGACTAAAGTTTGCGTTAAAGCTTTTACATACCTTATATCTCCACAACAATTCAAACTTTCTTTTATTTTGGTCTGTGCTCATCAAGTCAAATAATGTGACTATTTGATATTTGAAAACACCATATAACACTTACTGGTGGCTGTGACTGGAGAAATGTGGCTTATTGGATTTGTGACCAGTGTAGCTCCTGATCAAATAGCACAGTCCTGTAGCCCGATAACTTTTACTATTATATTGCTTGTTAGAAGCATGACATGTGTTTCATTGATGGAATGGCGAACAGTGCAGATCCTGATCAGACTGTGTGGATGCAGATGCACAGTCTGATCTGGATCTACACTGGTCACAAAACCCATAAGGCAAATTTCTTCAGTCACAGCCACATTTATTTTTATCGTGTTTATAGCTGGGAACCTTTGAAAGTAAGAAACTTTGCATGATGGATATTCGTATAATTAAATTCTGAATATCATAAAACTTTCTCCTCCAAAATCTGAATTTATTCTCGTCATTCATCTCCAAACTGGACACCGTTGGAGGTCATTAATATATGGGATTTTTTACAGTAAAACCCATTCTAGAATAATTGAGGTTTCCAGGGTGTCTGGTTTAGAGATTGAAATGTATTTACTTTCATACTCATTTTCATCTTGTCATATGTCTTCATGTAACCGTTATACATGTTACTTGTAATGAACAAAATACCATATATCTTCATTCTCTTGTGTTTTAAATATATGCATGTAGTACTCTTGCTTATTTTCTGCTACAGTTTGTCTGCTTTTTTGTTCCATAGCCAGTACTGTTTTATTTTATATCCACATAGTGTTACATTACTGTTATGCCCAATCATTTTAAAATGTATTGCATAAGATGGGCTACGCAGTTTAATAATACAGTGTACTGGTATTAAACATGATAATACACCAGGTTAACCCATTTCATGCTGAGGATAGCCATTTTGTTTGTGGAAAATCCTAAAATTTTCATAACATGGAGGGCATATTGGTTCGCTCTTGAAATGCCATGCTTACGTCCATCCATCTGGACATCAATATGCCATTGTTTTCTGGTGTGTTAAACTGACATGAAAGTTGATATCATCTTCCATATTTGCATTCTATTGTCCAGTGTCACATTGCCCCCGTACTCATATGTTAATATGAAATCACTCAGCTACTCGTTATTACATCCCATTGCAGTATATTATCCTGACATTACTCTATGTTTATTGTATGTACAGTATGTAACCTCATGTAAATTATTAACATTTTTAGCAACTGGCATGCTCTAAATTTACATAAAAGTAGCCTGGTAGATACGTCTGACATGCAGGAATTAAGTATATGGTTTTGAAATCTTTATCTTACTAATATCTTAATTAAGCATCTTACCCACATAATCTCCATTTTCACATTTATTTAATTGGTCGTGCACTTGTTTTTAATAGTTTCAAAATAAATTTAAAAAAATCCTTCACCCCTGAGTATATTGAATAGATGCGTCTGTGCTAATTTTGGACTATTCTATTAAGTGATTACGTAGATTTTCTTACCGTAGATACTGATGAGACGGCTCTCTGGATCAACAGTGTTTGCAAATATGTAGATCATGGGATGTACGGGTGAAATGGTTAACAACTTCACTAATATATTTCACCATTTGCTTATAATTTCAGCAGGTCGAGCCTACACGCCCGGCAAGCAAAATAACCTTCGGAAAGGTGAAGGATGCTGCACAGGCCAAAAAGAAATCGCAAAAAGATAGGTCTCAGGTATATCAGTATCCATATGATGTGAACTACCTGGGGCCTCAATCTAGACACTCGAGCTTAGAGAACATGAGCTCGCAATATGGATATAGTCCGTACGCGGGGATGCATTCTGGGCCGGGACATTCTGCAAGCCGGCCGGCTCGTCAGCTGCCCCAATGGGATCAGTATGGTCAGTACGGACGGACGCGGCCACAGCAACGACGTGGGGATTACTGGTGAAGGGTCGGTCGTTTCATCACAGTGATTACTGGGAAAGGGTCGGTGGGGAAGAGCCGGCCATTTCACCACAGTGATCACAGGTTCTTGAAGAATGGTTTATATTTCGGTGTTTTATGGGTTATTTCGGTATATCTGGTGGTTTGGTTGCATTGTTACCAACACACAATTTACGTCGCCTCCCGCGAATTACAGATGTGAAACATAGATTCTACTTGCGCACGTTTTTAACCAATAAAACCATGATTTGTTAACCGATAACAATAAAACCAGTCCCAATTTTTTTGTTTATATTAATGTAAGGACCTGAACCGCCAATGCAAGTCAAACATTTATATATCGTCTGAAAAACGTCGAATTTTCTCGGATAGATGGTCGAGCTCTCAAAGTGGAGATATTTGGTTAACACTGTGTTTACAATTTTACAGCGTGACGTTCACTGGCTGACACACATGTCGTAGTGGATTTTGACACATCGTGGGAAATGGCTATCCAATCAAATGGCGCGCCAGAAAATCTCGCAATTGTATTGATTTTAATGTCTTAAATTTAGGAACAGATAAATGCAGTACACATATTATATCGGCATCAGCAGATTGATATACATGTCTCCTGAATCGATCGAACCCGAATTTGGAGTTTAGTTTAAACAATATTTATTTTAAATAATATATATGTATATTTATGCATCAAAATAAATATAAAGTAACAGTGAATAAGGATTAGAAAACAAACAGAACTTATGTGAATTCTTCTCATTGAGTAAAGCATCAGTAAATGGGAATGTGGCAAGAATGCATATAATGTATACATATGTAAGTTTTGTTAGATTATTGAAGTAAAAAAAGAGTTATCCCAAGCATGCGCTCCGAACCATTGACGTTGAATTCAATTGAACTGTTATAACGATATACGACTAGCATTTGTCCTGCTATTGGCAGTTTACAATATAATCGTTACAAACCGTTCAGTCGCAGGGGCAGTCTCCCGTCATGCAGTGAAACGTTTAGAGGCAATAATTAATTGTTGAACCCTTTGGAATATAAGGCTGTTTTCATTGTTCATTAAAAATTTGCTGCCGTAAATTAAGTTATTAAGGATCGGTGGACAAGGAAGAGATGACAAATATCGTTGTCTTTTATTTGTATAATGGGGACATGAGAGAATGTAGTGATTAGCATTTTCGATTGCGCCACAGGCGCATGTAGCACTGTCAACTATTGATTTCAGAAATAAGTCGTAGTTCAGCGCGCTACACCCTAGCCGGATACGAGTCAGGAGAATTTGGCCTTGTCGATTAGTAGCTGTGTTGTAGTAGGTTGGTGGATTACGCAAGTTAACATTTAGTACATTCTTAAACGAGTGAAGGGTTGGGCTGTTTCTTGCATTCGAGGATAGGGAATTCCATTATTTTATGGCAGATGGAAGAAATGAATCTTGATACAGTTTAGTACGTGTGTGTATTAATGGAATGTCTTCGTCGTTTCTTAGCCTGTATCGAGTTTGTGTTTGTTCTGGGATTAAATTACTCATATAAGTTGGTGTCATATTGTGTTTCATTTTGTAGAATAAGAGTAATTTGTGTTTTCTTCTTCGCTGTTTGAGGCTTTCCCATTGGGTTTCTGTGTAAAGTTTGTCTATACTGCATAGTTTAGTGGCACCAGTAACAATTCATGCGGCCTCAATTCATATGGATTCTAGTTCATTTTTTAGTACTATTGAACAATTATCCCAAGTACTATCGCTATATTCGAGCAAGGGGCGTATGATGGAGAAGTATGCTTTTTCTAGTGACTTTCTATTTAATGTAAATTTTAAACAACGAAGCAATCCAATGCGTTGCCAGGCGCGACTAATGACTGATGAAATGTGTGGCTGCCATTTACCAGTATCGGAAAATACGATACCTAGGTGTTTATGAGTTTCAACTTCTTTTATTACGGTATTGTTCATAAGAAGGGGAGGATGAAGTCATCTATTTTGTTTTCTGGATATCAACATAGCCTCTGTTTTATTGGGTTAAAGTCTACAAGCCAAATCGTCGAACAGTTATGTATTTTGTCAAGGTCGTCGTTTAAAATACGAGAAGCAGTGAATGGTTTCTCAACTATAAAGTAAAGACTTGTGTTGAAAGTTGGTTTACACCTTCTCTCAACAGTCGAGGGCTTATTGCGTCGGGGCCAGATGCCTTTGAGGAGTCCATTTGCAAAATTGCATCTTTTACTTCCTGATTTGATATAACTGTAATTGGTAACGAGTTATTAGTATGTGTTGCTAAATGTGGTGGATTTTTGTTTTTATCATCTACGTTTGATTGTTTACAAAAATGTCCATTCAACAAGCTTGCTTTGTCTTTATCTACAGACGCGGTTGTGTCGTTCTCAATTAGTGTTGGAATATGATTACTCAAATTAGCAAAGAATTATTAAGAATTTAGTCATTTTAAACCAGTTTTTAGCTGTAATATTGTCTTCATTAATTTTATCTATTATGGATTGTTTATAGTCATGTTTTGTTACTTCATTTCTCTTGTTTCTGAAAGTTTGCCAAGCTTGTTCAGTGTTGAAGTTTTTCACTTTTTTGTGAAGTCGTCTTCGTTGTCTGATTAGTTTTCTTACATTGCTCTTCATCCATGGTATATCGTTAGGGCGCATGGTTACTATTTTATTTGGTATATTATAGGAATGAATGGCCTTTTTGTGGAATTTATCGGGGTATAAACTTGGAAAAGTCGCGGGAATTTTTTTCGAAAATTGTAATTTTTTAAGGCCTCTTCAAGTTTATATCTCCAATAAATTCCACAAAAAGACCATTCATTCCTAATAATTCCAGCATTTGAAATAAATTCATCAAGAAAATGTGTTTATTTTCCGTTTTCTTAAGAATTATTTTAACTGCACCTCACGGTTACGGAAAGTAGTTTGGCGTGGGAGTTTACAGGGATATAAATTTTGGACAGAGACTTGCTACGGGCCAATCAAATGTTAGGGAATTGTGTAAATATTTTTGTGCTGGAATTATTACAGTAGAACTAATGTTGCTGACAGACGTATCTATGTCATAGACACTAGCGGGTTTTATAAAACATAACATATGAGCTAAATTGTCAGTTCAATGTTTCTTGCCTTCAAAATAAAATTGTTGTTAGATTAAAATTCGCGTTAGCGCGTTTAGCAACACATGAGTCGGCCATATTGACTTATGGTTGGAGTTTTCAGGGTATGTTCCGAAAGTGTCAATAAATTTGCTAATTCGTCCCGAGTTTTTATTGGCTATAAGATCATCTCGCAGATGAATGAGGCACAGTGAAGGAAAACTTGAAACGTTTCTATTGATTATGATTTTAACAATTAAAGAGCAGATTAATGGCGGACGCAGAAATTTAAATTACGAAAATCACGGTAGGTTCATGAACAAAATGACCTAAATTTAAAAAATTACCAGTATTTAGTTTAAACACTGGATTTCGTGGCATTTTTAAGAACTTCCTATAGGTAATGCCATGCTTATTTTAATCACCTGACGTAAAGCACATCGCGGCTGCACACAGGTCTACAAATTACAAAATATGTGAATACCCCGAAAACTCTGACTACCCGAAAACTGGCGTCACGACCATACCTTATAAGATCCCGGACGAACGGATCCATAACAAAACTCGTGAGAACGGTGCGAGGATTCTTTACGATGATGAGGTCTATTAGAGTTTGTGAGTGTTCGGTGAAATGTGTCAGTTCGGATATTAGTTGGGTAAAGTTGTACGAAACAATAAGATTGTCTATCTTAGATGCCGATTGATTGAGAGTATTTATATTAAAATCGCCAGTGATGATGATATTGTTAATTGATGTGTTATACCCTCTGTCAAAACTCTCTTCCAAGAGGGACCAGTAATTATTGTTAGAGTTTGGTGGGCGATAAAATCCAGCTATGAGAATAGTTTGATTGTTATAGTTTGTTTCGACCCACAGTGCTTCGAGACCTGGAATGGATAAGTCGTTCCTGATTAATCCGTGCATATTTTCTCTCGCGTATATTGCAACCCCACCGCCTGATCTGTCTCGTCTATCACATCTAAAAGGGCGTCCAAAGTTAGGTATATGTGTGTTATCGTCAGATACGTCTTGTGATAGCCACGTTTCAGTAAATACTAGGACATCATAGCATTGTGATTCTACTTCTAGTAAGTCGAGCTTGGGTCTTAAGCTTTGTATGTTTAAATGCATAACACTTAGCCCACTATTTAGTAAGTTTGAGGAATGGTCTGAGCATGATGAGTCTAATGTGTTTAGAGTTTTGAGTTTTTGGTTGAAAATTGATGATATAATCGGGTAGGGGGGTAATATTCTGACCACTCTCTGACAAAATCAGGCTTATTTCTCGTTACTAACCAGTGTAGATCATGATCAGCAAGAATGCTCAATCTGCCAGATATCGACATTCCTTTTTTTCTGAACGAATATTACATGTTCCTATGACCCTGTAGATCCTGATCAGACTAAGCGGATGTGCATGATGAACGGCTGGGTCTACACTGATTACGAAAGCAGTAAGCCCAATTGTGTTACCTTGACCAATTGTGTGACTTACATGAGAAAATGTGGCTATATGCCTATTGTCCCAGTGTAAATCCTGATCAGCTTTCGCACTTGAAAATGATCAGGATATTCACTTATTAGAAATGTGCTTGTCACTGGAGACATGAGCTTCTGGCATTTGTGACCAGCCAAGTGTCTGATTTGCTATCACACTCATGCAACTTGATAACAATATATGCTGTCTTGTCAGAAGCATGTTGGGTGCTTCGCCAACTCAACGGCGACCAGTGCATACCCTGATCAGACTGTGCGGATGCGCAGGCTGATCTGGGTCTACACTCTACACTGGTCGCACATGCCATAAGCTCCATATTTCCAGTGTTTTGCTCAATTGTTAATGTGATGCACTACAAACGGATGTGTTCATAGTAATTGTCCATATATATAATGAAGTCATAATGACCTGTCTGTCTGATCTTCAACATTCACAAGGTTTTAGATTCAACACAATTTTATTTGCATATTGTTTACAATTTGATTAACTTTGTTACTAATATACAGTAGTATGCAAATGGGGTTAGATTGAAAGCAAGCTTATTCAAATCTGGTCCCGCACAAGGTTTAGGTCTATGAAGAAAATATGTTAAAAAAGTATGAAGCTAAGTTTAAACATACCGGTCATCATGACTGGACAATATATATGCCTGTTTAGTATGTAAATACTTAGTACATGTACTGTACATGTTAGTAAGCTTTAGTAACATGATGGTACTATGCAGTACAGTAACTAGGATGAGGCGGTCGCCTCGTCTGCCATTTTTCCGATTTTCTTTCTGTGCTATGAATTCAACAAATCCGCGGGGTGGTGGCTGGGAGAATGCTCCCTGACCCCCATATTGGGACTTGGTTCTGCCATGAAAGAGACTTGCCAATGTTCTAGATGTTTCTGCAATAATTATTATACTCTCTGGAAAAGTTGTACTATACCATATATATTTTTACAGTCTGAAATTTTAGAAATTTTACAATTATTTTGTGAATATTGTTGTATTATGAATACTCATTACATATTTACATATTCATGTTGTTTTTTTTGTTGTAAACTATGCAAATATTAACCCTTTCAACACCACAGGTCTGTATAGTGGTATTGACAAGTAGTGTAGATCCAGATGAACCGTCTCGTGATGAGCCGTCTCATCAGGATCTGCACTTTTTGCAAGTAATTTTCATAATTTTAAGAACAAAAACGCCCCCTGTTCATAAATGGACTAGTCTGAAAATAATTTTGTGACGATTGGATTGGTTGCAAAATTAACAGATCAAAATCCATTCCAGTTACTTGGGGGTGAAAGGGTTAACTTTATAATCTTCGAATTAGACAATGTAGACCATATGTTTATGTCCCAGTGTACTCTGCTTCATTTTTTTATGTGATATTATACAATAGTATATGTCTAGAAACATATATCTCTGTAATTACATGTAATTCATAGGTGACTGAAAAAATCACATGTCATTATCGTCTCTAGTATATTAGAAACTAGATCATCAGGTGCATGTTCTGGCACATGTATTATCAATTGAAGGTGTCAGTAGAAGAAGGGGCCATAAAGGACTTAGCCCCCTTCTTCCACTGACACCTTCAATTTGTGAACAAATGTTTACATAATGTTGCCGTTTATTATATGTTATTTGTATATTAGTAATACATGTTTCAAGGTGTGGGATCACGTGTTTCCGAACGGTGTGACGTCATGTTTTTTAGATGGGTTTACAGTAGATTTCTTTTAATATATTTCTAATGGAATGACATACTTTTATGAAATAAACTGCAACAAATGTGGTACACGTTGCCCTGTATTGTACAGGCGGCTTTAAAGGTACATGCCCACTCAGTAGGCACAACATGATCTTTATAGGAATTAAATAAGTGTATAATTGTGTCACTATTCCACCAGTTGTAACAATTACGAGTGCCTACTATACAGATATAATCATTTGTTATTTTACTGATAATGACGCGCGGTGGTATCAGGTTATTTTCATATGCAAATGAGGCATGATATTTTTTTAATTATTTATACTATTTAAATGTGTCACCTGAAAAAATAATATATCCGACAGATTATAAAGTATGATCATTGCACATCAAGAAATAATTAATACAGAGAATAAATAGCAATGCCTGTTGTCATTTTAAGGAAACACGGTTATCGCCCCTGATATCAGTGTGAAAAATAACGTCTAATATAAAATGTATAATAATGCGTGGGATAATGGTGAATGAATGTTTATTTTGCAAGAACATGTCTCAGATGATGTCTCTGATATAAAGAACAGTTTGTGTCTACGGAGTGGGCATATACCTTTAATCTTATAATTCTGTCGTTTTGACGAAGAAATGTTAGTAAAAACTAGAGCATGTGAATGTAAGAAATAAACGGTACTCGATTCTGTGAAAGTCAGAGCACCCATAAAACATATATGTCATCGTATTTAGTGCACTACATATCATCAAAATCCGTCCATTTGATAGTAAGATTTTAAAGAAAATCTACTGTATAAATGACGTCAAAGATTACGTCACGTCGCAAAATCAGGTTGAGAAACCAGTTGGTCCTACACTGTGTGTTTGAATGAATGAGAATTTATGTGCTGTATATGGGCTGCCAGCCAGCTGACAAAAGCGGCGTTCCGATGTGTGTGACCAGCATAGGCCTAGATCAACTTGAGCAGCTGCGCAGTCCGATCGAATTTCACACTGGTCGCCATTCAGTTAAGGTTGTGTGATTCATGTTGCTGAATAGCAAGGTTTGATCAGTCCATTAACTGCATGAATACATTAAATGATCAGGGTCTACACTGGTTACATGTCCTAAGGACTTTTTATCAGATGTCAACCCATCTAAAATGCCCTTGCTGACTTGGTGAGTTTGTGATCAATGTAGACACAGATCAGTCTGTAACCCATATACAATGCTGACTTAAATTTTGTAATCTGTTTATTTTTTAATTTCCAGTTTTATCAACAAAAACATGGTGTGGCAGCAATTGAGAATTATTTCCATAGGAAATGATTCGCCAGTGTTGTCAAACCATGTTTTTCTTGAGAGAAAAAAAGGAGAAAATATGACACAACAGCAGAAGACAAGTTTTTGTTCCCGTCTTTTAAGGCTTAATAGTCTGATCAGGGTCTACACTGTTGTTCAGTGGCATATATTGAACATGTTAGATACACAACAGGCCCGAAGTGTACTAATGTCATTTGCTATTATTGTAGATACTTGTCATTTTGTGTGTCTCTGGAAGGTACTCTCCGAATGACGATCACATATGGACACACCATGTGATTTTATACATCTGCGTAATTTTATTAAATACGTTTACAAAATTTACAATATTTTTCATAAATGAAGTCAAAAGTTGACAAAAGGAAATCAGAGTACATGCGGCGTATTATTCTATTCCACATATAGTGTATAATGTATTCCACATATAGTGTATAATGTATTCCACATATAGTGTATAATGTATTCCACATATAGTGTATAATGTGACGGTATTTACAGAAAATATTGTATATTTTGTAAATGTATATATGTAGTGAAATTATGCAGATGTCCGAAGGTACAAAATCACATGGCGTGTCTCATACATTACTGTCCGAAAGCAGGTGGATGGGGTAATGTGATATTTTTTAATATTCATTCTTTGGGTCATAGGTCCGAGCCTTTCACATGTGATATACTCATACATGTTTACAAGCATATGGACATACGGTATGGCACTGTCTGTCTGTCTGTCCGTCTGTCTGTCTGTCTGTCTGTCTGTCTGTCCAAGCACCTTGTGCTATTACGTCAATTTTTATGTCGCCACCTTGTCCGTCTGTTGGTCTGCCTGAGATTTGTGCTAATTATTTGGCTACCTACTTTTTCTGTTACCGTATGTCGGTTTGGCTTGAATCTTCATATACTTATTTGTCATCATCCATATTTTCAGTTATGAGCTTTCTCAAATATTACAATGTAAATATTTATTTAGCTTGTATGTACCCGGTAAGGGTAAAAATTGTCCCAAATACCTTCCATATCTAGGTAGAGAGATTGGGACTGCTGTTTATTTCTTGTTTTATGTTTTACTCTATGAATAATATTAATAAGAAATTAATAATACTAATAGTCTTCATGGGTAATTTTGGCAGAAATGGTGAAGGGTAAAATCAGAACGCAATCACACATTTGTTTCTTCAGTTTCTATTTGGAAGTGTTCGCTACTAATATATACTGATAATACTCTATAATTATGTTTTGTGAAAACAATTGTATTTACAGTAATTGTCTTGTGTGAGAGTAACTTGTATATTATATAGGATTTATATAAACAGATTATTTTTTCGTTCACATATAATACATGTAATTTAATCCAGCTACAGCTATTCATAGAAGAAATTGCGAAATTGTAAATTATTTCAAAAGTGGAAATCGTCAACTGTCGATATACAAATAAGACACGACATGTGATTTTGTACCTTCGGACATCTGCGTAATTTCATGAAATACGTTTACAAAATGTACAATATTTTCCGTAAATGGCGTCAAAAGTTGACAAAGTTTTCACAGTACATGCGGAATATAATTCATTTTGTACCTTCGGACATCTGCGTAATTGCATTAAATACGTTTACAAAATTTACAATATTTTTCATAAATAATGTAAAAAGTTAACAATAATATCATTCCGCATGTACTCGATTAAACGTATTTAATGAAATTACGCAGATGTCCAACATCACATGGCATGTCTCAAATAAGTTTAAGTTGTTCTCATATTGGAATTTAAATGAACTAAATAGAAGGGAGCGTTATCGACTGCAGTATTTAGTTCCTCAACAATCCGCCCCGTGCAGGCACCGGGGCGGGATCAACTGATCCTGAGAATAGTGCTGCAGTAGCCATTGCTTGTCGTAAAAGGCGTCTAAACTGGCTTAACGATTGGGTTCATACTTTCCGGAACCCACTATACCGGATTTGGCCCTCATGTGCATGTTTGGCTTTCTTGTATGTGAGAGTTGAGTCGGGCTATGCCCCATATATAAAAGTAAGATTAGCGCTAATCCTGTTACTTTTAGGGGATGGGATAAATGATGCTGGTGTGGCGAGGGCCTGGCACCAGATCAGGTTGTTCTAATTTCAGGACTGAATATATATTTTGATTGTAAATATTGAGTTCTGAAGTTGGGATTTACCCCCCTTGGACAGGTGGATACGGGACTCGACCCCGTTGACCCGTCTGCGTGTAGACTCCCTGAGGCTTGTACCTCTATGTCAGAAAAGCGGACGTTAAACCCTATTCACTCACTCACTCACTCACTCCTCAACAATCCAATATGTGAATAATAACCTATTTATAGTTTCGCCCAGTTTACAATGCACTCTCCCATCTGAGTATTGATTGCAATATGCTCGTTACTGGGCAGCGATTGGCTTGGAAAATAGGGAGAACTAAATGTACAGGGTGGCCTAAAAAAACTTTTTGTAACTCAAATATCTTTGGACATACTGTTTGAATCTTAATAGATTTTGGCGTACATATTGTGTAATGTATGTGCTATTTGAAAGATACATATTGCTTACTGCTCGTCAATGAGTTTTGACGTCATTATGATTATGACGTCATTAGGTCATACTCCGGAATTTCCATTGCTGAGAACATTGTGTAACAGTTGAAATGCTATGCCATATCCATTATTTGCATTGGAATAGTGAAATAAATTATATACCAAACTGATTAAATGCATACATAAGTGTTACTCTCATGTACAATGCCATTATTAGCGAATAGTACAAAGATCAGTTGACAATTGTCACTAGCAAACATCCTACATGCGCAAGACTGGGAAATTAAAGGCTCAGAGTAACACGGATGTCAACAATTCGTAATTTTAGCTAAATCGAGGCAACTTTCAATATATAATGCCTAATATAAGCGGTGAATGTATGTCTTTACTTGTATTGTATTACTCAATGATGGATTGAATATAATAAATGCAATTTTGCAGCAGAAAAGTGGTTTAGTACCATTTTACAGCATTTTTTTCGTGTTAAGTACAAACGTTTCTTTCAATTTCGACCTAATGACGTCAAGCTCGTCATGGTAACGGTATGCGTGTGGTTTTGATAAATTCAATATAAAATTAATATGCTAAATGTAATAACCAATATGTATAGTAAAATTTGTGAAGATTGAAAGATTATATATGGAGATATAAGAGATAGAAAAAGTTTCTTAAGTTTTTTTTGGGCCACCCTGTATAATTGTGTATTTCCACCTCAAACGTTGACACATAACTTTCCAACATATATCAGTATTATTTTTGTTAACCCTTACAATGCTGAATTAAATTTTGTCATCTGCTGTTTATATTTTATTTTGCATTTTTCTCACGGACCTAGCACCATGTCAGGTTATTCTAATTTCAGGGCTGAATATATGTTTTCTCGATGTAAATATTCCGTTCTGATTTTGGGATTTCCCCCCAATACAGCATGTTAAATATGGGATCGAGCCCGTTGGCCCAGCCTTAAATGACTATAGCAGTGGATATGCTGTTAACTACAAATGAACAAACAAACAGTGGGAAATAACAAAAATAAATCATACCCGTAAAGGTGGGTGGTTGGTCGGGAGCACGCGAAGGGTAATTTAACGATCGGGGTTCATTCTTTACTTACATGGTTTGGCCCTCATGTACATTTTTGGCCTTCTGATACTTGAGAGCTAACTGGACCTGGCACCAGGTCAAGATATTCTAATTTAAGGGCTGAACATATATTTTTCTGCAAATATTTAGCTGATTTTGAGAATTTCCCTCATTATGGACAGGTTAAATACAGGATAGTTCAGCCAATTGACCCGGCCTTAAATGACCGTAGTTGTTGATAGGCCACTAAACACTAATACTCGATCAATCAATTATCCGGTTTCACTACAATATGTGGCCGTGACTGGAAAAATGGGGATTATGGGATTTGTGATCAGTGACAGTGTAGCTCTTGATAAAATAGCACACTGCTGTAGACTGATAACAATCTATATTGCTTGTTAGAAGCATGGCGGGTGTTTCATTGATGGAATGGCAAACAGTGTAGCTCCTGATCAGACTGATCTGGATCTACACTGGTTGCAAAGCCCATAAGCCATATTTCTCCGGTCACAGCCACATATATGTTAATTATACGGTCGCCGCAACATTATGTCACATATATCTGATACCACATGATCCCACAGTAATCCTACCGGTATTACTTTTAAATAAGGGAAGGGGCCAAGTGACTTTGGTGCGGTATGGACCTGGCATCAGGTCAGGTTATTCTAATTTCAGGGCTGAATATGTTGTATCTCGATGTAAATATTCCGTTCTGATTTTGGGATTTTCCCCCCAATGCAGCAGGTTAAAACGGGATCGAACCTGTTTGCCCGGCCTTACATGACCTTAGCTGTTGATAGGCCGTTAAACACCAATAAACAAACAAACAAACAAAACCACATGATCCCACACCCTGAATCCACCCGACAGTGTAGATACACTCGAGTATATGAATGATTGTGCATGTAGTCCGGCTGTCAAAGGCTGATTTTGGGCTGAACCTTGTTTTGAAATACCATACTGTCGGATGAGAGTTTAAACTGTGGTCCTGTCCCTATATGACCTTAGCTGTTACTGGGATGTTAAACCCCATTCATTTCATTTTGAAATACCATGGTTAACGAAGTTAGACATGATGTCCTGGTGTGCGTGCATGCGTATGTGCATATGCGTCCATCCGGAGTCTGTGTTAACTTTTTTATGTACCTTATACCACAACCCTTACTCAGATTTTATGTCAAACTTCAAATAAAGGGTGGTTGGTCAGGCGAACGTGAAGGCGTAAATTATAGGAATCACGATTTGCCTGGTTTGGCCCTCGGGTACATTTTTATCTTTGGCTCTTTTGTTACCTGGGATTTGAATTGGGTTATTGCCCAGGGCCCGGTTGTTCAAAACATCAGTTAGCTTAACGGACTGTTAAATCCTTAACTGAATGGTTAAAATCTCTGTTAAAACAGAGATTTTAACCATTCAGTTAAGGATTTAACAGTCCGTTAAGCTAACGGATGTTTTGAGCAACCGGGCCCAGTATAACAGTAGTAAGATTATTACTACTGATCCTACTGCTTTTGGGAGGGGGCCAAGGGATTCTGGTGTGGCAAGGACCTGGCATCATTATTTTGATATCAGGGCTGAATATATAGTTTTTTTATTGTAAATATTCAGCTCTGAATTTGGGATTTTCCTCCCATTTGAACATGTACATATACTTGTACAGGTAATATATGGGATTTAGTACCCATTGACCCGGGTTTAAATGACCTTAGCTTTTGATAGGCCGTTAAACCCCAATAAACAAGCAAACAAACAAACAAACAAACTTCAAATAAATACACTCTGATACCATCAATTGTGTTCATACTTTCCGGAACCCACTATACCGGATTTGGCCCTCATGTACATTTTTGGCTTTCTTGTATGTGAGAGTTGAGTCGGGCTATGCCCCATATATAAAAGTAAGATTAGCGCTAATCCTATTACTTTTAGGGGATGGGATAAATGATGCTGGTGTGGCGAGGGCCTGGCACCAGATCAGGTTGTTCTAATTTCAGGACTGAATATATATTTTGATTGTAAATATTGAGTTCTGAAGTTGGGATTTACCCCCCTCGGACAGGTGGATACGGGACACGACCCCGTTGACCCGTCTGCGTGTAGACTCCCTGAGGCTTGTACCTCTATGTCAGAAAAGCGGACGTTAAACCCTATTCACTCACTCACTCACTGATACCATCAAATGCCTCGGTTAACTCGACAGTGGGGCCTCGGCCATGTGGTTTTCCATGTCTAGTCCTTCTAGTTTTGGAATCCGACTGATGAAATGGTGGCATCCTTTGAGGATTCAGTGGGATTCCTATTATGGATGGTGTGGTAAAGATCACCAATAAAAACAACATTGTTATTCAAAACAGATTCAAAACAGTGACTGGAAAAATGGGCAGTCTGATCAGGATCTGCACTGTTCGCCATTCCAATAATGAAACGCCCCGCAATTTTTTTTTGCTTTTATTAACAAAGCAGTATAGATCGTTATCTGATGACAAGAGTCTAAAACACCCATGCTGCTTCTGACAAGCTGTACAGATCATTATCAGGCTACATGAGTGTGCTCTCAGATCAGGAGCTACACTGGTCACAATCCCATAAGCCCCATTTCTCCAGTCACAGCCACATATAACTGGATGTAACATATTGGTGACAATTTGACAAATCAGTGAAAGGGCTAACAGATGGTGTAAACCATAATCAGCATGCATATCTGCATCATCTGAGTAGGAATGGAACTGTTACTGTCTGTTTCACGAAACCTGCTCAAATGTTACGGCTATATCTACAATGTGAATACAATCCTTTTTATAATATTAAACTTTAGCAAAATTTAAGAATGAGCATTCTTTTTATTTCGTGAAATTTCGTCAAATATTGACTTTATTATGAAAAATTGGTTTGTCTATAGGAATATAACATGGGGGAAAATGAAGTGGAACAGCAGGACGAGGATTCAAAAACGAAAACATTTAGAAATTGACTCCGAAACCTGGCTAGATTGCTTGGAATTGATCTAAGAAAAGAATTTCTGAAATTAGAAAAACTTTGCCATGTTGAATCCCCATAGACGTGAATAATAAAATCGATATTGGACCAAATTTCACAAAATAAAAAGAAAGCTCAATCTTAAATTTGGATAAATTTTAATATGATAAAAAAGTAGCGTTTTTGCATTTTTTATATCGCCGTAAAATTGGGACAGGTTTCGTGAAACAGACAGTAGTCATTCTGTCGGTGACATGTATTATCACCAGATTATGCAGGTTGAACAGGATCTAAAAATAAACTCAGTTTTGTCAGATTGTGACAAATAGTAAATGAGCATAATAGTATTACCAGTATTACATACATTTCAATATAGTCTGATCGTCCTTCACGCTCTTTTCCATTCAGTAACCAACATTACCAGTAGTCAGCAGGATTACTAGTAGATGTGGCTGGGAAAAAGGGGATTATGACACTGATGGCCAGGCTAGCTGATTATGCATTTCAATAAGAACGTTTGCAATTCCTCGCCTACCCCAGTCTCTAATACTATTTGAACCTCTATTAAACTTTCGGCAGTACCGTGAAACCTCTACACCGGACACCCTGGGAGGTCCCCATGGTTTTAGGCATAGAGAGGTTTCACTGTAAATCGGGTGTGTGTGATTATTCTGAGCCATATGTGTATGCAATGCGATCAAGAACAGACAGTATCACCCGAGATAAATGACCAAGAAACTCATAAAAATAAGATCACAGGTGGTTTCTTAGTGTTCGGTTTAGATAGGTTCCACTGTACCATGCTTCACAATGATCAATATCATGCCCCATCCTTGCCCACTCCATTCTCTCATATTCTCATTCTTTGGTCATATCCAGCAATAATTTTGTGAACAGTGGAACATCTCTAACCCGGACACCCTGGGAGTCACATTTCAGTGTTGTTACTGTTCATGAATAGTGTAACCTAGATTGTTTGATTTTGATAGGTTTCACTGGATGTGATGATCATGTGTGTTCATGATTAAAAGGCACTACAACACGACACGTGGGTGGCAGGTGGGAGCACGCGATGGGTAATTTAACGATCGGGGTTCATCCTTGCCAGAATCCCGACTGGAGACCTGGTTTGACCCTCACATATGTCTTTGGCACTTTGTATGCGACAGTTGAATCTGGTTATACCCCTTATGTGAGTATTACGATATTCGTAATCCTATTTTAGGGGAAGGGGCCAAGATACTTTGGTGTGGTATGGACCTGGCACCAGGTCAGGTTATTCTAATTTAAGGGCTGAATATATTTGTTCTCGATGTAAATATTCCGTTCTGATTTTGAGATCCCCCCCCCCCCGCCCCAATGCAGCAGGTTAAAATGGGATTGAACCCGTTTGCCCGGCCTTACATGACCTTAGCTGTTGATAGGCCATTAAATACTATAAACAAACAAACAAACAACACGACACACAATTCTTATACTCGTGAATTACATTGCAATCACTGGTCAGGGGCATCAGAACAGGTTAGGCTCGACCCTAGGAAATTCTCTCCCCCCCCCCCCACCCTGGAAATTCTCCCCCCCCCCCCCAGCCCCACCCAAATGTTTGTGTTTGAATGCTACAAAGCAGAATTATTTCCCACCAAACATGTGCACATAGGCACAATGTATGTCATTTGGTAGTATAAGAAAGGGGAACATAAAAATTCACCTCCCTCACACCCCACCCCAATCTACCATATGCATATACCAGTGTAAGTCCCTAGATAGACAAGAATATCACAAGATTGGGGGAAGATTTCTGATCAAGTGAAAATGTTTGTGTAGAACAGTTTAGTTAGCATGTGACGCATATTGGCGGGGGGGGGGGGGTGAGATTTTCCTAGGAAATATCCCTCCCAACCATCTACCATAGGCATAGTGGATGTGAATGCCTCTTTGTAGACAATAATACCCCCCCCCCTTCCCTCATGAAATTTTGTACGTTGGTGTAGAACAGATAGCATTTGGCATGTATTGAGGGAGGGGGGAGATTTTCCTAGGAAATATCCCTCCCCCAACCAACTACCATATGCATAGCGGATGTGGATGTCTCTTTGTAGACAAGAATAACCCACGATTGGGGGAGTATTTCTGATGAAATAATGTATGTTGGTGTTGAACAGATAGCATGTGGCATGTATTGAGGGAGGGGGGGGGAGATTTTCCTAGCAATACTTGTGACAAAAGTATGTTTTTAGCTCGCCTGCACGAAGTGCAGAAGAGCTTATAGCATACCCCCGGCATCGTCGGTGTCCAGAAACTTAACGTTGGGTAAAAGTCTTATAACTTCTGTTTCCTTTCATGGAACACCTTGTTATTTCATGCATTCCTCAGATGACCCTCTATCATGCTGTAGCAAATCCATGACCCACCACCTAGCCCTTACCCCAAGGTCAAGGTCACAAACTTGGCACATTCATAAACTTAATGTTCGGTAAATGTCTTATAACTTCTGTTTCCTTTCATGGAACACCTTGTTATTTCATACATGCATTCCTCAGATGACACTCTATCATGCTGTAACAAATCCATGACCCACAACCCAGCCCTTACCCCAAGGTCAAGGTCAAGGTCACAAACTTGGCACATTCATAAACTTAACGTTGGGTAAATGTCTTATAACTTCTGTTTCCTTTCATGGAACACCTTGTTATTTCATACATGCATTCCTCAGATGACTCTCTATCATGCTGTAGCAAATCCATGACCCACCACCCAATCGTTACCGCAAGGTCACAAACTTAGCATGCTCATAAACTTAACGTTGGGGTAAATATTGTGTAACTTCTGTTTATTTACAGGGAACGCCTTCATATGTTATACATGGATTCATCTGATGATACTCTATCGTGCTATAGCAAATTCATTACCTACCGCCCACCCCTTTCCCCAAGGTCAAGGTCACAAACTTAGTACATTCATAATCGTAACGTTGGGGTAAATGTTTTATAACATCTGTTTCCTTTCATCGAACGCTTTGATATTTCATACATGCATTCCTCAGATGACCCTCTATCATGCTATTGCAAATTCACAACCCACCACCCAACCCTTACTCAAAGGTCAAGGTCACAAACTTAACATGTTCATAAACTTAACGTTGGGGTAAATGTTGTGTAACTTCTATTTCGTTTCATGGAAACACCTTGTTATTTCATACATGCATTCCTCAGATGACCATCTATCATGCTGTAGCAAATCTATGACCCACCATCCAGCCCTTACCCCAAGGTCAAGGTCACAAACTCGGCACATTCATAAACTTAACGTTGGGGTAAATATTTTATAACATCTATTTCCTTTCATGGAACGCCTTGATATTTCATACACGCATTCATCTGATGATACTCTATCATGCTATAGCAAATCCATGACCCACCGCCCACCCCTTACCCCAAGATCAAGGTCACATGAACTTGGCACATTCATAAACTTAACGTTTGGGTAAATGTCCGATAACAACTGTTTCCTTTGATGGAACGCCTTGATATGTCATACATACATTCCTCAGATGACCCACCCCACCCCTTTCCCCAAGATCAACATCATAAACTTAACGTTGGAGTAAATGTCTTTTTATAACTTCTGTTTCTTTACAGGAACACCTTCATATTTCATACATGCATTCATCTGATGATACTCTATTGTGCTACAGCAAATCCATGACCCCCCTGCACCCCTTTCTCCAAGGTCAAGGTCACAAACTTAGCACATTTATACATGCATTCCTCATGTGAATAGCTATCACTGTAGACAATCACCAACTCCCCCCCCCCCCCCCCCCCCCCCCCCCCCCCCCCCCTAAGTGTGTTCAAAAATAAATTAACGCTGGTTTAAATTTTGTTTTCCTTTTCTCCTTCTCTCTTCAGGGAGCGGATTGATATTTCATACATGCATTCATCTTAATATGCTATAGCAAATCCACAACCCACCTTCCACCACTGACCTCAATGTCGAGGTCCACCGCACACCCCTTATCCCAAGGTCAAGTTATATAATATTCATGTTTGTTATACAACTGTGACAAGATTGAATGAAGGCTGCCAACAGGCGAGCTTCGTTGTCTTTTGACAACTCTTGATATTGAAATATTCGGAATTCATATATCCCAAATAATAATGTCAGGAATGTTAATATTATTTTTGCTAATTCTCATAAAAGTGTATATTATTACCACTCAGTTGAACCGTCTCGGCGAGACGGTTCTACTGAGTGGTAAGAACATACACTTTGGGTGGGTCGCGAGGGCACCTAGTCGATTCGTCGGACCAATCTTATGACATTTCCGGCGCCCTGACTGGTTATCACACGGACCTCACAGGGTGTCCGGTTTAAAGGGGTTTTACTAAATATATTTTCATGGAGACGTCCGTTTGAAATCTTCAAATTTGTGACAGTGGGTGAAATGGCGGTTGTAAACCATACCCATTGATTGAACATGTTGAATATTATCTGTGATTTGTATACAAACTACTGTGACATCCAATTGAATATAAACCTGAGAAAGGTTGTGAAAAATAGATTCCTTATTAATGCCTGATGTTCATGTTATTATTACGGTGGTCATATGTTTCCAGTTTTGTAGCATTTACACATGTATTTTGGCAAAGGTCATTATGTACATGACAATGACAATGCGCGTATTATAATGTATCAATATGCCATATATATTACATTTTATACAACTGAGTATATTTTATAGAAATTGAAATATAATAGTTTTAAACAAAGAGTGTTTACTTTTTATTCTAATTTGATAGAACTACACAAGGAAGTTAGCCCCCTTATTCCACTCACTCCTTCAAATGGTAACGTTCTGCTCAGCTGATTTTTGTTCACATGAGTCAAGCTCAAGTTGTTACTGGTACGTCTTTTCGGCCTTCTGATACCATCATTTTTAGCGATTGGACTATCGCGTTCAGCGATTTTAACGAGATAAAGCTAATTTATCATGGACAAATTGAATATCAACACCTGCCAATGTGTCCGTCCTCGGAGAATTAGCCATTTACGACTTGTTTCAAGAAAACCTGCATTTTGCTGGAAAGAAAGAAATGTGGGTGCACTCAGATCCAAAAAACAGCCCCGAAATCGGTCGGAAATGCAGCGTTTGGATGTTTGGATGGACATTTTCAACATTACGTTTCCGCGTTTAAATCTATTTCCCAGTTACTATACCACCTAGAACCCCAATACTTGTATAATTATATGCTATCCAATTGTCTATGCCTTGAAGAAAACCCGGCCGTTATGGCTTTGCCTGTCTGATGTTCTTACTTTATCCAAATGCAGCCCATCAGTAGCAGATTCCCGTGACGTACTATACCCACCATGGGAGAACACGCTATGAAAACGTGTGGACGGAGAGACCGTCAACGGTATTGCAAAGGCCATCCGATATATCACAAGGCCATGTGACTGGTATGTGACTGCGACTTGAGAGATGGGTCTTATAGGATTTGTTAACAGTGTAGCACCTGATAATAGCACACTATTGTAGCCTGATAACGATCTATATTGGTGGTTAGAAGGATGACGGTTGCTAGCCGGGTTTTTTGTTGTTCTTTTTAAAAATCCCGGCTATTGCATTGGCTAAAGCCGGGCGGGCGGTGTCCACAATGTTAAGTTTTGCGCACTAATCGATTTAGCCATTTTCAATATTAAGTTTTCGTGTTTTGTTCATTTCTCCGTTACAATAGAGGACACATTCAATTAAGCAGGTGGGTGGCAGGTCGCAGGGAGCATGCGATGGGTAATTTAACGATCAGGGTTCATCCTTACCGGAATTCTGACTGGAGACCTGGTTTGGCCCTCACATACGTCTTTGGCATTTTGTATGTGACAGTTGAATCTGGTTATACCCCTTATGTGAGTATTACGATTATTCGTAATCCTATTTTATGGGGAAGGGGCCAAGTGACTGGTGTGGCAGGGACCTGGCACCAGGTCAGGTTTATTCTAATTTCAGGGCTGCATATATTTTATCTCGATGTAAATATTCCGTTCTGATTTTGGGATTTTCCTCCCAATGCAGCATGTTAAAATGGGATTGAACCCGTTTGCCCGGCCTTACATAACCTTAGCT
This sequence comes from Conchocele bisecta, assembly GCA_029237695.1. Taxonomy (NCBI): domain Eukaryota; kingdom Metazoa; phylum Mollusca; class Bivalvia; order Lucinida; family Thyasiridae; genus Conchocele; species Conchocele bisecta. Next base: position 161,293,092 of record CM055265.1, on the reverse strand, counting down.
GTTGACAGGCCGTTAAACACTAATAAACAAACAAACAAATCAATTAAGCAGAATGTTCCTTGCAATGCAAAGGGACATTTTTCAATAATTATTATTTGAATGGCATAAATTGGCCACGGCTTCACAATAATCAATTGTAGGCAATCATAACATATATCGCCTAACAAAGCAAAGGCCTTAGCAAAGGCAAAGCAGATACCTTCCCTGTGTTAGCCGACATGCAAAACTTAATCACATAGCTGTGTCATAAATCAAGAAATACTGGTGGCAGCTTCCAAACACGCCAAATGTCGGCATGCATGTGTGTTGGTGCGCCAGTTTTCCATGCATCCTTATATACATTAACTGTTGTTGCCCAACAACAGGCATACAAGACGACACCGCCAACAGTAAGACTACAACGACCATGGTCCAACTTCCCCATCAGACGGAGATATAATTACAGTGGGTGTTAGCAATGTTGTTTGCAAAAACATGTTGCAGACGATACAAAAATATGTCATTTCCCAACGAAGAGAGGTGCACGTTATCTGCAGAAAAACTCCCCGGTGGTGTCGTCTAGATTTTAGGGTAATGTATGTAAAAAAAACACGATGAAGCGCATCGGATGCCACATAACTGTTTATCCCTTGTCTTACTATTTTTAAGGCTGCATTATTCACCTTGCTTTTCAACTCAGCCGAGGCAGGATTTGGGACCAAATGAATAGAGTGTCGAAGCATGCAAATTCCAATAATATTACCATCTCCGCTTTGCTGACGACATGACTTGTCCAATACCATTGCCACCACAGTGAAAAACAATAATATTGGTTGTGTCCTCGATGATTAGTAGATATTTAATGGTTGGACACATTTGTTATCATCTCATACCTCCCTTACCCTGCCACCATAACCGTGCGCCGTACTCACTGAGGGATATGCTTAACCACCAGCGCCTGCTCTGGCATGACACAAAGGCCCTCCATACTACCGGTATTGATGAGTCGACGATCCCTATGCTGGTGTCTGTCTAAAGACTAAAAGTCTTAAATGTGGCTATGACCGGAGAAAATAACGTTATTGCAGATAACTCTATTTGTGCCGATACTGCATTGTTGAAATGGGGGTTATGTGTTCTACCAGATCCGCCTGCGCAACCGAACAGTCTGATCATCCGTCAGACTTCAGACAAGCAAATACATCGCCATTAGGCTGCAGAAGTGCACCATTTGATCAGAACCCACACTGGTCACAAAAAAATCACGTCGCCAAACACAAATGACTTGCCAGATGTGACTAATACCTGTACACATTAAGTGATACTGATAGAGCAACACTATTTTTAAACATGTAAACAAATCAAATACATATTATAATACAATGTTTCATGGCACATGTGTTGTGTACATCATATTTACACCATAGTATCGAAACGATCAGTTGCACAACGACCCTTGAAAAAGAACTATGTTTTACAAATAGTGCAGCAGATGCATTGTGTTTTGTTGCATTATCAGTTCATTTTGGCTACTAAGTTAAAAAAAAACAAAAAACAGCGCCGACCTGATATACCGTCTCGGTAGTAAACATAGGATAACAACATTCACCAATAGTTGTAAGTGAAAGTATTGCCTCATCCGCCACTTGATCATTTTTTTATTTATTTTTTGCATAATCAAATGCAGACTTACATTTTCACCATCACCATGATCACAGGAAAAGATGACGTTGCCTGCCCTAATAATACGACTCTATACACCCTAAATTTGCTGAAATGCTAGAAATATATAGACATGCTGTGTTTGGTGCGATGGCTCTTAATGACAAGTGTGATATGAAATACAAACATGTTGTAATGGAGGGGGCCATACCATGAATGTGTTCCTGAATATGTCATTACTGTAAGCATCCCTGGTACGTTGTGAAAAAACCCTAGCTAGCAATAGGACCGCCTGTTGTCAAACATATCTGGTGGGTTAGGGAAATTCATGTAGAAAAGCCATAGTTCTTGATCAATTGTACCCCACAGCAATACACACTAGTTTGCCCTATTTTAAGTGGAACTGTTCATGACAAACTGTCCACCGAAGTCCGGTTACTCTACTTGCACCAAGCCGAATATTATACATGCATTTGATCAAACCTGGTGCCTCATTGACATACATATCCGTGTATATACCGATGATGATGAGAAAAACATCCAACTAAGTATGTATCATTGTGATCGCTTTCGCAACATTCTTGCTTTAATGGCCATTGTACCATGTTCGAATGACAAGTATTTCTTGCCAGTAGTGTGCACTGTGTTTGGAGAGCAAAAGCAAGCTGAGACAGATCCACACATTCCCCATTAATTATAGTTTGTTTCACTGACTAGGGCCCCGGATAAAAATATGTTGGGGTTAAATAAGCATTGAGAATCAGCATGAAATAGATCCGAGGGACTACACATCAAGTCAGCATTGACATGCGACAGTAGAGAAATATAAAATTGCAGCTGAAAATGTGTTGTCCTACACCTCAATCTCCCACAAGTATCAAGCACATATGGACACATTTGTTTACGTCTGTTCAGTCAATAAGTTTATGTAAAGATGCAATCATTTTAGTGTTCATTAGTACTATTCAAATTGATGGTGAAATACTCTTTGTTAATGTAACTTTGGCATTATGAATTATTTTAGGGGGTGAAACAATCAAGTATTTAAGGGTAAACCTTATCTGGAGCGCTGACTGACTGAGGAACCTGTGTACCCAGAGTATCAGAATAACTCTGAAAGTGGCATGCTACTTGCCTCTGCTTCTACAATAACTTAATAAAAGTATTAACATTAATCATAAATAGTGAGTCTTGTCGATGAAACGGGCATGTACCTGGTACTGAGATAATCAGCTGGATCTGCCGTATTCTCATTAACGCATTCGGTGGACAGCCTGCTAGGTTGAATCCCCTCACTGACCGCCATCTGTCACCTGGCTCTTTTGCCATTTTGTCGCATTGAGTTACATGTATCCGCTTACCCTTAGCCTTATGCAATCTGCTAAAACAGTACAACAACAAATAGATTCATAGTAAACAGTATGTACATGTACAATAGCTAGAATGTAGTATGTACAACGCTGATTGACACATTATCAAATGTATATTGTTCTTCATAACCAATTAATATATTACTTTGATTTGTCATTTGAATTAAATTATAAACATTCATTAGCCTAAACGGTAACAGGCAAAAAGTAGGATGCCAGCCTGAGCCAATTTCAATTAATTTGGGTCAGGGCGAACCACATACACAGCAACAATAATCAACAACAACAACAATACCATATCATATGTCAAAACAATAGTCCTTTTTATCTTTATTTATTAATACGACTATTTGTGAAAGTGAGTGTGTACTCCGCTGAATACCACATTATCAAAGCCAAATTTGTTATTAATCATTCCATGATCAATATTAATACTAGCATCTACTATTTTTAAATGCATGGGCAAAAAGTTAACGAACCTACAAAAATCATATCAAGATTTATCAATAAACTTGCCTAAACTTCACAGCAAATTACAAACACAACAACAATTTTGATATTTGCTATCTCATCAATCAATTATCAAAGTTATTATTATCGACTGCATTTAAATTACAGAAAAAAGCAAACATAATGCAAAATATCTCAATATGGAGTTGAATATTTAAAAGACTTAAGAGAACAGAACAAATGGCTGTGTATATTTTATAGAAAGATACGCCTTTGTAAGGTGTCCCATTCAAACCGGCATGTCCGAAAACATATAAAATGATATATTATAAGTCGATATAGTAATGTCTCTTAGAGACGATTATAATGAGCAAAAGTCTAAATATATGCTATTTGGCATGTTTGGAGTATACTCGAGTAAATTCACTAAGAGTTATTAAAGACCTATTAGCCCAGGAGCAATAGGGTTTAAGGTCAAAAAAATTGATAACAAGCTGAAAATTTCAGGATATGTCCAGAATCATGTCTACATTATCTGAAAAAAAGTCCCCGGAAATCAATCTTGTGCCAACTTGGCAATTCAAGATGGCGTCCAAGATGGCCACCATTTTTGGTTTTTGCTTATATCGTCGTATTCAGTTATGATAAATATACATAAAAACCATCAGAACATACATAAGTATATACATATACCAAAATGCAGTATATATAGATAATATTCATAATCACCATTCAAAATGGCCGCCAAAATATATCCCCAAATGTCACCAAAGTGTCTAGTATTAAAATGTTGACGGTCAAACTTATTTTTTGACATGCCTAAATGGCTTTCCAGATGCTGAGTATTTTTTTTCAATGTATACTTGAAACGGATTAGTTGTGACATGCTAAATATGATAAATCTAAATCTAATATGGCTTTAAAACCCTTCCGTGACAACGCAGTATTAACTAGCCACGCCCTCGTTGTATTGAAATCCGTATACAATTTTCAGAGCAAAGTCGCGTGCTATGTCGAAAGTCAGTCAGAATGAACTATATGCATTTGGATTGATACACAGGAGAATATATAAATTAAATGTCTAAAACCAGAATGGTGTTTTAAATCCTACAAATCATGTGAAAAGTTCGTGAATTTGCGTAGAGACGTGATCTTTTGAACACATGACGTCCCGGATAACGTCTAACATTGATGTTTTGGTTGTTGCTCTTAACAACGTCGCGTAAAACGTCCCGCCTAACATAGTTTTAGACCATGTCATTGATTAAATTCAGTCATCTGACTCATTAATATGAATGAGGTCTCATGAATATTGATAAGATGGCCCGTTGGAGAATTTGATTTTCTTTCAGCAATTTCTCTCAAATTCAGGTTAGTTAGCCATATTAGATAATAATTAAACATTTAATTAATAATTTAATTCTTAATTCTAGAGATCAGAAAGGTAAAAGTCTCCTACAATAAATAGGAGAACTACCGCTATAGCTCGTGCCATAATTTCTTCATGTCGTCCAAGATCATTCATTTCACCACTGTTGATTGCAATTGTTGTGTATTGTTGTGTATATACATAGAAAATATGGTTCCCGTGAACTGTTAGATCTTCTGTCAGAGCAGATTCAATTTCTCATGTGATTACAGAGAAGTGCAAAGGTTGGAGGCTGCACTTGTATCACACAATAGACCACTCGATATCTTCAGTGGTTTTTGTGTATGGTAATGCAGACTTCAATGTAGCTACAGTTACTGGTCATAATACTTTCCACAGTATGGGAGGTATAGCTTGTGTTACACCAAAGGGTACTGTTGATGAAATGCCTGTAAAGCGCAGTCATAGTACCACCGGTGGAAACGTTCCCATAAAGACATATAGCAAACCTGCTGTTCCTGGTCTAAAATCTGTTATTATCGGACCAATGAAAGCACATGAAAAGGAACCTACATATGTCATCTATTCCAAGGCTTTAGACACACTCTGGGTTGCAGGTTATGTGCTTGAACTTTCCCCCTGTCCATCATGGAGTGGCTTCATGATAGTATCACATCAAAATGAAAATTTTGACAAAACTAGAATTGAAGTACTTCCCTTCATCAACTTGGACCCGGGAAATCTGTCACAATCTATATAGCATTAGCGTTTGCCCAAGACCAGTGTCAGAAACATGGTCTTGGCAGATGTCCAGTTACGTTTGACCAACCGTTGTACATAAAGGCGGTAGAAATAGTGACTGCAACAAATGATCTAAACAAAGTCAGTGTTCGACTTGGTGGCTTCCATCTACTCATGTCTTACCTAGGCAGCATTGGGTACATCATGACTGATAGCGGACTGGCAGATCTGTGGGAAACGGTGTATGCCAAATGATCTGTTGTGCATATGCTGACTGGTCATGCATACTCACGTGCACACCGAGCCCACATGCTGATATCAGCGTCCCTTATCTGTGTGCTATTAAATGATAATCCAAACAGTCTGGATGACATTGACACAGATCATTTGAAAACCCTCCATCAGATGAGCTTGCAAGGTGTTCATCCTGCTGATGTTGCCGATGATGTACAGCTATTAAATGGCATAATATCACAACTCCGTATAGCTGTGGCAAACAAACGCAGAACTGGCAAGTTGTGAGTACAGTACCTTGACCAGGTCGCCCCCCATCATCTGTTCATACGTGCTGAGAGAATGGACAATTGGGATCTTCATCTCCACTGTGTTGAGAAAATTATTCCATACTTTCGTGCTGCTGGGAATCTCCACTATGCCAAGTCTGCCCGATTGTATCTTCAGCAGATGGGTGCCAAATTCACGGAACAGGGATATTTCACTATCCGTCTTACTGACGAGTACTGGAGTGACCAAACGATAGAACAGGTCCCATGCGAATGTTAAAAAACATCCGGCGGCATGACACATGGTAGGGGCATTACAGACAGTACATTGGCAAAGTGGGTGTGTGCAATGCCCGGTTGTTTGCATATTTGTAGCCAACTGGAGAAATTCGCATCAGTACACACATCTACCTCTTAACAGCACAAGAACCTGAGGGTAAGCACACAATCAAGAGATACCAAAGACACTGGTCTCTTTGTGGATTGGCTGCACACATATTCACCATTCTGTGAATATGAACCATCTCGAGTTGTATCTATATCCACTGGACTAGTGGCCGACTCGTCAGTGAATTGTGACCAAGCAGTCGACATTGGTACCGCCGCAGCCACTAAAATGACAGGTAAGTGTTTCACAGAGATCACTCTTCACAGAAAAGATAAGGTTAAGACAATCAGTAGTATGTACAAAACTGTCAAAGTCCGAGGACATGATACGGCAGTTAACCCCACTCTGTTGTTTAATAGGATCACGTGTGTTCTCAATGATAGTACTGAAATGGAAACATTCCTGACACACGAACTGTCACCGCAGCCCCCAGCACTATTCATTGATGGTCTAATGTGGAAGCCCATGAAAGTACACTGGGTATATTGTTGAAGTCATTCGTGACACAACAACCAAATGTCCCAGACAATGCAATATTTGTGGTTGACGGAGGGCACCTACTACACACAGTTGTATGGCCAAAGGCATCTACATATCATGACGTGTTCCAGTCATATATCGCATACACACTAAAACATTTTGGTGTTGGGACAGTTGTTGTATTTGATGGCTATAATGTCACCTCAACCAAAGCCATGGAGCAGAACAGAAGGGCTAGCAAGGTAACATCACGTTCCATCATATCTGATGTAAATATGAAAATCACGACTGCACAATCAGCATTCTTGTCAAACAGCAGCAATAAACGTCGATTTATTGACTTGCTGAGTCAAGAGATGCAAGCCGCAGGCATAAGAGTGAAACAGTCGGAGGCAGATGCAGATTTACTGATAGTTTCAACAGCCTTAGCACTGGCTGATGATGCCGAGAAGCCAGTGGTGGTTGTTGGAACTGACACTGACTTACTGGTGATGCTTGTTGCACTAGTGGTTACAACGGTAGCAATATATATGCTTTGCCGTAGTAACCCAGTGACCCTTTACAACATCCAGGATCTTCAGCATGCTATAGGAGACACAAAAAACACTTGTTGTTTATGCATGATGTAAGTGGTTGTTATACAGTATCTACACCTTATAGACAGGGAAAACGCAAGGCTGTCAATACTCTACACCATCATCAGGACAAGCATATGCTAGAAATGTTCAGAAATAGTGAAAGCACACATAGCGATATAGAACATGCTGGTGAACAGTTCTTACTCAAATTGTATGGAGCTGGTCAAGTGAAGACACTTGATAAATACAGACACATTGCATACAAAAAGGCAATTGGTAGGCCCTCCCTTAGCTCATCATTTCAGATTGCGTGTCTCCCACCGACAAGTGCTGCGGCCAAATACCATTCATATCGTACATATTTGGCTGTTGGATGGGTAACTCAATGCCTCCAATAGAATCGGGATGGAGATTGCAAGATGATGTTCTGTTACCCATGGAGACTGACCTCCCAGTTGCACCAGATAAACTAATGCAAATGGTTTCATGTGGCTGTAAGACTGGATGTGGAAAGTCATGTGGGTGCAGGAAGCTTGGGTTATTATGCACTGATATGTGCAGTCAATGTATGGAACAAACATGTAATAATACTACGCCCATACCAGTTGACCAAATGTAATTCATACTGCAGTAAACGCAATAACCCGGGGTTTTATTCGTTAAATACAAATGACATAACTGTGTGAGCACTGTCAAACATTACAATGTGTATCACCAATGATGCATATAAATACAAGAAAGTGATTTGAAAGATAAACATGACTTATTTAAGTTGTGGCGAGTAATACACTTATCTAGTCAGAGTGAATGACATAACATTCATAAAAAAGTACATAGAAGTGTCTACCATGGTATCAAATGCCATAATTCTTAATCCAGAAGTCACATTTTATTTATGATCATACACTGTTATTGCTATATTGATGATGCTGTAGTGGTAAGGTGGTATGGATTTACATGTATGTTTACTTACAGGACTGTCACTATTCATAATTGTACGAGACACGAGTGCATATCAATCTGTATATACCATGAATAGTGATAATGAATGCATTTCCAATGTCCAATGTATTATGTATTAAGTACTGCTTGCCATATATTGTATAATATATGCATTAAATTGAAAATATTGCTATCTACCTCACGTTTTTTCTTACAAAATATCCTAAAATCCATCAATTTGGAAGTTTTGGCGGCCATAATGGTGGCCATCTTGAATTGTATAATTTCAGAAATAACAAAACTGCTTTAAAAATGTATATCAGATAATCCAGGTAAGAGTATAAAAAAATCAACACTTTTTTATGCCTATTTGCCCATATAGCTGAACATTAAAAGATAATGAAAAAATGGCGGCCATCTTGGACGCCATCTTGAATTCCAAAGTTGGCACCAACTGGATTTGCGGGGACTTTTAGTATGTTATTCTACATACATTTATACAACTTTCCTGAAAAATTCAGCTTGTTAACAATTTTTTTGGGGTTTGGTGTTTTTTACACCTATTACTCCTGGGCTATATGGGAACAAGCTCTGTATAATTAACAAGGGTGCATGAGCGAGCCAGGATCCAGTATTGACATAATCTAAATTTATCGTTTTATTTTAGATTACATATTTTTAGCTATCATCGTGATTGACATTGTAAACATTTTATTTTTTAGTCAATGTTTATGTTGTAAACGTTTTATTTGTAGACTGCATTCCTACAAGGTAAACGTACGGCAGCTGAAAAGGGACATGCACACTTTTTTTTCTAATTCGTTCCCACGACATAGCATCTCGTAACCACGACATAGCATCTCGTTCCCATGAGATAGCATATCGTTACGGGCCGCACGATTCATCCAAATCCTCCCCAAATCCTCATTTTCCCCCCAAATCCTCCCCAAATCCTCATGTATTGAATAAGTTATCCAATTAATATGTCTCAAAACCTTTTAATATCGTTCTTAAGAAGTTATTGAACCCGATTTGAATACGTTTTTATGGTAAAAAGAGTCTTATTTCGATGTTTTAATTTAACTTAGGCATTCTAGCAGCCAAGGGAGATCATCCAAAATAAATTATGAGATAAATGCAAGGGAGATAAATGTTGTTTGACCCATTTTGGTCAATTGAAACATGCAAGTTATTTACCATTCCAAATGTGTGTACATGTAATACTATTCATCTGTTTTTTTTAACGGTCATTGGAGGATAAATAGGGAGATCATTTGTATAATTTACTATCAAAACTGTGACAAAGCCAGACGGACAGACAGTCACAAACAATAACCACTTTATTACGACCTTAGATGTTGATATATAATATGCCGTTAAACAAACAAACATTTATATCGGGACATATATACAAGAAAGACAATTCTGAAAAATAAGACCATTTATATTGGCCACCCATGACATTTTCTGGTGAGCTTCGTTTTAATATCACGTTCTTAGCCAAACTCCTTGCATCAGCTAGGTAGCTGAAAATAGTATTATTCAATGATTAGTAACAATTTAAGCTGGTATTTACATCGCAAAGTGAGTAATTAAGAGGATTTGGGGAAGATTTGGGGATGATTTGCTGCATATCGGGCCCGTACTGCATATAGACAATCGACATTTACGTGGTCATATTTTCAAGCTATATGTGCTGAATTTGATTGATTGATTGATTGAGATAAAAAAAACAACAGATGAATAAACATTTGGAATGGTAAATAACTTGCATGTTTCAATTGACCAAAATGCGTCAAACAAAATTTATCTCCCTTGCATTTATCTCATAATTTATTTTGGATGATCTCCCTTGGCTGCTAGAATGCCTAAGTTAAATTAATACATCGAAATAAGACTCTTTTTACCATAAAAACGTATTCACATAGGGTTCAATAACTTCTTAAGAACGATATTAAAAAGTTTTGAGACATATTAATTGGATAACTTATTCATTACATGAGGATTTGGGGAGGATTTGGGGGGAAATGAGGATTTGGGGAGGATTTGGGGAGGATTTGGGTGAATCGTGCGCCTGTATCGGGGCCACGAGTTAGCTATGTCGTTCCCACGAGATAGCATCTCGTTACCACGACATAGCATCTCGTTCCCACGAGATAGCATCTCGTTTGTTACCACGAGTTAGCTATGTCGTGGGAACGACATAGCATCTCGCTACCACGACATAGCATCTCGTTCCCACGAGATAGCATCTCGTTACCACGAGTTAGCTATGTCGTTTGCACGACATAGCATCTCGTTCCATCGACATAGCTAGCCGATGAAAATGAAGCATAATTACCGCCATATTAGTCCGACAGCCGGGAGCTTAACCTTGTTTTGATTAACATAGTTTTGTATTGGCGATTTTGCTTGACCATACCATCCACATCCAGAATCTGGCTGATGACACTCTGTCATCCTTGAGCATTTTGATAAATTTCAATAAATTCAAAATGGCCGCCAAACAGTTATAGTATGCCGTGTGAGGTATTGAACTCATTTAAGAGCGTAAAGTGGATTACTTGACTTATCTAGACTATATAGATAAGCGGTCAACATTTTTAATATTCGATTCAATTCAATTCACTGTGACATGGAAAAATCCAAAATGGCCGCCAAATGTGACATAGTTTACATATAACTACTCTCACACTATATATCAAAGCAAACATGATACTGATATTGGATATATTGACACAATAAGCGCTTTCAGTACTTTCGATATGTTCGTAGACAAGTTGTTGAACAGGGGAATTCCAAGATGGCCGCCAATATAGTATCATATAACAATAATGTAAATGACTGATAATTAAGTATATAACTGCATATTAGCGCCATGTCGTAGTAAATTGGTATAGATGTATTGGATTTAGGATAGCATGTACACTGAACGTTTTCAGTAACTTGAAAATATAATTAAATAACTGTGCCAATAGTAGAAGTAAAAAATGGGCGCCAAATATTAAAAAAAAGTCACGTCGCCTTATACTGCGCAAATTGCATAATACTTACTGGGGCTATTGATTTAGTTAAGCATATTAGTATACATATCTCAGGTTTATGGACACATTGAACGATTTAGGTAACATTCAAATGCAATATTAGACAATCGTGTCAATAGAAGAAGCCTTAGATGGCCGCCAGATATAAATTACCTTGCAATGACAATCATATTGTGTTATGATTAAAATATGAAATGTCACGTTGACCTATTTCAAAGAAAGCACACATATTTATGTAAATCATGTGTTCTTTTGTAACCTTGTTGTGTAATTAGACACGTGTTCCAATAGCAGAAGTCCAAGACGGCTGCCAAATATAAATTATAGCAATTATCGTTTAATAATTAAGTCAAATAATTAAGTTCAGTCCAGCTCCATAGGGAGCACACTGTTATAGCAATATTTTACTTGTGAATAAAGTAACATGTTCTATAACTTCTTTATACATGTACTCTCACACATGTGTCACTACATGTAGCAGACTTCCAAGTTGGTATTCCAATATAACTAGATTACCTTATAGTAACAATCAAATCGTTTATAATATATTTGTCTTTTTATCATTCTTGGTTTGCAAATAATGCTTTTCTTCAGCAAATATATTAGTTATTATACCGATGAACCTGTCCGCCAATATAATCATGCAATTTCATACGTTATATATGAAAAGTGCTCTATTTTATAAAAAATGTTATCTGCTAACACAGGTATTGAGAAATAAATGCTCAAATGGAGTGTTTTCACAATGCTTGTGTTCCACTTTTCTGGCGAACACCAAAGCATCCACTCAATTTGTGCAATGAATTCACTTAGCCAAGATGTTATTTATTTATGTACTCGGTGTATGTACGTATAACTGCGTATGAAGCACTTACCTATGTTTAGCTGTTGCGTGGTTTAATGTGTAACTTATGGATTATCATGTCAAGATTGCAACATTTCTACAAATGTATGTCAATGACGATCGCATACTAATGACATGATTATTAAAATAGAGAACACTTTAGAAAAGTGAGATCCATAAACCCATGATAAGAAGAAACCAACGCAATACATACTTCCTAATAAACAAATGGTATGCGCACATCGGTGGTCGCAGAACCTTCAACGCGGCACAAACATGCACTCCACGATCAGCGGTGTACGGTCCCAAAAAGGAAGCAACAGTGTATGCACTACATAAACAATATAACAAATGCAGAGTAAGCACAACAACAACTATTCCCCAATGAACTACTGATAAAGTAACAGGAAAAGCAAATTCCAATGAAGTACAGTACACGGAGACATGACAAGAAGGATGCCACCTTGGACAGGACAGTGCATAAAACAGACCACTTGGATGGTTCAACCTGTTTAACAAACCTCCCGCTTACCTCGCCATCATGCTTCAAAAGGACAGCAACATACAAGGCAATCAAAAAAGAATAATATATCATATGATAAAGACAAACTAATCACAACGAAATACACTGTATACATGAAACGAAATTTAATATTGTAGATATGACTATAATAAAAGAAGAAGATGTGATGACACAAAACTCTAGTCGCAAGGGATGACAGTTACGTTGTTCGGCATTGTCATATAAGTATATAGTAAATTTCGTGATTAATGCACTCCTTATATCCATTGTATGGTACCTTGAAGGCTGTCATGTTGTATATATCGTTGTGTACTATGTGTATTGCTGTCTGTAATGACTATAACAGTTATTGTTATCGTGATGGAGTATTTAGTAGTGGCACAACTGGAATGAATGTCATATATATCATTTCCATTATCTCATCATACAAATATATTTTGCTCTACCTAATCAATACAAATTTGATTTTTTATCAATTACTTGCAGTTTACCAAAGGATAAGTGATATCAAAAGGTTGTACATCAATCACTATGTACATACCGTCCTTTTGTGGAAAGTATGTACCTTTCGCAGAAAGAAACTTATGTCACAATGTAATAATATCAGTGGGAGTCCTTGGTTGCTATGCATGTTAAACTGGTTTAAAGCAAGTAGTGTTAGCGAGAAACTGGAATAACGCTAATAATGGAACGCTGGAAATATATAGATGTATCATTTGTTCCAGCCAGGTAACCATTTCGTTTGATTTCACAGTAAACACGTTGAGCAGTGAAGCTTTTGGAACCAATGGTATGAAAGAAAACCTCTTGCATTTTTTCAAATTAAGAAGTAATTACAGTTTACTGTAATGTTCCACACTACATCTCCCACTATATACGTTTGGTAGCCGTCTTGTATTTGTCGTCAGTATATTTTGAGCATGAATGTTGATGTGGAATGGCAAGACAAGAACTTCAAGGCTTTCCAAAATAAACTGAATAATCCAATGTATATAAACAAATGTACTATTTTAAATATTATATTAGTATATGATTTGATTACTAGTAGAATGTACTATATTATTATCCGGCGCCCATTTTGGACTTCTGTTATTGACCGTTATCTAATGGTGTATATTAACTTAAGAACAATTTCATATTGACTTAATACCAGTATTTGGTATAATTACATTCTTAGATGTGACATCCGAGTGTAATTATATAAGCTATTTGCTACAATAATATCAATATATATAGTAGGCGGCCATCTTGGACTAATGATGTTGAAACAAAGATCTAATTGCGCACCTAAGGTACTAAAATCATTGTGTATCTAAATACAATATTCGTATGCTCATTTGCTCTAATATATGGTCTGAGTGAAATTATATATGTTTTCTTATGTAGAGATACTTTTGCATGTATAATGTAATATCTTTATAATTGGCGGCCATTTAGACTTAAATATTATTAAATTTCACAGCAAAGTTACAAAAACAAACACTCATTGTTTCAGTAAACTCAACATTATAAAAATCATACTCTTTGTTGTGACGAACAAGTGAAATTATGTCAAATGGTCACATTTGGCGGCCATCTTCGATTTTTCCCATATTGCAGTTAAGGAATTGAATTTTAACGTTGCCAATTTTCATCACTATGTCAAATACACCCAGTTTACGCTCTTAAATTGCTTAAATTCTTCATGTCAATGCAAATGTATGTCAAACTATTATATCTATTTGACAGCCATCTTGAATTTGGGCAAATTTCTTAAAATGCTCAAGGGTGACAGCTTGTCATCAGTTGGATTTCAAAACTAGAAGGTCTGGACATGCAAAGTCAGTAATAAAAAAAACATTTTCAAAACAAGGTAAAGCCCCAAATCGGCATTTGGCTGCCGGACTATTATCAACTTTGGCTCAAAGAAATATGGCGGTAATCATGCTGCATTTTCATTGGCTACCTATGTCGTGGGAACGAGATGCTATGTCGTGGTAACGAGAACCTGGTACGAGATCCTATCTCGTGAGAACGAGATGTTATGTCGTGGTAACGAGATGCTGTCTCGTGGGAACGACATAGCTAACTCGTGGGAACGAGGTCCTATCTCGTGGGAACTAGATGTTATCTGGAGGGAACGAGATGCTATGTCGTGGGAACGACATAGCTAAGTCGTGGTAACGAGATGCTATCTCGTGGGAACGAGATGGTATGTCGTGGTAACGAGATGCTATGTCGTTGGAACGAGATAGAAAAAGAATTGCGCATGTCCCTTTTAAGCTGCCGTATAAACGCTTTAAACATGTTTATAAAAGCGTTTGGTTCCAGCAAGGTTTGAACCGCATAGGCAGTACGTAACTGTATCACAGACAGACACTTATCCCCTAGACCATGAGACACAATGTTGATATCAACTGTGATGATAACACATGTATACGTATATTCGATTGTGCAACAGCTTAACAAATATGGGTTATCCCTAATCAGCCTGTATTGCTATCGGTCATATGTTAGATCATACAAGGACGGTAGGGTAAGTTTAATTTTGTGTATCAATTATAAGCACTAATCTGGGGGAGTATGCCCGCCCGCCCGGGCCAACGTCCGGGGGTTTGAGAGCTTAGGGGCGTGGTTAGGAACAAAAGATTCCTTTGTAATATTCCGTAAGCTCATAAACTCTATTGTTGTTTAGGGGAATTTTCTTTGTTCTTCAAACAATGGAAATACCCCATAAACCCAAAATGTTGGAACGTCCGTCCGATCGTCCGTCCGTCCGTACGTACCTCACTAAGCTGAACATCAGAGAAATATGTTATAACTTCTATTCACTTCATCGAAATTTCTTAATATTTCAAACGTGCATTCCACTAAGGCTGTAGTATCATGCTGTGACAAATGCACAACCGTCTAACCCCCGCTGATCCCAATACTTAATCTCTTTACAAACCTTAACATCGTAGAAATCGTTTATAACTTATATGTCCTTCATCGAAAATTCTTAATATTTCATGCATGCATTTATCTAAGGCTCTACTATCATGCTGTGACAAATCCACAACCGTCCAACCCCCGCTGATCCGAAGGTCACATACACATACTTAGTTTCTTTACAAATCTTACGATCAGAGTTATATGCTATAACTTATATTTCCATCATCGAAAATGCTTAATATTTCACACATGTATTCCTCTAACGCTCTAGTATCGGGCTGTGACAAATCTACGACCGTCCGTCCCCCGCTGATCCCAAGGTCAAGGTCACAAGCTTAGTCTCTTTTCAAGACTTAACATCGGAGAAATCGGTTGTGGCTGCTATTTCCTTCATCGAAAATTCTTAATATTTCATGCATGCATTCCCTTAACACTCTAGTATCAGGCTGTGACAAATCCACGACCGTCCAACCCCCGCTGATCCCAAGGTCACATACTTAGTCTTAACATCAGAGAAATATCTCGAGGGAACAAGATGCTACCATTTAAGCTGCCGTGTGTTTGCATGTAAGTCTATGGGAAGCAGCATTGTTATCCCATATTTAGTTAACTATCAATTATTGGGGCTCTCCATACACTTGCATTCGGTCCTGTACATAAGTGGCTGTGACTGGTCAAATGGGACTTATGGGAGTGTAGCTCCTGATCAAATAGCACAGCCCTGTAGCCTGCTGATGGTCTATATTGCTTTGAGAAGCATGACAGGTGTTTCATTGATGACATTGTGAACAGTGCAGATCCTGATCAGACTGTACGGATGCAGTCTGATCTAGATCTACACTGGTTGGACAATCTTTAAGCCCCATTTATCCAGTGACAGCCACAAATGTGTCAACAGAACTGGCTGACACTGATAAAATGTAGCAGTTTCGGTCCGAATTGAAAATTACTTTTGCTGACATGACATTCTATTGGTCGCACAATATCACATGACATTACCGAATGACAGCATTGTAGCACGTATTATATTTTACCGCGGGGCGGGCGGGCGGCGGACAGAAAAAGTGCAGAGCTTTTGTGCACTACTCCTCTAAAACCTTTCAGTCAATCGATCTGAAAGTATACACACGTCTTCTACACATATTGAAGATGAGCACCTTGGTGTTTTGTGCCAAAAACAAATATTTTGCAACACAAATGTCACCTTTTTAGCTTAGCCACTTTTTCTACATTTTTGTATGCAATTATATATAGGGTACAGAGTTTGTGTACACTACTCCTCTAAAACCGTTCAGTCAATCGATCTGAAACTTTACACATGTCTTTTGCATATAGTGTACATGTGCACCCTGTGTTTTTATGCTGAAATATATGTTTTAGCAAAAATATAGACGTACGAAACGTATTATGTATTCACCTTGTACGGGCGGGAGGGCGGGCGGCAGGTGGGTGGACACAGCTTGTTCTTGCAATAACTAGAGTTCTACTTGATGGATCGTAACCAAATTCGGCTTCCATGTTTATCACGGCAAGTCAAAGAAGCACAAATATTTTGGAACATTTCCGATGACATATCTCCCCTTGGTGGCCATATTAAAATTTCACACTCTGTATCCTTCTGCACGCAATAACCCGTGTTCTACTTTGATTGTACTTAAATTCGGTATATGTGTACATGCTTATAACGGTAAGATGTAGAAACATGTTGATTTTGAAATTTCCAATAACTTGTCTCCCCTTTGTGGCCATTTTTAGCTCGACTATTCGAAGAATAAGTAGAACTTATGTTGTCACCCCGGCGTCGGCGTCGGCGTCGGCGTCGGCGTCACCGTCACGCCTTGGTTAAGGTTTTTAGTCAAGCTTGTATATGGAATACTACTGGCCCTACACCCACCATACTTGGACAACTTCATCTCCTAGTGATGTACATCAATAACCCCTGATCTATATTTGACCTTGACCTACATTTCCTCTTGAATTACTTGGTTAATTCACCTTGGTTAAGGTTTTTAGTCAACCTTGGTTAAGGTTTTTAGTCAAGCTTGTATATGCAATACTACTGGCCCTACACCCACCATACTTGGACAACTTCATCTCCTAATGATGCACATCAATAACTCCTTATCTATATTTGACCTTGACCTACATTTCCTCTTGAATTACTTAATTCCCCTTGGCTAAGGTTTTTAGTTAACCTTGGTTAAGGTTTTTTTTCAAGCTTCTACATTGAATACCATTGTTCATCCAGACAACATACTTCGACAACCTTTTCTCATAGGTATGTACATCAATAACCCCTGATCTATATTTGACCTTGACCTACATTTCCTCTTCATTTACTTACTTAATTCATTTTGCTTAAGGTTTTTAGTCAACCTTCTATATGGAATACTACTGGCCCTACACCCACCATACTTGGACAACTTCATCTCCTAGTGATGTACATCAACAACCCCTGATCTACATTTGACCTTGACCTACATTTCCTCTTGAATTACTTACTTAATTCCCCTTGGTTAATGTTTTTAGTCAAGCTTGTAGATGGAATACTCCTGGCCCTACACACCAATACTTGGACAACTTCATCTCCTAGTGATGTACATCAACAACCCCTGACCTATATTTGACCTTGACCTACATTTAACCTTGAATTACTTAGTTAATTCCCCTTGGTTAAGGTTTTTACTCGACCTTGTTTAAGCTTTTTACTCAAGCTTGTACATGGAATACTATTGTGCATACAGACACCATACTTGCACAACCTTTTGTCATAGTGATGTACATCAATAACCCCTGATCTATATTTGACCTTGACCTACATTTCCTCTTGAATTACTTACTTAATTCTCTTTGGTTAAGGTTTTTAGTCAAGCTTGTAGATGGAATACTCATGGCCCTACACCAACCATACTTGGACAACTTCATCTCCTAGTGATGTACATCAATAACTGACCATATACCTGACCTATTTGACCTTGACCTACTTTTAACCTTGAATTACTTAGTTATTTCCCCTTGGGTAAGGTTTTTAGTCAAGCTTGTATATGGAATACTCCTGGCCCTACACCAACCATACTTGGACAACTTCATCTCCTAGTCATGTACATCAACAACCCCTGACCTATATTTGACCTTGACCTACATTTAACCTTGAATTACTTAGTTAATTCCACTTCGTTGAGGTTTTTACTCGACCTTGGTTAAACTTTTTACTCAAGCTTGTACATGGAATACTATTGTGCATACAGACACCATACTTGGACAACTTCATCTCCTAGTGATGTACATCAACAACCCCTGATCTATATTTGACCTTGACCTACATTTCCTCTTGAATTACTTACTTAATTCCCCTTGGTTAATGTTTTTAGTCAAGCTTGTAGATGGAATACTCCTGGCCATACACCAACCATACTTGGACAACTTCATCTCCTAGTGATGTACATCAACAACCCCTGACCTATATTTGACCTTGACCTACATTTAACCTTAAATTACTTACTTAATTCCCGTTGGTTAAGGTTTTTGTCGCGCCCGCTTGCGGAAAGCGCGATATAGTCGGCACTTTGGCGTACGTACGTATGTTCGTACGTACGTACGTACGTGTGTCCGGTTAAAGTTTTTGGTTAAGTTGTTTGGTTAAGTTTTTTGGTTAAAGTTTTTGGTTAAGTTCTTTGGTTAAAGTTTTTGGTTAAGTTTTTTGGTTAAAGTTTTTGGTTAAAGTTTTTCGTTATACTATATCTCTGCAACTGCTTTGCCCATTACCTTGAAACTTCACATGGGTGTTTATCATCGTCTATATTTTCATTGTACCCCCCTCCCGTGCGGCCCCTGTGCCCAATGTCAAGGTCAAATTACTTTGAAGTTTTTGGTAAAGTTCTTTTGTTAAAATTTTTGGTTAAGTTTTTTGGTTAAGTTTTTTGGTTAAAGTTTTTGGTTAAGTTTTTAGGTTAAAGTTTTTCGTTATACTATATCTCTGCAACTGCTTTGCCCATTACCTTGACACTTCACATGGGTGTTTATCATCATCTATATTTTCATTCTACCCCCTTCCCATGCGGCCCCTGTGCCCAATGTCAAGGTCAAATTACTTTGAAGTTTTTGGTTAAGTTTTTTGGTTAAAGTTTTTGGTTATGTTTTTTGGTTAAAGTTTTTCGTTATACTATATCTCTGCAACTGCTTTGCCCATTACCTTGAACACTTCACATCGGAGTTTATCATCATCTATATTTTCATTCTACCCCCCTCCCGTGCGGCCCCTGTGCCCAATGTCAAGATCAAATTACTTTGAAGTTTTTGGTTAAGTTTTTTGGTTAAAGTTTTTGGTTAAGTTTTTTGGTTAAAGTTTTTCGTTGTACTATATCTCTGCAACTGCTTTGCCATTACCTTGAAAACTTCAATATGGTGTTTATTCATCATCTTTATATTTTCATTCTACACTCCCTCGTGCGGCCCCTGTGCCCAATGTCAAGGTCAAAATTACTTTGAAGTTTTTGGTTAAGTGTTTTTAAAATTTTTGTTAAAAGTTTTTGGTTAAGTTTTTTGGTTATTTTTTGGTTATAAGTTTTTGGTTAAGTTTTTTGGTTGTTATAGTTTTTAGTTTGACTTTATCTCTGCAATGCTTTGCCCATTACCTTGACTTCATGGGGGTTTTATCATCATCTATATTTTCATTCTACCCCCTCCCGTGCGGCCCCTGTGCCCAAATGTCAACATACTTTGAAGTTTTTGGTTAGTTTTTTGGTTAAAAGTTTTTGTTGGTTGTTTTTTGGTTATTTTTTTCGGTTAATGTTTTTGGTTAAGTTTTTTTGGTTAAAGTTTTTCGTTTATACTATATCTCTGCAATTGCTTTGCCCATTACCTTACTTCCACTGTGCATCATCTATTTTTCTTAACCCCCTCCGGTGCGGCCCCCTGTGCCCAATGTCAAGGTCAAATTACTTTGAAGTTTTTGGTTAAGTTTTTTTGTTAAAAGTTTTTGGTTAAGTTTTTTGGTTAAATGTTTTCGTTATACTATATCTCTGCAACTGCTTTGCCCATTACCTTGAAACTTCACATGGGTGTTTATCATCATCTATATTTTCATTCTACCCACTCCCGTGCGGCCCCTGTGCCCGCCCAATGTCAAGGTCAAATTACTTTGAAGTTTTTGGTTAAAGTTTTCTTCGCATTTAACCTTCAATTACTTGGTTAATGTTTATAGTCAAGCTTGTATATGGAATACTTCTGGGCCTACATCAACCATACTTGGACAACTTCATCTCCTAATGATGTACATCAATAATCCCTGACCTATATTTGACCTTGACCTACTTTTATCCTTGAATTACTTAGTTATCTCCCCATTGGTTACGGTTTTTAGTCAAGCTTGTATATGGAATACTCCTGGGCCTACAGCAACCATACTTGGAAAACTTTATCTCCTAGTGACGTACATCAATAATCCCTTGGTTAATGTTTTTATCCAGGCCGCAGCCACCTTCTTTGTCAAGCTATGTGTACATCGACAACTCTCGTATTTGAGCTATGCTGTTCTCCTACAGCTCTTGTTAATCTTCGGACTCTGCATCCTTGTCCACGCAATAACTCAAGCGCTACTTAACGGATTGTAACCAAATTCTGTATACATGTTTATCACGTCAATATGAAGAACCCTATTGGTTTTCAGTGAGTTATCTCCCCTTGTTGACTGGCATTGCCTCGATGGGCGTATATTGTGACCTTCTGCACTCTTGCTAACTTAGCCATATGTCCTACATGTTTATTTTGTATGCAATTCAATAAATTTCTTCTTTACACATCTCTACCTAAATTAATATACATGATTATCACAACCGGTGGGAGAAATAATGCTATAAATATTTAAATTCACTTTAAGGATTCTTGCCTTGGTGAGAGATTGGCATTTCTGCAACTTCGCTGTCTGGCCATCATCGACAGGCGTATTTTGTGACATACGGCACTCTTGTTCCATAGTTGGTAGTTTGTTGCACTTATGACTTATGGAATATTGGAACTGTGTTGTATGGTATTTGGCTCTGTCTTTAATCTGTCTTTTAGTCAACTATGTGTTTGATTATACATGTATCTCAAAACACAGCATTCTAATGTTAAGTTTATTTGAGATAATTTGATACCCCTGTATAGACGTGTATGGGAGATGGGTAGTTAGTCTGCTTGTCTGTCTCGCCTACCTTCGGTCCGGACATCCTTCTATGCATGACAAACGTTAACAGTGGCAATAAAAACTTCTTACAATTTTAACTGAGGACACAAAGTTTGTGTCGTGTTTATCCAATTGCGTAACGAAAATGGGATATATGGATGCAAAAGTCACACATGCCTTCCTCTAATGGTTCTCTATCATGCCGTGCCAAATCCACGACCACCAAACCCGCGCTAACCCCGAGGTCAAGGTCACAATCTTAGTACATTCACAAACTTAACATTGGGGAAAATTTGTTTTAATTTCTGTTTCCTTTCACCGCTCTTCTTGATAATTTACACATCCCTTTCTCTAATGGTTCTCTATCATGCCCTGCCAAATCCATGACCCTCAGACCCCCGATAACCCGAAGGTCAAAGTCACAATCTTAGCGCTTCGCAAACTTAACATTGGGGGAAATTTCTTGTAATTTATGTTTCCTTTCACACAGCTTCTTCATATTTTGTTAAACTAAAGCAACACCAGGTGCGCTTCGTTGTCAGAACTGACAACTCTTGTTCAATAAAACATGAACCACTTCATCGATTTTGATAATATTTGGTGAAAATGTGTGTCTAGGGATGGTGCTTTGTATTGCATATGACCCACGTCCGACCGCCCAAGGTTAAGGCAACTGGGGACGTATGTTCACCTTGCTTGCATGGCAAATGCGTTAAAGTTTGTTTTTGTTTATTTAATAACTTATAAACAGCTTTTCCGATTTTGATAATATTTGGCCGCAATATGTGTTTAGGGATGGTGGTTTGCTTTGCATACAATCCACGTCCGACTGCCCAATGTCAAGGTCACTAAGGACTTGTTTCTAAGGCAAATGTGTTAAAGATACATGCCCACTCAGTAGGCACAAGCTGTTCTTTTTAGGAATTAAATACGTGTATAACTGTGTTACTATTCCACTAAATATTATGAGTGCCCACTATACAGATATAATCATTTAATAGTAATATGTATTTGACTGATAGTGACGCGCGGTGGTATCATTTTCATATGCAAATGAGGCATGCTATTTTTTAATTATTTATGCTCATTAAATGGGTCACCTGAAAAAATAATATTTTCGACAGATAATAAATACAGAGAATAAATAGTAATGCCCGTTAAAATTTTAATGAAACACGGTTATCGCCCCTGATATCAGTGTGGAAATTTATATCCGATATAAAATATATAATAATGCCAATCAAAACGTGGGGTAATGGTGAATTAATGTGTAGTTTGCCAAAAAATGTCTCGGATGATGTATCTGATATAAAAAGTTTATTCCGACTGAGTGAGCATGTAATTTAAAATTTTTTTTTTTTTTATTAGGTTTGAGGCGGCTTTCCGCTGCGCCGAAAACCTATTGTTTTCGTTGTTTTTTTTTATTTTTTTTTTTGTTTTTTTTCAGCCGTTCAGTCTACAGCCCAAACCGCTGGTCGGATCGACTTCAAATTTTGCATGCCGATTCGGATCAAGTGTGAGCAGAGACTTAGAGATTTTCAGAAATCTCTTAATGCCACTTTCCACGAAACCGGAAGTGACGTCATACTTTCTATAACTTCCTTATTTTCCAACCGATTTCAAAAATTCTTTTGCATTGGAAAGCTGAAAAAGTTCCCTATCTCGGACACGCTGTCAGTTCTCTGCTATCTGGTCAAATAAGAGAGCTATAGGCGTTTGAAGTTGAAAAATGTACATACTTTTCAACGATTTTGCCGAATTTTTGCCGAATTTCGGCTGATAACGGGTGGTCTTTACAAACGTTTTCCAATTTGTACAGTAATGTCAGCAACATAATTTCTTGCCAGTGTGATAGGGGAATGTCAGGCGCATAAAAGATGATAATTTTCAGAGCTCTATCTTGACTACTTCCGGTTCTATTGGATGTCAAAGATGAACGTCTTTTTTTCAAGTTTTCAAAATAGAGCAAACGGATGTGACGTCAGCTTCGTTATTTATCAATAGATTTCAAAATTTCTTGCTGCGGTCGATATTTCAGTCATTTAGCTAAAACTTTCCCGCTTTGTGCCCGGCCTATGGTGAAAAACAAACGAAAACTTCACTGGCGGAATATTGCACATATTTAATTTCCGTTTTATTAGGTGTATTTACAAATGGCGTAAACTGCAATTTAAGGGCGATAACTATCGAAAAATAATCATCCGCTGACTTACGGGCTCCCTCCATCTACACCAAACCGCTAGTCGGATCGACTTCAAATTTTGCATGCCGATTCAGATCAAATGTGAGCAGAGACTCAGAGATTTTCAGATATTTTTTAATGCTACTTTCCACGAAAACGGAAGTGACGTCATACTTCCTATAACTTCCTTATTTTCCAACCGATTTCAATAATTCTTTTTGCATTGGAAAGCTGACAAAATTCTCTATCTCGAAATCGCTGATAGTTTTGGGCTATCTGCTCAAATAAAAGAGCTATATGCATTTGAAGTTGAAAAATGTACATACTTTTCAACGATTTTGCCGAATTTCGGCTGATAACGGGTGGTCTTTACAAACGTTTTCCAATTTGTACAGTACTGTCAGCAACATAATTTCTTGCCAGGGTGATAGGGGAGTGTCAGCCGCATGAAAGATGATACATTTCAGAGCTATATCTTGACTACTTACGGCTCTATTCGATGTCAAAGATGAACGTATTTTTTCAAGTTTTCAAAATAGAGCAAACGGATGTGACGTCAGCTTCGTTATTTATCATTCGATTTCAATTGTTTTTGCTGTAGTCGATATTTCAGTCCTTTAGCTAAAACTTTGGCTGAGGATCGAACCCGGTATCCCTCGCTCAGAGTCCATCGCTCTACCTCTAAGCTAACCGGCCCCACATCGGTGTGATGATGCGAACACAATAATGTTGGACTGTTCATTCTAAAACTTCAGAAATTATTTTTGCAACCGATAGTTTACACCTTGGGCTAAAGCTTAGTTACACATGAAATCAATGTTTGAGGCTCAAACCGTTGATGCAGCTCAAGCTGCTCTAGTTGTTATTATTATTATTTTCAAGGCTGCCAGCGAGGGGATTATCCTTGTAATAACAATATTCTTGTTTTCATAAAGCCAACATGTGCAAACACTGTATATCCAGAAGATGAGCCGGTGTGTAGCAAGCCATCTCCTCAGGATATGCAGCATTAGTCAGTATTGTTAAATTCGCATTCATGAAATAGTTCAGACATTAACCCTTAGACCACTACACACAACAATTGTTGTCTGCTGTTGCTTTTATATCTTGCCTTATTTCTCAATAAAATCAAGGAAATGGTTCTGAAGTGCTGTCAAAGAATGTTGTAAATTATTCTAAAGTGCTGCCAAAGCATGTTTTGATGATAAAAATGGAAAATAGAAAGTACACAGCAGACGACAAAAAAATAAGATAGCGGTGTAAGGGTTTTATCCCGTCAACACAGTGCGTATGTGCCGTGAAACACGGTGCCGTGAAACATTTTTGATATCCAGTCAATACTATTTTTGCATTTTACAGCAATTTGTAGGTGTTGACGGGATAAATAGAATAGTAGGTTAGTGCCGTGAATGGAAATAAATATCTGGCGCTGCACGGAAACGGGATGTGCTCGGTAGAGCCTCGCCCATCCCGTTTCCTGAGCCTTGCCAGATATTTTTTCCCATTCACGGCACTAACCTACTATTCTCTATTTATGACATTTATGGATATCCAAACGTATGATCTATAACATGGAAAAGCCAATGTTGGATATTTAGGGGTGAAAGTCAGGAAAGTGGTAATTTTATGCAAATTCTTAGTCTTTTCATAACCACTGTTGTGGGGAAACCATACATGTTTATGTGTTTCCCCAACTGAATGGGGAATTCGGTTTGTCCGAATATTTAGGGTTTTTACGAAAAATTCTCTACAGATTTTCAACAAATTGTGCAGATCCTGATTAAACAGCTCATTGTGAGTTTGCAACACTGTTTGCAACATTAGGATAACAATCTTTGGTCTAATGCAGTTGATAAATATTGTTTCCAAGTCATGTCCCATTATGTAATGTTCTAAGGGCCGTGGCATTTCGCGGGAAACCCAGCTCTCCAGTCAGAAATACGACTACATAGACACCAACAGAATGGAAACATTTGGCACGCCTCAACCAAAGCCTGCTGGCTACGAAAAACTGCTGTCACAGTCACCGTCTCACGTCCGTATACAAACTTACATGATGATCGGGATATTGATCAAGGTTCGGCTGGACGCTTCAACTTGCGTGATAGACCTAACACGCGACGTGATGGCGAAAGACCACACAGCTACGAGCTTGATACACAGGGTGAAGTTCGGGATCCGGTACGCCGTCACATTTTCCATTCTGCTATGACTTTTTTACCGTATGACCAATTGGCTTGAAGCTTCGTATGCATGTTTACTATCACCCATAGTTTCATTCACAAAACCAACCATGCTCCCCCGTGCACAAGGTAAAATAACTTCCCGTTCAGTAGATTGTAAATGTTATTCAATAAATTCATTCGGCCATGACTTCTTTACCATAATATTATGCGTGATTCGTTTCAAACTTCACGTGAAATGTTACCTGCAATAGATGCGTGCGCATTCACCTATAACTTCTTTACTGTACAATCTATTTGCTGGAAACATGTTTCTTAATTCATGTTTTCATTCCCCGCCCCCACACATGCTCCCCCGTGGCCAAAGGTCAATGTCGAATTGCTTTGCAATTTCACATTCCGTAGATGTGTGCGCATTTCTCCATTCGCCTATAACTTCTTTCGTTTACAAACTATTGGCTTGAAACTTAATGTGTATGTTTTTCATCTTTCATATGTTCATTTCCCTCCCCACCCATGCTCCCCCGTACTCAAGATCAAGGTCAAATCACTTAGTAAATGTCACATTCAGTAGATGTGTGCGCCTCTCTCCATTCTCCTATAACTCTAGTGTACTAGTTATTGGCTTTAAACTTGATTTGTATGTTTGTCATAATTCATATTTTCATTTTCCATAATTAAGAAAGATAAATCCAGTTTCCTGTCACCACACTAGCTGTATACTGTAGGTGTATACACGGGGCGGCGTTCGGGAGCCGGTACGCTTTTACGAAGCGAGTCCACCACAAAACAATGGGGGAACACCACGTGGGTACACACCAGATTCACGACGCGATGACCGACGAGGTAGTCGGGAAGAACTGAATTACAACAATGGTTCTGGGAAGTCGTCAGACAAGCACAGCCGTTCCAGTCGAGATCGACGATGACATAGAGGTATTGATCTGTTCCAGTCGGTTCATGGTATATGTGATCCACCGCAACACGAACTGACGATTAATGAGACAATGACATGTCTACAGGTGAAAGACTTGGTCCTGTGACAGAAAATAAAATGCCCATTTAAAAAATCATATTACCTAACACACCTGGTCTGGTACTGTACTGTTCACTATATGTGAGACATGCCATGGGATTCTATACTCGGACATCTGCGTAATTTCATGAAATATGTTTGCAAAATATTCAGACTACATGCGGAATATAATACTCCGAACATTGTGTCAGCTTTTCATGCCATTTACGGAACATATTGTAAATTTTGTAAACGTATTGCTTGAAATTACTCAGATATCTGAAGGTACACTATCACATGGCTTGTATCATATAGTAAACAATACAGTAATATACCAGGTGGGTGGGGTAATGGAATCTTTTTAATGGGCATTAATTTGTCGGTCGCAGGTCCTAGTCTTCCACCTGTACATTTGTAGCTCATGATAAGTAGGCACATTCGTACACATTAATAAGTGGCTGTGACTGGGGCATACATGTTTTGCGATCATTGTAGATCCAGACCAGCCTGTGCATCTGCACAGGCGGATCAGGATCTACACTGTTCGCCATCTCCATCAACGAAACACTAGTCATGCTTCTAACAAGCAATACATATTGCGCAATACAGATTACTATAAGGCTACAGGAGTGTGCTATTTGATCAGGAGCTACATTGGTCACAAATCCCATAAGATGTTTGTTATATGCATCAGGGATGCTCAATAGTGAACAGTGTGGCCACTGATCAGACTGTGCGGATGCGCAGGCTGGCCTGCGGCTGCACTGGTCACAAACTCGTTAAGTATATGTTTGTTATGGGGGGAACCATATATTTTGTATATGTTTCCCCAAATAAATGGTATCCAAATATTTAGGGTCATTACGGTACGTCATGTTGAAAAGATATAATTCATCTATATGGCGATGCCAACCATAGTGATTTATACACAGCTTTGAAGGTTGCAAAACTAGCAGACAACAATTCATTATATTTTATTTTATTTCTCCCTGAAAGTATCATGATTATGTCTGGAAATGAAATAATTGAGTACTTTGTATTGTATTGGGTTTACAATTATCCCACAGAGCATGTTAAAATCATTGGTCCCATAAATAAAGATAAACGAAGAGAAGACAATTTTAGGGTAAATAGGTTGGTAACCTACGTACCGTAATGACCCTAAATATTTGGATACCATTTATTTGGGGAAAAATATACAAAATATATGGTTCCTCCCACAACAGTGAGCGTGCTACTATTTAGGCTTAGTGTGTCAATACTGGTTTAATCACAATAACAATATATTTGGATACAATTTGTTTTGGGATAACCCCTATTTGATAGTGTTTCCCATTGCAATTTGTGTCCGAATATTTAGGGTTAATACGGTAGTAAATCTAGTTTATTTCAAATCTATTCTTTATGATTTGACCGCCTATTTGCTCATTGTAACCCATTTTGTTATGGATACTGCTTCACAGGTATCAAAATTAACCAACATTTATTTTCTCTTTATCTATTTGCTTTATTTCTCAATGAAGGTATATGTTGTTACCACTCATTTGAACCGAGAGAGTTCAGCTGAGTGGTGACAACATATTATTTTTATGAGAAATAATAAAATAATCATTTTGTTCTACTAAGAAAATAGTTTATATTTGGCATCTTTGGCATTGAATGTGTTAAGTACAAACGTATCATTAATTATATTGTTTATGTGTCACTTTATCAACAAGTACATGTAATTGTTTTCCATTCATGTGTTCCATACCATCTATCTTATTATCTGTCGCCTTATATTCCATGTATTGCCACTAACAATTCCCGACCATGTTTACCCCAGTAGATATAGAGAATAGTAGGTTAGTGTCGTGAATGGGAAAAATATATGGCAAGGCTTAGGAAACGGGATGGGCGAGGCTCTGCCGAGCACATCCCGTTTCCGAGCCGCGCCTCATATGTTTCCCATTTCACGGCACTAACCTACTATTCTATTTATCCCGTCAACACATATTAATGGCTTTAAGATGCAAAACAAATAATCACAGCCAGCGCATATATTCATACGCAGTGATTAGGTCGTATTGACAGGATATCAAAAATGTTTCACGGCACCGTGTTTCACGGCACATACGCACTGTGTTGACGGGATAAAACCATTTCAAGAATTAACCCTTTCTTCCCTAACTAACTGGTAATGACGCTTCCCTGCATACTTTCTTCTCTATAAAGTAACACAAATATCGTCTTGAGTGCATATATGTCGGAATCACAGTGGAACATCTCTAAATCATACACCATTGGGGTAGCGATGTTCCACTGTGCATTTATTTACAACACATTTAAACAGATACGAATGCAAGAGCGGAATGATAGCATGAAAATGTTTATATGCCGTACGCGCAAGGGGTAAGCTAATGCACCGTGTGGGCACTGTGTATGTTGTTTTATTGGGCGCACGGGCGCATATGTAGTCGGGAGAGGAAAATAAAGTATTAGCTCAGATCTTTGTAGAATTACCTTTCACATCTGAAATATTTATTTGTGGCTGTGAATCGAGAGATTTGGCTTATTGCCTTTGCAATCAAGATTGACCCAGATCAGCCTGCGCATCATCTCTGGATGATCACTGTCTACACTGTTTGCTGCTGAGATATTGTAAATCATGTTCAACTTCTAACAAACAGCATAGAAACTTATTAAGCTGTGATGTGATACGGTTGATTGCCTCAAAGCCGAGAAGTAGTACGGTAAAT
Organism: Conchocele bisecta; assembly: GCA_029237695.1. Taxonomy (NCBI): domain Eukaryota; kingdom Metazoa; phylum Mollusca; class Bivalvia; order Lucinida; family Thyasiridae; genus Conchocele; species Conchocele bisecta. Next base: position 161,263,022 of record CM055265.1, on the reverse strand, counting down.
TAATGTGACCATGCCATGTGAGGACTCAGATTTGCATTGGGTGATATTAACTGGAATGGATTTTGATAATTATGTTAATTTCGTCAAAATGATTTTCAGACGGTGAGACTAGTCCATTAATGAAAAGGGGTGTTTTGCTCTCACAAATATAAAATTATTTGTAAAAGTGCAGATCGTCACGAGCTGGCTCATCTGGATTTACACATTTTGCCAATACCAGTCTATAGAGGTATACTGAATAGGTTAAAATAAATAATTTTACTTTGTCACATCGCTTATTTACTAATTGAACCCTTTCATCAACCCTACAGCCATAATCAAACATTTACAAACACTCTAGATCCGGATGAGACGGCGTGTAACAAGCCGTCTCATCAGGATCTACAATGTTTTGTCAGTATTTTACATATACAGTCGACACTCACTTACCAGGGGACTGGGGAAAATACTTTGAGTTAGCGAAAGCTTAAAGGTACATGCCCACTCAGTAGACACAAACTGTTCCGTATATCAGAGACATCATTAGAAACATTTTCTGGCAAATTAAACATTCATTCACCATTACCCCACGTATTGATTGGCATTATTATACATTTTATTTCTGACGTAACTTTTCACACTGATATCAGTGGCGATAACCGTGTTTCCTTAAAATGTTAACGGACATCACTATTTATTCTCTGTATTACTTTTGGATGTGCAATGATCATACTTTATAATCTGTCGAAAATATTATTTTGTTCAGGTAACGCATTTAATTAGTATAAATAATTAAAAAATATCATGCCTCATTTGCATATGAAAATAGTCTGATACCACCGCGCGTCACTATCAATACAATACATATTACTAAATGATTATCTCTGTAGAGCGGGCACTCTTTTAGAACTGATGGAATGGTAACACAATTATACACTTATTTAATTCCTATAAATAACAGTTTGTGCCTACTGAGTTGGCATGCACCTTTAAGATAACGTGAGTTATTATATAGGGAAACATGTACTTGGGACCAAGAATTTGACTGAGTTATCAGTAGTTAGATTTAAGAGAGTTTGAGAGTGTTTATTTGTATTTTCCATTTCTCTCATCAAAAACATCAACCATGTCTTTATTGAGAAAAAAAAACAATGAAACAACATCAGATGACCATTTTTGTTTCCCCGCATTCTAAGGGTTAAAACACCCCTTATCTGATTAATGTAATAGTCCACTAATGAGCCTGGAACTATTCTTGTCAGATATCTAGGGGTAGAAGGGTTAAATATTTAGTGTTTGCAACCTGTAGTGTAAAATGGATCGAGTGTAATACACTTAATTGGGTTTGGTTTCTCTTTTGTCAGAAACAATGTTAGAAATTAGACATATGTACAATTTCTTAATTTGAGTGATTAACCCAGATTTTTTTCTGGGATACACACATAGACATAAAATATATATTCTATGTCTATGATAAACAGATAATTTGAATAATCTTTTCCAGACTTCCCCTATATCTAGTATTGGAAGACAACTTCTTAAAGTGGGCTTCATTACACCAAGGTCAAGGTCACCTATGCTAAAAATATATGTTTGTTCTCTCTTTGCTCCTTTCCGCGAAATAACTTTACACCATACTTCACAGCTGCATTGATAACAATCAGGGGAAGACACCGATTGAAAGCAGGGTTTGTTGCACCAAGTTCATGGTTGCCAAAATATATATTGTTCTCACTCTGTGAGTTTAGATTATGTTTTAAAATATGTTGAGTACCTCTGACACACTGTTTAAATCCTTTCTGGTCTGTTGTATTGAACATGTTATGTAGTTATTGGGTAAAAGCTAACATGACTCGTCCATTAAATGCGGAATACACATACATGAGTAAAAAATAAAATATATAAAAGTGATTATTTTCTTATTTCAGCTCGAAAGTATATGTTGTCACCCCTCATTTGAACCGTCTCATCAAGACGGTTCACATGAGTGGTCACAACACCTACTTCTGTGTGTAAATAAGAGAAATATTGATACAATTATTTATATTTTACTGTGACAATAATGTGTATGTAAGCATGGAATGTGGTAGATAGTTTAACACTGTATTAGTAGACATTCTTGTGATATAACAACAATATAGAAATGGCTGATGACCGATTAGAATGTAGATACAAGTAATCATGGTGGGGGTTTCTAATGAATTGAAAATTGTTGAAAGTGGGTTCATGTATACTACCTTACATATGAGAACTGAGATCATGCATGTACTAACTCACTAACCATACTATTCGGCAATTATAAATACATTAATAATATACCAATGCATGTAAATTATGCTTAATATTTCATTTATAACATAACCATATACCATAAAACATTTACTTTCAGGAGCAAGGATTTTTACATCCCCTTTCCCCAACAACTGAATCATGTTGCATTGCTATTAGTGCTTTTCCATACTAATGCATGTACTTATATAAAGTGCACAATTACGTCATTTTATCCACTTATTAGGCCGGTCTCGACCTACATATTGCTAAGTTGCTCAGCAACTACTGAAAGTACTCAAACCATTATGATGAGATGTAGCTCAGTAGTGGAGGACTCACGATTGCCAGCACACGAATGCCCCCAGTGGCAGATTGGAGAAACTGTGGCAAAGTTAATTAACCAAAAGCGATAATATTTATATGCAGAGTTGCGAACTCAAGGTCAATGTCATATTAAGGGCAGCATGGATGTGTTGGATTTGTCCACACGTATGATGCTTTTAAATATTAAAATAATCCTTCAAGAGATATAGAAGTTATGACAGAATTGAGAAACTCAGCGAACTTCTTAATGTGTGAACAAGTTGTGAAGGTCAAAAGGTGAAGTTCATATTAAGGGCAGCATATGGGTGTGTGGCATTTGTCCACAAATAGGCTGTCTTGAAAATATGTAAGTAATCCTTCAAAGGATATAGAAGTATGACAGAAATGAGAAACTCTGACGAACTTCTTAATGTGTGAAAAATTTCAAAGCTGCGAAGGTCAAAAGGTCATATTAAGGGCAGCATGGCTGTGTGACATTTGTCCACATGTATTCTGTGTGAAAATAGTTAAGTAATCCTTCAAGAATAGTTTAGGTTTTCTTGAAATACCTGTAAAATTAGTACAGCTATGATGATCATGTCATTGGCAGATGTAACTGTGCTTTGTCACATTCAACATAGACCTAGTAGTTGCTTAGATAGGTAGCACAATGTTGGTTACCGTTCACAGGCGATTGGCATGTTGATAAGACAGTGTATTATACTTGTTCAGACATTTTGTAAAAAATAAAATGCATTCATCCAATAGAGTTTATCTATTGGATGACTGCATTTTTATTTGTCTACACGTCTAAACAAGTATAATACATACACTATCCTATCAATATGCCGATCGCCGGTGTCACCGTTGGCTTAAGAAGGTGACAGCTCGCCCACAATGATGTTTATGTACCCCGAAATAATTGTTGCGGTGCATATAGTCTGTCTGCTCGTCTGTCTGTCTGAAATTTGGCTACCTACTATCTATGTTACCGTAAGTCGGATTGGCTTGAAAGTTCATATAATATACATGTACTTATCTGTCCTTGTCCATAATTGTATCCCTGGACGAAAGTCTATCCGTGACCACCGCAGACACTTCTCTTGTCTGGGGCATGACTCGAATACCCTTATTGTCCTGAAACTTCACACATGTATTATAGAGCACGACCCAAAGGTGTGTCACGCACAGGAATGATAACTCACTATATTCTGAATTATCTCCCTTTGTTTTTTTGCACACTGATTTCTTGTCCGGAGCATAACTCGATTACCCTTTGGAATATTTTCATGAAACTTCGCACATGCATAGACTGCGACCCAATTGGTGTTGCATGTAAGATAGAAAACTATTGCCTCACTAATGTTTTAGAAATCTCTTTTTGTTTTTCCGTAGATTGATTTCCTGTTAATCTAAAACTTGATTACTCTTTGGAATATTTTAATGATATTTAACAGTCGCAGAAAACAGTATCACTCATGCGGCCCCTCTGCCCCAAGGTCAAGGTCAAATGACTTAGAAGTTTGCGTTAAAGTTTCTGTCCAAATTTGCGTTAAAATTTTCAGATGTGCTTGAAAGTTTGTATGCTAATTGGGCATCATCCATATATTCATTCTGTGTCCCACTTTTGCGGCCCCTATGCCCGAAGATCAAGGCCAAATGACTTAGAAGCTTGCGTTATCATAAAATCTGCGTTAAGGTTTTTACATACCTTATATCTCAACAATATTTACTCTAATTTACTTCCAATTTCCAATACATCCTGTTCATCATCCATATTTTCATTCCATAGCCTGCCCATGTGGTCCACATGCCAAAGGTGTAGGTCAAATAACTTTGTAATGTATGTTAAAGTTTTTACATACCTTATATCTCCACAACACTTACTCCAATTTACAAATAATTCTTTGTTATCATCCATAGTTTCGTTCTATAGCCCACCCATGTGGCCCACATGCCCAATATCAAGGTCAAATGACTGAAGTTTGTGTTAAAGCTTTTACATACCTTATATCTCCACAACGCTTAAAATAAATACATTATGAGACCATCAAATGCCTCGACGGGCTCCACATGCGGGCCGCGGCCATCTGGTTATATTTTGAGAACAAAACATCTCCTTTTCATAAATGGACTAGTCTGAAAATCATTGTGTGACGGTTGGATTGGTTGCAAAATTATCATAGCAAAATCCATTCCAGTTACTAAAGGGTGTCAGGATTAAACATTTGCTTGTATCGGTCCAGACTGATGCCCCTGCTCACTGGCTCTAGTTTAGAAACATATGGCAATTCTTTTGTTTCTGAACTGAATGGCAGATGGTCAGATTTTATTTTGGTCTGTGCTTCTCAAGTCAAATTATGTGAATATTTGATATTTGAAAACACCATATAACACTTATTTGTGGCTGTGACTGGAGAAATGTGGCTTATTGATGGAATGGCGAACAGTGCATATCATGATCAGACTGTGCGGATGAAGATGCGGATGCACAGTCTGATCTGGATCTACACTGGTCACAAAACGCATAAGGCCAATTTCTTCAGTCACAGCCACATTTATTTTTATCGTGTTTATAGCTGGGAACCTTTGAATGTAAGACATTTTGCATGAACGATATTCGTATAATTCAATTCTGAATATCATAAAACTTTCTCCTTCAAAATCTGAATTTATTCTCGTCATTCATCTCCAAACTGGACACCGTTGGAGGTCATTAATATATGGGATTAATTACAGTGAAACCCATTTTAGAATAACTGAGGTTTCCAGGGTGTCTGGTTTCGAGATTGAAATGTATTTACTTTTATACTCATTTTCATCTTATCATATGTCTTCATGTATCCATTATACATGTTACTTATAATGAACACAATATATATCTGCATTCTCTTGTGTTTTAAATATATGCATGTAGTACTCTTGCTTATTTTCTGCTACCCTATGTCTGCTTGTTTGTTCCATAGCCAGTACTGTTTTATTTTATATCCACATAGTGTTACATTACTGTTATGCCCAATCATTTTAAAATGTATTGCATAAGATGGGCTACGCAGTTTAATAATACAGTGTACCGGTGTCGCATTTTCAAACTACTCCCCCTGATAAAAGTACTCCCCTATGGTAGTACACAGACGGGAGTCGTTTGAAAATGGTTTAACTGCCATTTTCAAACGACTCCCCTCTGATACACAGACGGGAGTCGTTTGAAAATGGTTTAACTGCCATTTTCAAACGACTCCCCTCTGATACACAGACGGGAGTCGTTTGAAAATGGTTTAACTGCCATTTTCAAACGACTCCCCTCTAGTACACAGACGGGAGTCGTTTGAAAATGGTTTAACGGCCATTTTCAAACGACTCCCCTCTGATACACAGACGGGAGTAGTTTGAAAATGGTTTAACGGTCATTTTCAAACGACTGCAGTTTGAAAATGGGTGCACACGGCCATTTTCAAAGTACTCCACTGATTAAAACAACGAGCAAGACGATATGACGCACATAATCACTTTACGCGTTTGTTATATATGACAAGCGTTTACCGTGTTGGTCATTACGTTTAAAGTTTCATTGTCCATGCACCCATGTACAATATACTGATGGGGAGTGGTTTGAAAATGGATGCAAACGGCCATTTTCAAAGTACTCCCCTGATTAAAACAACGAGCAAGACGATATGACGCACACAATCACTTTACGCGTTTGTGATATAAGACAAGCGTCTACCGTGTTGGTCATTACGTTTAAAGTTTCATTGTCCATGCACCCATGTACAATATACTGATGGGGAGTGGTTTGAAAATGGATGCAAACGGCCATTTTCAAAGTACTCCCCTGATTAAAACAACGAGCAAGACGATATGACGCACACAATCACTTTACGCGTTTGTGATATAAGACAAGCGTCTACCGTGTTGGTCATTACGTTTAAAGTTTCATTGTCCATGCACCCATGTACAATATACTGATGGGGAGTGGTTTGAAAATGGATGCAAACGGCCATTTTCAAAGTACTCCCCTGATTAAAACAACGAGCAAGACGATATGACGCACACAATCACTTTACGCGTTTGTGATATAAGACAAGCTCTACCGTGTTGGTCATTACGTTTAAAGTTTCATTGTACATGCACCCATGTACCATATACTGATGGGGAATGGTTTGAAAATGGGTGCACACGGCCATTTTCAAAGTACTCCCCTCACTGAAAATAGCGAGCATGGCGATGTGACGCATACAATCACTTTACGCGTTTGTGATATAAGACAAGCGTCTACCGTGTTGGTCATTACGTTTAAAGTTTCATTGTCCATGCACCCATGTACAATATACTGATGGGGAGTGGTTTGAAAATGGATGCAAACTTCTGGTATATGCTGGTCCAATATGGCGATTAAGCCATAGCCACACTAAACTAAACACAAGGAATATATCGACGGGAAATTGCTTGAAATTGGACAACTACACTATTAACAGCCACTGCACCACCCCTTCCAACAGACATGCAAGCGCGCTAGTATCAATACATTTCCGTTGAAAAAAATGTTATATTGTATGAGCCAACTTGTGATTTAGTGGAAGTTTCCCGTGCTGTCACTCGGAATACTTCATTCCAACACAATTTTTACAACTGATGCATTCACAAATGATCAAACTTCATTTTCCGTACAGGTTGTAGTACCACCATCCTTACCGATTTCCAGCAATCTATCCATGAACATGGTGGGACGTTTCTACTATGTGGCAGTATAATTATATACATACTATTATTATACAGTCAACTCGTGATAGTTTGGAAAACATAATGATGGCACTGGTGCGTAGATTAATCACAAAATCATTTATTATACCGCAGTCACATTTGCCACGGCGGCCGTACGGTCTTTCAATTTCTACGGCCAATATCAATTCTACGGCCATCGCAAAAGATAGGTATGATGACCCTGCGGCAACCGCAGTTTTTCTACGCTCACACCTTTATAATTCCAGGGGAGTCGTTTGAAAATGGCAGTTAAACCATTTTCAAACTACTCCCGTCTGTGTACCAGAGGGGAGTCGTTTGAAAATGGCAGTTAAACCATTTTCAAACGACTCCCGTCTGTGTACTAAAGGGGAGTCATTTGAAAATGGCAGTTAAACCATTTTCAAACGACTCCCGTCTGTGTACTAGAGGGGAGTCGTTTGAAAATGGGGAGTACTTTGAAATTCCTACACCGGTATTAACAATCATAATACACCAGGTTAACCCATTTCATGCTGAGGATAGCCATTTTGTTTGTGGAAAATCCTAAGATTTCTTTATGTGTGCTTAGAAGTATATGCCGTAACCACCATTTGAACCGTCTCGTTGAGACGGTTCAAATGAGTGGTCACAACATATACATTCATTGGAAAGTAGCAAAAATCAAAATAAAATATTGAAAAAAGTTCCTACCCGTAAATGTGTATTCCGTATGTAATGGGTGTTATATTGTATGGAGACAAGATAGGTTTAGATATACACGTGTTTAATACAAGTACTGATCATAGAATGAGACATGCAGGGTGAGGCAGGACATGGCTGTCAACATGTATCAATTACATCTAATTGGAGTCTGCATGGTACATTATAAAACCTGACTTACTATTATATAACATCTCCCTTTTTAAGACTCTTTTTCTCACAGCAGTGGGCCAGCGTTTTTTATCACCAGCTGCCATAGTATATTTCAATTACCTCCCACTCTGTGGTCGAACATATATTGCTGTTATCATGGTTATGTCATGGCTAATCTAGAGGGTGGCTTTGATAGGCGACCCGACCTTGTGACATAAAATTCATTGTGTTTGTCAGGCACGTGGGATACAGTTTGTTCATGCCTGTTGTCATTACCGCATTCTTTGTGAACCTGCGATTCTGGTTTTGCACGACAAATCTCCTGTTTCTCCTAATCATGCCATCACTTGTTTCCACATTGTAAGAACGTGGATATTGGGTCTTAGACTTTATTTGACCTGTCTTATTTTTATCCTTAACCCATACGTTATCCCCCTCGCGGAGGATTGACATATTACGGGCGCGGTGGCGCGAGTCGTAATATGTCTTTTGTTTCATCTGGCTCTTTTTCTCAAAATGCTGCACAGTTTTGAGATTGGGCCATTCAGGATTTTGTGCTTTAGGTACTACAGGAATTGTCGTCTGCAATTTTCTCCCCATAAGCAATTCAGCTGGGCTGTAACCATTGTGTAATGGGGTTGTCCTATATACAAGCAGTGCCATGTATGGGTCATCTGCTTTTTTCAGCATTCCTTTAATAGTTTGGACTGATCGTTCCGCGAGTCCATTACTTTGCGGATATCTCGGACTGCTGGTTACATGGTTAAACCCGTATGATGCAGCAAATCTCTTGAATTCTGCTGAATTATAGCATGGCCCTTTCCCGCTGTCTTGCTTCTGTTACAGCTTTTTCAAGTGTCAAACCCGCGTCTAATTGGAGATGTTTGGACAATCTGTGGTCTTTTAATCCCACGACAATTCTGTCTCGAATCATTTCATCATGGAGTGCTCCGAACTGGCATGTTTCCGCCAGGGTGTGTAGTGTGGTTACAAACGAGTCTACACTTTCGCCATCAAACTGTACACGTTGGTTGAATTTGGCACGCTCGAATATAACGTTGCGTTTTGGAATAAAATACGCAAATAATATATTTGTGACAGTGTCCCAATCATTGTGCTCCTCATCGGTTAACCCAAATGACGCAATAATATCCTCAGATTCACTTCCCATTGAATACAGTAATGTATTAATTTGATTTTCCTGGGATTGTTCTGCTAAACCCGACGCAGAGCGGAACCGTTCAAAACGTTTCATCCACTTCTCCCATGACTCCGGCTTTCCAAAGTCAAATTTTTCTGGATTTGCAAAACTAAATGCTGCCATGGTTATCCTAATAATAGCAAATACTGTCACTAGTTTAAAATTTCAAATATTTAAATTCCTTAGTTTACCGCTGCCACCATGTTATATTGTATGGAGACAAGATAGGTTTAGATATACACGTGTGTAATACAAGCACTGATCATATAATGAGACATGCAGGGTGAGGCAGGACATGGCTGTCAACATGTATCAATTACATCTAATTGGAATATGCATGGTACATTATAAAACCTGACTTACTATTATATAACAATGGGTTGATAAATATTTAAATGACACTGTTACAGAAAACATTAAGTGATCAGTATTGCTTCAATATATGATGCTGTGCAATAAATACAATCTTAACATATGTGTTGATTTAATATGATATGTCTTAAAGTTGTTGACTGATTTCGTAAGAAACTCGACATAGCCTTGTTTCTTATGAAATCAGTAAACTTGTTTCATAAATATCATATTTAATCATCACTCATGTATGATCCCCTATCTTTTGCATCTCAATGATTGTATGCCCCCTTTTGTGATAACAAGGAGGGCATATTTATTCGCTCTTGAAGTTCCATGCTTACGTCCATCCATCTGGACATCAATACGCCATTGTGCTAAAGTTTTCTGGTGTGTTAGACTGACATGAAAGTTGATATCATCATCCATATTTGCATTCCATTGTCCAGTGACATTGCCCCCGTACTCAATATGTGAAGATGAAATGACTCGGCTACTCGTTATTACATCCCATTGCAGTAAATTATCCTGAAATTACTCGATGTTTATTGTATGTACAGTATGTAACCTACGTAAATTATTAACATTTTTAGCAACTGGCATGCTCTGAGTTTACATAAACGTAGCCTGGTAGATACGTCTGACATGCAGGAATTAAATATATGGTATTGTTATCATACTAATATCTTTATTATGCATCTTACCGACATAATGTCCATTTTCGCATTTATTGAATTGGTCTTGCACTTGTTTTTAATAGTTTCAAAATAAATAAAAAACATCCTTCACCTCTGCGTATCTTGAATAGATGCTTCTGTGCTAATTTTGGACTATTATATTACATGATAACGGAGATTTTCTTTACAAAAATCTGAAACCAATTGACAAATGCTGTAGATACTGATGAGACGGCTCTCTGGATCAACAGTGTTTGCAAATATGTAGATCATGGGATGTACAGGTGAAATGGTTAACAACCTCACTAATATATTTCACCATTTGCTTATAATTTCAGCAGCTCGGGCCTACACGCCCGGAAAGTAAAACGACCTTCGGAAAGGTGAAGGACAGGCCAAAAAGAAATGGCAAAAAGATAGGTCTCAGGTATATCAGTATCCATATGATGTGAACTACCTGGGGCCTCAATCTAGACACTCGAGCTTAGAGAACATGAGCTGGAAATATGGATATAGTCCGTACGTGGGGATGCATTCTGGGTCGGGACATTCCGCAAGCCGGCCGGCTCGTCAGCTGCCCCAATGGGATCAGTACGGTCAGTACGGACGAACGCGGCCACAGCAACGACGTGGGGATTACTGGTGAATGGTCATTATTTCACCACAGTGATTACTGGGAAAGGGCCAGTGGGGAAGAGCCGGCCATTTCACCACAGTGATTACTGTGGAAGGGCCGGCCATTTCACCACAGTTATTACTGGGGAAGGGCCGGCCGTTTCACCACAGTGATTACTGGGGAAGAGTTTGCCATTTCACCACAGTGGTTACTGGGGAAGAGTTTGCCATTTCACCACAGTGGTTACTGTGGAAGAGTTTGCCATTTCACCACAGTGATCACAGGTTCTTGAATAACGGTTCATATTTCGGTATATCTGGTGGTTTGGTTGCATTGTTACCAACATACAATTTACGTCACCTCCCGTGAATTACAGGTTTGAAACAGAGATTCTATCCCCGCACGTTTTTAACCAATAAAACCGTGATTTGTTATCTGATAACAATTAAACCAATTCCCAAATTGTTTGTTTAGATTAATGTAATGGACCTGAACTGCCAATGTAAGTCAAACATTTATACATCGTCTGAAAAACGTCAAATATTCTTGATAGATGGTCGAGCTCTCAAAGCGGGGAAATTTGGTTACACACTGTGTTTGTTTACAACTTTACAGCGCGACGTTCATTGGCTGACGCACATGTCGTAGTGGATTTTGACACATCGCGAGAAATTGCTATCCAATCAAATGGCGCGACAGAACATCTCGCAATTGTATGGATTGTATTGTCTTAAATTTAGGAACAGATAAATGCAGTTCACATATTCTATCGGCATCAGCAGATTGATATATGTCTCCTGAATCGATAGAACCCGAATTTGGAGTTTGTGGTTGAAAATTGATGATATAATCGGCCTGAAAGCAACACATGTTGGAAATGTTATTAGCCAAATATTGAAACGCTTTCATTCCTTGAGTAGTTTGACAGTATAAAAGGTGTCCGAAAGTTCTGAACTGTGAATGTGTAGATAATTGACGATTTCTGTCGTGTTTAATGATTGAGCATTAGTAGTTGCACAAAACTATGTAAATTAGCCAAAACCAACGAAATCCACCCAAATCTACCCAAAATACCCATTTGACACCAACATACTAACCATCTGTTCAGTGATGAGGTGTCGGCTTTTTCACCACAGTGCTCACTGGGGAAGTTTTGGCCGTTGCACCAGTGATTACTGGTGCTGGGTCGGCCATTTCACCACAGTGATTATTTTAGAAGGATTGGGGGTGGGGGAGGGGGGATAATAATCTGACCACTCTCTGGACAAAATCATGCGTATTTCTCTTTACTAACTAGTGTAGATCCTGATCAGCCAGAATGCTCAATCTGCCAGATATCGACATACAATGTGCCTTGTTTTCTGGACGAATATTACATGTTCCTATGACCCTGTAGATCCTGATCAGACTAAGCGGATGTGCATGAACGGCTGGGTCTACACTGATCACGAAAGCAATAAGCCAAATTGTGTCACCTTGTGACCCAATTATGTGACTGACATGAGAAAATGTGGCTATGTGCATATTGTCCCAGTGTAAATCCTGATCAGCTTTCGCACTTGAAAGTGATCAGGATATTCACTTATTAGAAATGTGCTTGTCACTGGAGACATGATCTTATGGCATTTGTGACCAGCCAAGTGTCTGATTTGCTATCACACTCATGCAACTTGATAACAAACTATGCTGTCTTGTCGCAAGCGTGTTGGGTGATTCGCCAAATCAACGGCGACCCGTGCAGACCTGATCAGACTGCGCGGATGCGCAGGCTGATCTGGGTCTACACTGGTCGCACAGGCCATAAGCTCCATATTTCCAGTGTTATGCTCTACGCTATGTTAATGTGATGCACTACAAACGCTTGTGTTCATAGGAATTGTCCATGCATATAGTGCAGTCATAATGACCTGTCTGTCTGACCTTCCACATTCAACATAATTTTATTTTATTTGCATATTGTTTACAATTTGATTAACTGTGTTACTAAGATACAGTAGTATACAAATGGGATTGGATTGAAAGGAAGCTTCTTTAAATCTGGTTCCGCACAAGGTTTCGGTCTATGTAGAAACAATGGTAAACAAAGTATTTAGCTAAATTTAAACAGACCGGTCATCATGAATGGACACTATATATGAATTTGTTTGTTTCATGTTATTCTTATTTCTCTCAGTCGTTTGCTGAGCTTAACTTAATAACCGGCAAGGCAATCCATGCCAGGTTTCACTAAGACGCTTTGATTTTCCTTAATCCTGCACTTGAATGCGAACAAATCATGTACTTAGAATTAACAAATCCTACACTTGAATGCGAACAAATCATGTACTTAGTATTAACAAATCCTACACTTGAATGCGAACAAATGATGTGCTTAAAATTAACAAATCCTACACATGAATGCGGACAAATCATGTACTTAGTATTAACAAATCCTACACTTGAATGAGAACAAATCATGTACTTAAAATTAACAAATCCTACACATGAATGCGGACAAATCATGTACTTAGTATTAACAAATCCTACACTTGAATGAGAACAAATTAGACAGTTGACATCAATAACGGCAAGGCAATCCCCGCCAGGTATCGATCAGAATATTTGATATCCACTTAAATCCGACACTTGAAAGTCTACAAATTTGACTTGGCGCTTTAACTAATCGAATAGTTTTATATTAAGTAATCCAATAAACACTTTGGATAATTCACAGGCACTTGTGTAATCCATTGAATCGCTTTAAACCGAATTAGTAATCCATCATAATTGTTTGTCCCTAGGTAAAAAAAATGTAAATGCTTGGATTTAACGACTGCACTGGCTCGATGATCTTGCATGTCATGTCGTCTCCCAAGAAGGGTAGAAAGGATGGAGGTGGATACATATGGAACACCATGACTGCCTTAACTGAACTAATATTGTTATCTTATGTGGATTCATCTTTATGTTATATGGATTCATCTTCATATTATGTGGAATCGTATTTATCTTATGTGTATTCATCTTTATCCTATGTGGATTTGTATTTATCTTATGTCGATTCGTATTTATCTTATGTCGATTCGTCTTTATATTATGTGGATTCGTATTTATCTTATGTCGATTCATCTTTATATTATGTAAATTCGTATTTATATTATGTGGATTCGTCTTTATCTTATGTGGATTCATCTTTATCTTATGTCAATTCGTCTTTATATTATGTGGATTCGTATTTATCTTATGTCGATTCGTCTTTATCTATGTGGATTCATTTTTATGTTATGTGGATTCATCTTTATGTTATGTGGATTCATCTTTGTCGTATGTCAATTCGTCTTTATCTTATGTCGATTCGTCTTTATCTTATGTCAATTCATCTTTATCTTATGCCAATTTGTCTTTATCTTATGCCAATTTGTCTTTATCTTATGTCGATTCATCTTTATATTATGTGGATTCGTATTTATTTTATGTGTATTCATCTTTATATTATGTCAGTTCCTATTGTTGTTGCGGGAAAGATATAGCCCGTGTCAACACAAATATCGCTCCAATAAATAAGCCCCATATTAACAATGTTCGACATAAAGACGAAACGACAGAACATAAAGAGAACTGCATTTAAGATAAATACAAAACTACATAAGATAAGAAGAACCGACCCACACCAGATATAAATACGAACCCACATAAGATTAAGATATACACACAAAAGATAATGTCAACCCGACACAATATAATCCGCCCCCACCCCCGGCTGACACAATTGACCTTACGACATATGCGATCAGAGTAGCCCCATATCAGCCAGTGCCCCCGAACAGTCTTATCAGGGCCTACGCTGTTCGTTATTCCATCAATGGAGTAGCATTAATAACACTAGCAAGACGATCAGAATCGAGTTATTTTCTGTGTGAGTTTGCAAAAGGAATTATATATCCAATTAGTGCCAATTATTTTGAACGCCATACTGTCCCATTTCTCAGCCAGGCGGCCCATATAAAGACGAACCAACTTACGGTCATAAGATACAAAATTAAAAAAGTGAGTTGACGTAAGCTAAAGACAATTTGACCTAATATAAAGACGATCTTGCATAAGATATAGACGAACTGACATACGATAAAGATGAACTGACTTAAGATAAAGACAAACTGACATAAGATAAAGACGAATCCACACGAGATAAGGACGAACTGACATAAGATATAGACGAACCCACACAAGATAATGACAAACTGACATAAGATAAAGATGAACTGACATAAGATAAAGACGAATTGGCATAACGTAAATATACACTGATATAAAAAAAAGTCCAATCCACACAAGATAAAGACGAACTGACATTAATACAAACACGCATCCACACACGATAAAGACGAGGTGACATAATATAAACACGAACTGACATAAGATAAAGACGAACTGACCTAATATAAACACGAATGCACACAAGATAAAGACGACGAACTGACATAAGATAAAGATGAACTGACATAAGATAAAGACGAATTGACATAACGTAAAGATACACTGATATAAGACAAAGTCGAATCCACACAAGATAAACACGAACTGACATAAGATAAAGACGAACTGACATAATATAAACACGCATCCACACAAGATAAAGACGAGCTGACATAATATAAATACGAACTGACATAAGATAAAGACGAACCGACCTAATATAAACACGAATCCACACAAGATAAGGACGAACTGACATAAGATAAGACGAATCTACACGAGATAAGGACGAACTGACATAAGATAAAGATGAACTGACATAAGATAAAGACGAATTGGCCTAAAGTAATGACACACTGATATAAGATAAAGTCAAGATAACAAGATAAATACGAACTGACATAAGATAAAGACGAATAGAGATAACATAAACACGAATCCACACGATATAAAGACGAACTGACATAAGATAAAGACGAATCTACACAGGATAAAGACAAACTCACATAAGATAAATCGAACTGACATGAGATAAAGAGGAATCCACACAAGACAAAGACGAACTGACATAAGATAAATACGAAACCATATAAGAGTAGTACATGTCTTCAGTTAAGGCAGTCATGGCGTTCCATAGATACAGAGGAAACCGGACCCAAGAACAGCATTTCGTCTCAATTAATCACGAGTGGGTGGTGTTAGGGCGAATGAGATGGCGTAAATTAACGGTAGGGGTTCCTCCTTAAAGGAATCACTATTGGCCTGGTTTGGCCCTCCGGTACGTTTTTATCTTTGGCTCTTTTGTTACCTGGGAGTTGAATTGGGTTATTGCCAATTATAAAAGTAGTAAGATTATTACTGATCCTACTGCTTTTGGGAGGGGCCAAGTGATTCTGGTAAGGCGAGGACCTGGCATCAGGATTATTCTGGTTTCAGGGCTGAATATATAGTTTTGTTATTGTAAATATTCAGTTCTGATTTTGGGATTTTCCCCCCATTTGTACATGTACGTGAAAATGTACATGTACTTGTACAGGTAATATATGGGATTTAGTACTAAACGCATTAACCCGGCCTTAAATGACCTTAGCTGTTGATTGGCCGTTAAACCCCAACAAACAAAAACTGAATTAATCGCATATTGCAACACATTCGCCAATATCTATTAAATTAATCATTAATTATTCAGCGCTATATTTAGGACTGATTTTACGCTTTGTTTTCATCAGTTCACGAGACGCAAATCATATTACCGCCCACACCCGCGCTCAATTCGTGTCGCACCGTCAATTAAATACTAGTATAGCGATTCAAAATCATGTTTAGGGACAGAGCTTCACGACTGGGCTTGGTAAACAATATGTAAGTTGTAGTTCACATATTGAATTTTTTAATAAATTAATTTATTAAAAATTCAATATGTGAACTATAACTATTACGTATATGGGCTGCCAGCTGACAAAATTGGCGTTCCGACGTGTGTGACTAGCATAGGCCCTGAGCCCAGATCAACTTGAGCAGCTGCGCAGTCCTATAAAAGCCATTCAGTTAAGGTTGTGTTATTCATGTTGCTGAATAGCAATGTTTGATCAGTCCCTTGACTACATGAATACATTAAATGATCAGGGTCTACACTTGTCACACGCATTAAGGACCTTTTTATCAGTTGTCAATCCATATGAATTGCCTTTGTTGACTTAGTGAGTTTGTGATCAATATACACACAGATCAGTCTGTGCCTCTTACAATGATCCTTACAGTGCTGAATTAAATTTTGTCGTCTGTTGTTTATTTTTTAATTTCCAGTTTTCTCAACAAAGATGGTGTGGCAGCAATTCAGAATCATTTCCATTATAAATGACCTGAAGTGCTATCAAACCATGTTGTTTTTTTTAGAAAAATATAGAAAATATGACACAACATCAGACGACATTTTTTTGTTCCCGCCTTTTAAGGGTTAATAGTCTGATCAGGGTTTACACTGTTGTTGAGTGGCATATATTGAACATGTTAGATACACAACAGGCCCGTGTACTTCTGACATTTGCTATTATTATAGAAAATTGTCCTTTTGTGTGTCTCATGAAGATACTCTCCGAATGACGAACACATATGGACACGCCATGTGATTTTGTACATTTGGACATCTGCGTAATTTAATTAAATACATTTACAAAATGTTTCATAAATAAAGTCAAAAGTTGACCAATATTATTCCACATGTACTCTGAAAATGTTGTCAACTGTTGACGCAATTTATGGAAAATATTGTAAATTTTGTAAATGTATGTCGTAACCCCTTCCCGGCTAGTTCATGATGAAGGGGGAAATGCTGGGGTCACGCAAGTTGTATTGATACACCACGAAACACCTCTCAGAAAGTAATGTTTATTGGTATAAACCAAGTAGATGAATATTTCTCAAACAAACAGTACATAAAATAAGCTTCTATTTACATAACATTTACACAATATTGCACAGTACATGGATCCAACAAAACCTACTCAATTATTGCAATTTACAATATTGGAACTCCTACGTTCATGGATAAATACCACATTCACATATCAGTGTGATATACACTAATTCCCAATATCAGCTGACTTTACCGAATGTGACACCTCTGTCACATCCAGTAAATCGTAAATGTAATAAATCACTTAGCCTCGAACATGTGAAGAATATAATGAAAAGGAAACGATTCTCATGAACCAAACATGTTGGCACAGTAATTCACCTAACTGATATTCCAATGAAACGAAGGGATTGAACCTACAACCATTCTGGGATAAATATACGGACATGCCTTAAATCCCTTACAATATATGACGATAACCTACCGGGAAAACGTTTACACCATAAATCCAGTCATCGTCCTCTGGCCATCGCCACACCGACAATCATCCCTAGTGAATAATTATAAGATGCACTAGTCAAGTGAATCACAATGGCATTACATGCATTACAATTATCCCGATACGATTCTAATGAATCCAGTGCACCAGTTATCACATGGAGACGATTCTCATGTGCATAACTACGTGACTAAATCTATTACAATCGGTGCATTCACTTAGCCAATAAAACATAATAAAACAGAACATATACCTACAACATCCATTGGACGTTGTCCTAAACCTAAACAGACTGCACAGACAATCGGATGCACATGAATGCTCCTGTACACATTGTCAACCACTTATTACACTTTTACCCATATACTATGCAACAGTTATTCAGTGTTGCATCCCTGTAGACCCTGATCAAACTAAACCCATATCAAATGATCAGCGCCAACGACACACAGAACTGACATAGTAGCTGATACGGGGCGCCAAGTGGGACATGGCTCAATTTTGTCAACAAAACTAATTTTTGTGCCACAAAATTCAATTATGTGTCACAAAATTCACTTTTGTGCCACAAAACTCAATTCTGTGTCACAAAATTCAAATCTGTGTCACAAAATTCACTTTTGTGCCACAAAATTCAATTCTGTTGTACAAAATTCAATTCTGTGTCACAAAATTCACTTTTGTGCCACAAAACTCAATTCTGTGTCACAAAATTCAATTCTGTCAATTCTGTGTAACAAAATTCAATTCTGTGTCACAAAATTCAATTCTGCAAACGCATGTAAGAAGGACTACCATTGGTCAGAAACTGCACTGGAGAAATGGGTCACGGTCGCCGATCTACACATTCAATGTCGATGATTCATTTCTCATTCTGCCGAGGATTCATTTCTCATTCTGCCATTTTGCTTCAACTATCTCCAAACAGTCAAACGTTGACAAACCCATTCGTATTTAAACTCATTTGCGTTATAATTGTACACATAATTCATGTACATGTAGATCTCCCGCGAGTACAGACCTCATTTATTGTGTATCGCAAGGTACATCTGCCCCAGTTAAATCAATAATACACGCGCTGTGACCTTTGTTCTGACTGCTGTCTGTGTTTATAAACAGAATGTGTGTATTGGACCATTTGAGGAAACCATTTGTAGTATTTGTGTAGATACCATGGATACTAAGATGGTGTATACTGTAAATAATGCATGTAGACACATAGTTGCGAACACGTAACTTCGCAACTAGTAGACACAGATCCAATACCATTTGTTTCACAAGGTTATATCTGCTGTTAGAATACGACGTCATCTAATGCCATTTTCGAGCATAAAACGTTACCTGATAAATAGAATACCAGGCTAGTGTATTTTAATATCAAGTTTACCAGGCTCGGCTCGGAAACGGTAGGAAATTCTCGGCAAGCCTCGGAATTCCTACGCGTTTCCTAGCATGGCCTGATAAACTTGATATCAAAATACACTAGCCTGGTATTCTCTATATATGGGCATTCTCTCAGGTCTAGCTATGTCCCGGCTACTTTATGTTTGACTCTGTTTACATAATTGAGGGAAAAGTCTGAATATTTTTCTTATTTCTCCTTCAAAGTATATTAGACCTTGAGCCACCAATAACCCCCCACCCCCCTTGTGGGATTTTTGGTCAGTATGATTTTCGGATTCAGTAACCTATTGTCTATCAAACCTGATTGTCTGCGCCTACAAAGCCGATGGATGAACAAATGGCGGCCATTTTCCAAAATGGCCGCCATACAAAACTGGGTGGTTTTAGTTCAGGCCGATATGTGTCATTTAAATCACGTTCTTCCAAGTTAAGCGATATCATTTTTTCACCAATTGAGTATAACATGACTTACAATAAGTTTTATATTGGATACCATCCTCAAATAGCCACAATTATCAAAATGGCCGCCATTTTTTTTCACCACACGATGAGCTACCTACAATTTAATCATGTCAGTAGCAACATATTCACATGGCAGATTGTTTTTCACATCGATTTGCATTATTTCTGGTGTGCTATCAACGGTAATTATTTTCAAAATGGCCGCCAAACAGGTATTATATAATGGCCCTTTCGGGTATTTTTGTCGTTGTGAACAAAGGTTTGCGCGGTTTGTCCAGGAGCGGTTTGTTGAAAAGTCAGTCAGCTTTCATGCACCAATAAAACAGTTGCGCCTGAAAACATTTGCATCACTCGCTAAAGCTGTGAAGCTCACTGGTACGCAGAGAAAGACAAAGGAGTTAGTAGCTGAACGAAATATATTTGGGCAGCTAATTTCACTTGCTCTCAAACACAACATTGACATGGAAAAGGTGCTTAGCTACCCATTGGGACCTGTGCCATGGTCGCTCGCCACTGCAGATGGCTCGCCAGCAAAAACTGATAAAGCTAAACTCATGCACCAGCTTGAAGGACAATCACATAGTGGTGATGTACCTCCGACGGGTCAAGTGATCTATATTATTGACGGCAATGTACTGTTACACATGCAGACCGCTTTGCCAAACACATTCGCGGATCTTGCAGATAACATATATCATCAGAAAGTTGAGCGTGTTGATTTTACATACCAAGACTTGTCAATAAAAGCATCTGAGCGACTACGCAGGGGTACATCAAAGACTTACATTATAAAAGGACCTCTCACAAAAGTTCCACGAGATTGGAAACTGTTCTTGTCAAACAATTCAAACAAAACACAACTAATTAGACTTCTCATGTCTGAATGGATGCAAGATAAGTACGCTCCAAAGCTGATCGGCAAGACAATTCAGTTTGTAAGCGGTGAGCAATGTATGCAGCTAACTAGCACTGATGGTAAGACTACACAAACTGTTGAGATAGAGGAGTTGCACTCATCGCAAGAGGAGGCGGGTACACGGCTAATCCTGCATTGTGCGTACCATGCACTGCATACACCAGAGAACAGCACCATTATTGTGAGATCCCCAGACACGGATGTGTTTGTTTTGATGTTGAAATTGGACGGACAGCTGAAACAACAACTGCTGTTAGATACCGGAGTTGGGAACAAGAGGCGGCTGGTTGACATACATGGTGTCATTGGAGACATAGGAACTGAACTGTGTTTGGCATTGCCTGCACTCCATGCTTTTACAGGCTGTGATAGCACAAGTGCTTTCGTTCGGCGTGGTAAAGTTACTCCTTTGAAAACACTCTAGCGGCATCCAGAGTTTATTGAAGCCTTCCAGAAGTTGGGAATGTCTCAGTCAGTTGATGAAAAGCTATTTCAAACGTTTGAACACTTTGTATGCTTGCTGTACAACAAATCAGACATTACAGATATCAACAAGCTACGAATGGAGCTATTTCTACAAAGGTGTAGCCCCAGGTCTGGCGATCTTCTGTCGACGTACAATGGGGCTGATCTGAGCCTTTTACCACCATGCAGATCGTCACTGAAAATGCATATAGCAAGAGCCAACTATCAAACGCTCATTTGGAACAATGCTGACCGGCGTGATGCAGACATACCGCCACCAGATGAACATGGATGGGAAGTTAACAATGGCTTGTTAGAATGCAAGTGGACAGAAGGAGATCACCTGCCAAGTGAAATGGTTGATCTGTTAATAGAGGAACGGGAAGACGTACCTGCTACTAATGAAACAGAAGATCCAGAAGCAGAGAGCCTACTTGATGCCATGTTTGACACTGATGACGCGTATGACTAGTCTGGATTTATCTTAACCTACTCTCACAATTAGAACTTCACATAACTTACCTGATGTTGTGAGGATCGCAATTTGAATATTGTAAACCATGATGTATTTTGCCTCTTGAATTGTATTATATGTGGCTGGAACGTTTGTATATTGTGTTTCATCTTGCCTGATGCTGTGATGATTGCCTCGCCATAGATGCGATGTTTTGACATTAACAACATGTATACTTTTTTTTTGCAAGTTGAATGCTGTAAACCATGATATATGTTGCCTCTTGAATTGTATTATATGTGGATCAAGCTGTTGCCTATTGTGTTTCATCTTGCCTGATGCTGTGAGGATTACCTCGCCACATGTGAGATGTTTTGACTTTAACAATATGTAGAATATTTTGTATTGCAAGTTGAATACTGTAAACCATGATATATGTTGCCTCTTGAATTGTATTATATGTGGATTAAGTTTTTGCCTATTGTGTTTCATCTTGCCTGATGCTGTGAGGATTGCCTCGCCACAGGTGTGATGTTTTGACTTGAACAACATGTAGAATATTTTGTATTGCAAGTTGATTACTGTAAACCATGACATGTGTTTCCTCTTGAATTGTATTTTATGTGGATTCAGTTTTTGCCTATTGTGTTTCATCTTGCCTGATGTTGTGAGGATTGCCTCGCCACAGGTGCGATGTTTTGACTTGAACAACATGTAGAACATTTTGTATTGCAAGTTGAATACTGTAAACCATGACATGTGTTTCCTCTTGAATTGTATTATATGTGGATTACGTTTTTGCCTATTGTGTTTCATCTTGTCTGATGCTGTGAGGATTGCCTCGCCACAGGTGCGATTTTTTGACTTTAACAACATGTAGACTATTTTGTATTGCAAGTTGATTACTGTAAACCATGACATGTGTTTCCTCTTGAATATTATTATATGTGGATCAAGCTGTTGCCTATTGTGTTTGATCTTGCCTGATGCTGTGAGGATTGCCTCGCCACAGGTGCGATTTTTTGACTTTAACAACATGTAGACTATTTTGTATTGCAAGTTGATTACTGTAAACCATGACATGTGTTTCCTCTTGAATATTATTATATGTGGATCAAGCTGTTGCCTATTGTGTTTGATATTGCCTGATGCTGTGAGGATTGCCTCGCCACAGGTGCGATGTTTTGACTTTAACAACATGTAGAATAGTTTGTATTGCAAGTTGACTACTGTAAACCATGATGTATGTTGCCTCTTGAATTGTATTATATGGGGATTCAGTTTTTGCCTATTGTGTTTCATCTTGCCTGATGCTGTGAGGATTGTCTCGCCATTATAACGAGATTATTAATGTTGTAGATCAACTACTGTTGCCGATAATGATCTAGTGCCCCGAAATGTTTGAATATTCGGATATATTTCAAAATCGGTACCGTCAATTTTTATTTGAGAAATGTCCGTACAGACGGACGAAAACACGGACTCATAGTATATTTAGTAAGTATGGACAATAATGTTACATATTTGAGTTGTTTTCAATCCATAGTAAGCGGTTATAATGTTGTTAAATTGCATAATATTACATACCTGTTAAATTGCCATTGTAAAATGAGTGGGTGTGGAATGGTCGAAAATAAGTTATTTTTCACTTTGTATATTTTGTGGTAGACACTAAATAGTCGACGTATGTACATTGGATATGTTCAATTGGCCCTACTAGACTACATTTACATTGATAAAATGGAAAAAAACGCCAACTTTTCATAAAGTTATTAACATGTATATTTTACCATTGAAATTGGGTGGGTGGGGTAATAAAACCTGTAAAATATGACTTCTAGATTGTCAAATTTATTTCAATTGTATATTATTCTATTCCATGGTGTTCAAAATCTCGGAAAACGTACGAAAATACCATCTTATTCGAACAAAAGGAAATCAGTTAGGCAATTTCTATTAAAAAATGCGATTTTTCAAGATACTAAAAATAACGAGGGTGACATACTTGAAAATGGCGCCATATGTTCATCCATCGGGTTACAGAGCGCAGACAACGGATAAACACTCATAATTGAATGTAGTTTCAGGAAATATATGTCTGCAAAAATCCCACAAGTGGAGTGGGGGGAGGGTTTCGGTTATTGGCTCACGGGCTATATATGCTTATATGGTGTGACCACTCATTTGTAATCATAATATAACCAAAATAACTGTCCATAAAGAAGCATAATATTGATATATTGGGTTATATTTTCGCATTGAAATATTTAAACCTGCAAGTGTACTCCACCATCTAGTAAAATGGACTAAGACCGATGTCAACCAATCAACGTAGAGATGACATAGACTATCCTACGCAAACTAATGTTTGTGGACAAAACTGACTTTTGTGGACAAAACTGAATTCTGTCCCACAAAACTGAATTGTGTTCACAAAACTCAATTCTGTCTTACAAAATTGAATCCTTTATAACAAAAATGAATTTTGTATATCAGAATTTTACATAATTGGATTTTGTGATTTTTAGTGTTACAAAACTCAATTTTGTCTGGACAAAATTGGTTTTTGTATCAGAATTTTACATAATTGGATTTTGTGATTTTTAGTGTTACAAAACTCAATTTTATCCGGACAAAATTGGTTTTGTGCACATAATTAACCTGTCCTGCATGGCGCCCCGTTGTTGATGCATATTATATCACAGATCAACAATAATACAGACTTATGTAACACAATGCAAATATGCAGCAACTGCACAGACAGCATACTTGGCTATGCGGGCACCATTTCATTGTCACAGTAGACATTATTAGCTCGCGGCTGTGGTCATGGCTACTAGAAACCATTTCATGGAAGAAGGTAGCCGATAACATTTTCAACCCGTGTAGACCCAGATCAGGCTGCACCCTTGTGCAATCTAATCAGGGCTTATCCTGTTTGCCAATGTCCCAGAGCAAACAATGCTACACAGAAAATACACGTAAACTGCTCACATATATATAATAAATACAAATGGATCACTTGGCCTTTGCAAACAGCGTAGGCCCAGATCAGCCTGCGCAGCCGCAAAGTCTGGTCGGGCGAACTCCTGTTTACAAAGACGGCGAACATTTCCACATAGTTTATGAATAACTGACGGAAATATGATTTACGTCTCAACAACATATAAAACGACAACTCGTGAATTTCCTACATGACATGCGAACAGTTTATATCCAGTGCACACAGTGCAATAACGGACTCTCGTAACTGCCGACTCATATGGCGTGTAGCACTGGACTATAACCTGTTCCGTTCAAAAATACATTAATTAAAATATAATAAAAGGTTACATACCACTCACACTCAATCCACAATTCCTCTTATACCAATTACATCAGTCAATCGACGTCGTTTAATGAAGCAGTATCGTAAATAGCACGGAGATACATATATGAGGTTGATGTTGCTTTGGCAAGCTATAAGGACTGAATGATTTGAGTGGACAAATATTACCCTGACCTGACATTGATGACCAATCAAATTACCTTAAAATGGACTATGCCAAACATGGCATGAACATAGCATGCATGTCAAGCCTGAATAATATTCAACTGCCATGGTTCAAAATAGTATACTGTACTACAAAAGAACTTCACCACTAGCTAAAATACGGGTAAAAAGTAACACTACCACATGTATATAGTGAAATTATGCAGATGTCCGAAGGTACAAAATCACATGGCGTGTCTCATATATTACTGTCCGAAAGCAGGTGGATGGGGTAATGTGATATTTTTTAATATCCATTTTTTGGGTCCGAGCCTTTCACATGTGATATACTCATACATGTTTATACAAGCGTATGAATACAATCTGGACATACGGTATGGCACTGTCTGTCTGTCTGTCTGTCCAAGCGCCTTGTGCTATTACGTCCATTTTTTATGTCGCCACCTTGTCCATCTGTCCATCTGTTGGGCTGTCTCAGATGTGTGTTAAAGTTGTTTTTTTTGCTACCTAGTATCTCTGTTACTGTATGTCGGATTGGCTTGAATCGCATATACTTACGTGGCATCATCCATATTTTCAGTTATGAGCTTTCTCAAATGCTACAGTGTAAACATTTATTTAGCTTGTATGTACCCGGTAAGGGTAAAAATTTTCCCAAATAATTTCCATATCTAGGTACATATAGAGAGATTGGGACTGCTGTTTATTTCTTGTTTTATGTGTTACTCTATGAATAATATTAATAAGAAATGAATAATACTAATAGTCTTCATGGGTAATTTTGGCAGAAATGATGAAGGGTAAAATTAGAACGCAATCACACATTTGTTTCTTCAGTTTATACTTGGAAAGAGTTCGCTACTAATATATACTGATAATACTCTATAAATATGTTTTGTGAAAACAATTGTATTTACAATAATTGTCTTGTGTGAGAGTAACTTGTATATTATTGTGAATTTGTTTTGCTACATTGTTTGCACCAAGGTTTTTTTTTCATCTATAGACCACATACAACAAAACTGGGGTTGGTTCCATTTTTTTCTCAACGCCATATGGCCGCCATCTTGAAATTCAAAATGGCCGCCATTGAAATATATATTTCGAGGTGAAAGTCATTATTTGTGATGTTTTTGCAACGGAAAACAAATTATTATGGACAAGAAATATTGGCAGAATGAGTTCAATATATTTTGAGATACCAGCCATTTTGGTTTTCAAAGTGGCCGCCATTTCAAAATTGGAAATCCAGTATTATTTTACAGTTTTGAATGTCGTGGTAAGATTTTGTATTTTCCTTCTGGTTATACTCGTATTTCTTTGAACACAGTCTGCTGAGATTATTTCTATCTGGTATTGTGCTACGAGTAATCATTTTCTTCAAAATGGAAACCAAACTAAGTGTGCTATGTACATCACTACATCAAAGATTTGTTACACATTCTAGTATTTCTGTGGCTGTAGTTATGTTCTATCAAATGATATTATGATTGGAACGTTTGTATCCGCTTGAAAACATATATATATATACAACATATAACAAAGCTGAAGTTAGTTCCATTTTTAAGAGCTGCATGGCCGCTATTTTGAATTTCAAAATGGCCGCCATTGACATTATATTTAGCGTCAACGTTATATGTGTTTGTTTTTATTATTATGTATTATGGATAAGAAGTATTGGCATAATTATGTCAGTATATTTTAAACCTATGTTTAAAATGGCCGCCATTTAAACTTGACAATCTGATATGTATTATACATGGTTAATGCAGTGGTGATATTTTGTATGTTTCTCCTGCTTATACTCATAATCAATGAACACAAACTATTGAGATGATTTGCATACTAGTACTGTGGTACCAGACAACATTATCTTCAAAATGGCCATTGGAAATAAGTGTGTCACATACATTGCCACTTCAAGGATTTACATCTAGTACGTATTGTTGTATTACGTATTTACATGTACATGTATCACATATCACGTATTGTTGTGGTTTATAGTTATGTTTTTTCAAATGATATCTTGGTCAGCACATGTATTTTCCTTTAAAATAAGGTGAAAATATGGCAAATCATCCATTTTATCCAATAAAGTGTATATTATGGTATGTATTGCATTGCAAAGGTAAATACTCATATTCTCCATTGCTTCATGAGAAAGCGTGTTACGGCGATATGATGCACCATCTGCAGTCTGTAAGAACTGGCATTGCGCTGGCAGACTGCAACTGATCTCTACAGTTTGCTGTCTTTATGGAGTCCAACTTGGTCGCCAATGTTTAGCTCTTTTAATTTCAATACTACTATGCTTTTCTCATAGCGTTTCTTGCTCTGTTGATGACTGCATCTGATCTAGTCGCAAATCGAAACATGTATGTAAATACCTGCTCACAAGTGGTCAGTAAACTGGATAGAAGCTGCTGTCCCGTCAATAACTGTGCATGTGATAATTCCGTGCCGGTTATGGGAGTTTCGATATTCCAGTATACCCAAATATAGGTCTGTACATTCACCTTTTGCTTTTACGAAACTGTGTTTCACAATGATTACTGTTGGCTCAACTAACCCACTGAACCTTGGCTACATAGAGCCCGTGACATTAAGGAAATCATATTATTTTGCAAAATGAGCAAATTCCTGGTAGGCAAATTGCAGACTTCATCTGACACATGTGTACTTGGTACACTATGCTTACTGTAAATCCCTTTCACCTGTCCAATGGCCAGTTTGGATGTCATGCTGTGTGACTGTTGTTGTTAACAGTTACCAGAAATTCCTTTTCCTTCCATGTGGAAATGTTTGTAGCAACAGTTTGTCATGGGTGGCCTGGTACACAGTGTGATATCAGAGTTTCTTTGGCA
Source organism: Conchocele bisecta (assembly GCA_029237695.1). Classification (NCBI taxonomy): domain Eukaryota; kingdom Metazoa; phylum Mollusca; class Bivalvia; order Lucinida; family Thyasiridae; genus Conchocele; species Conchocele bisecta. The sequence goes on along the minus strand of CM055265.1, from coordinate 161,234,658 downwards.
TTTCAGTTTCTATCTTCAATTGAACATCTTCCTACCATTTTAGCAGAACATAATATATTGCGCTCGTCTAAGACATGTCTGAATGCCGAGATGGCCATTGTGCTCGGCTTGCAACATGTTGGACTCGAGAGGAGTCAGAAGTATGTGTTTAGATCCTTTCAGTTTATCTCCGTAATCCCATAACGCCACTATTGTCTGCGGACATTGCGTTCTGAAATTGAGTTATCCCTTTAAACTCGTTTTTCTAGTATAATCAATTGTGCATCTTACTCAGTCAAGTTTGCAATTTCTTGCAACTCGTGATCACTGGCAGATAAGTTTGCGAATACTATATGTACCCGTAAATTCATAACCTTAATAAAGTTAGAATATATGTATATTACTGACTCGTGGGATAGAATATCAGTAACTACCGGTAGTATGGTTTTGACAGAACGTGTTTCGTTGACATGCCATATTGCTTCAGCAGCAGTAAAATATCCTGTAATCTGTGACGACATGACTAGACTATTTATTTCATGGATATGAGAGGCAAGTGATCTTACTCCACTTGAGCAGTCAGTCCGTACATATAACGAAACCGTTTCCTACCAAATAACATGCCTCAATATTAATATTCAATCAGAGCATATTAGTTTTCTGCGAAAATCAATGGTATAGAAGCATTATTCATTGGCTTGCCTTTGTGGCACACCTTAATGCAGTGTCTCTTACTTTGTTAAGTCATAGTATGACAATTTCAACAAGTGAAATGCAATTTGGAAAATCAAGGCACCGATCCATTTTATATTGACACAGGAGTTGTGATCTCTTAAGACCATATGGTAATCGTAAATAATGATACTTTTGCATACCATTCTGTATTATGTATAGAGTGTATTCAACCTCTCCAACAGTGTTTCGGCAATCAATCTGGCATTTTACTCACGTCGTCTACACATACTGTGCATGTGCATATGGCGTTGTAATGCCGAAAAGTCATTTAATCACACAAATATTGCCTTTTCGATAGTTCCTCTACACTTTCCTGCATACAAACAAGATGGAGACTCTAATGCAGATGGTGATGAAACTGATTGAAAGCACTGTATCCATAATTAAGAAAATTCCTGCATAGCCACAGTGGCCATTTTGAAATATAACATGTTTGTCATAAACAGTGACTTGAAATTGACTTTAGTCATATATAATTTGCTTTCAATAATGATTAAAGTCTGGGAAAAAATCAATCCAAATGGATATATCACAATTATATGAATTTCACTGCAGCCATTTTGAAAATTAGAATAAAATAGGAACAACTCATGTTTTCTTTGATAATACAAAGAACGTTTGTTCCAAGAACGTAGCAAAACAGTCAACACAACCTAACTATAAATACACTTTACTAAAGACAGTACGTAGTGAAGACATAAGAAATATTATTTACATAGAGGCTATTTTAAAAACAAAATGTCTGTCATACCAGATATTGAAAAAAAGTGGAACCAACCCCAGTTTTATTATTTGAAGTATGTAGATGGCATAGCCGAAAAACAAGAACATTCCATCTGCATTATAAATGTAGATATGAATATTACAATATATTGTATACGATTTCAGGTCGGCCATTTTTTAATCTAAGATGGCGGCCATGTGGGTTGTTAAAAATGAAAATAACACTGGTTTTGTTGTTTTTGGTCAAAAGATGATTATCACCAAAAAACGAATCAATATTCATATCTGTATTAGAAGTGTATATATAATGAATATAGAATTTCAGGGCGGCCATTTTGAAATCCAAGATGGCGGCCAAAGGAATTGTCGAAAAAAAATGGAACCGACCCCAGTTTTATTCTACGTGCTCTAAAGATGACAAAAAAAATCGGTTACAAGAATGTAGCAGAACAAAATGCAAAACTAATACTAATATATGCTGATAATACTCTACAAATATGTTTTGTGAAAAAAAATGTATTTACAATAATTGTCTTGTGTGAGAGTAACTTGTATATTGTATAGCATTTATATAAACAGATTATGTTTTCGTTCACATATAATACATCTATTTTCATCTAGCTACAGCTGTTCATAGAAGAAATTGCGAAATTGTAAATTATTTCAAATGTGGAAATCGTCAACTGTCGAAATACAAATGAGACACGCCATGTGATTTTGTACCTTCGGACATCTGCGTAATTTCATGAAATACGTTTACAACATGTACACTATTTTTCGTAAATGGCGTCAAAAGTTGACAAAGTTTTCAGAGTACATGCGGAATATAATTAATTTTGCACATTCGGACATCTGCGTAATTGCATTAAATACGTTTACAAAATTTACAATATTTTTCATAAATAATGTCAAAAGTTGACAATAATATCATTCAGCATGTACTCTGAAAATATTGTCAACTTTTTACTTTATTTATGAACAATATTGTAACTTTTGTAAACGTATTTAATGAAATTACGCATATGTCCGAAGCTACAATATCACATATCAAATTTAAGTTGTTATTCTCATATTGGATTTTAAATGAACTAAATACAAGGGAGCGTTATCGACCGCAGTATTTAGTTCCTCAAAAATCCAATATGTGAATAATGCACTCTCTCATCCGAGTATTTTCAATTTCCTGTCGAACAGGTAGTCATTATATCTGGTAATATATAACTTGTTGGGGTTAAATCTTGCAATATGCCCGTTACTGGGCAGCGATTGGCTTAGAAAGTAAAGAATTAAATGTACAGGATAGCCTAAAATAATTTGGACACTTCTTGTAACTCAAATATCTTTGGACATACTGTTCAAATCTTAATAAATGTTGGCATACATATTGTGTAATGTATGTGCTATTTGAAGGATAAATATTGCTTACTGCTCGTCAATGCGTTTTGACGTCATTATGATTATGACGTCATTAGGTCATACTCCGGAATTTCCATTGCTGAGAACGTTGTGTAACAGTTGAAATGCTGTGCCATATCCATTATTGTCACTGGAATAGTTACATAAATGATATATTAAACATATTAAATGCATACATAAGTGTTACTCTCATGTACAATGCAATTATTAGCGAATAGTACACAGAACAGTTGACAATTGTCACTAGCAAACATCCTACATGCGCAAGAATGGGAAATTAAAGGCTCAGAGTGACACGGATGTCAACAATTCGTAATTGTAGCCAAATCGAGGCAACTTACAATATATAATGCTTAATATAAGCGGTGAATGTATGTCTTTCCTTGTATTGTATTACTCAATGATGGATTTAATGTAATAAATGCAACAGAGGAAAGTGGTTTAGTACCATATTACAGCAGGTTTATAGCGTTAAGTACAAATGTTTCTTTAGATTTCGACGCAGTAACGTCAAAATCGTCATGACAACGGTATGCGTGTGTTTTTGTTAGAAAAAGTGTCTAAGTATTTTTGGGCCACCCTGTATAATTGTGTTTTCCACCTCAAACGTTGACATATAGCTTTCCATATACATGATATATATCAGTATTTTTTTTGTTAACCCCTACAATACTGAATTAAATTTTTCCATCTGCTGTATATATTTTATTTTCCATTTTTGTGGACCTAGCACCATGTCAGGTTATTCTTATTTCAGGGCTGAATATATTTGTTCTCGATGTAAATATTCCTTTCTGATCTTTGGGATTTCCCCCCAATACAGCATGTTAAATACGGGATCGAGCCCGTTGGCCCGGCCTTAATGACCATAGCTGTTGATAGGCTGTTAACTACAAATAAACAAACAAACGTTGGGAAATAACAAAAATAAATATAAAATATTAAAAAAAAAAAACATACCCGTAAAGATAGGTGGTTGGTCGGGAGCACGCGAAGGGTAATTTAACGATCGGGGTTAATCCTTTACTTACATGGTTTGGCCCTCATGTACAGTTTTGGCCTTCTGATACTTGAGAGATAACTGGACCTGGCACCAGGTCAGGATATTCTAATTTAAGGAATGAACATATATTTTTCTGTAAATATTGAGTTGATTTTGGGAATTTCCATCATTATGGACAGGTTAAATACGGGATAGTGCAACCAGTTGGCCCGGCCTTAAATGACCTTAGCTGTTGATAGGTCGCTAAGCGCCAATACTCAATCAATCAATCATACTGGTGAAGGTATATTCCGCATGTAATTAACTGAGGCCGTTAATTTTGTCATAAAGTACAGCATGCTTTGGTAAGTTCCGACACATATTCATGAATGATTTATCACATTTATTGAAAGAGTATTAAAGTCAGGATATAGTATCATGCGATTTTGATTAATAACAATTAAAGATGCACATTAATATGTGTCAAAAGACATACAGCCTTAGCAATTTCAACACCACAGGCCTGTATAGTGGAATTGGCAAACAGTGTAGATCCAGATGAGCCGGCTCGTGACGAGCCATCTCATCAGGATCTGCACCTTTTGCAAGTAATTTTCATATTTTTGAGAGCAAAGACATCCACTTTTAATAAATGGACTAGGCAGTATGAAAATCTTTTTGTGACGATTGGATTGGTCCAGGAATTAACATATCAAAATCCATTCCAGTTACTTAGGGGTGAAAGGGTTAATAATGATTCAGTGGGATTCCCGATATGGATGGTGTGGTAAAGCAAGATCACCAATAATAACAACATTGTTATTCAAAACAGTGTTATAGCTCCTGGCTGCCGGACTACTTTATTTTTTTTGGCTGTAACTGAAATCGGCCTTATTGGTTTTACGACCAGTGCAGATCTAGATCAGCCTGTGCATCCGCACAATCTGCCATATATATTGCTTTTTATACAACTGAGTATATTTTATAGAAATTAAAAAATAATAGCTTTAAACAAATATTGTGTTTACTTTTTATTATAATTTGATAGTAATAGGACAGAATATTCTGCATCAAATGAAGTGATCGGTGGAAGAAAGGGGCTAACTCCACCACATGTGGAAGACTCGGACCTAGGACCCAATACTTGGCTCATTTGGAAAACGTTACCCCACCCATCCATTAAATGGGTGGGTGGGGTAACGTTTTCCAAATGAGCCAAGTATTGGGTCCTAGGTCCGAGTTTTCCACCCGTGTGAACTACACGAGGAAGTTAGCCACTTACTCCTTCAAATGATAACTTTCTGCTCTGCTGATTTTAGTTCTCATGAGTCAAGCTCAAGTTGTTGCGGGTACCTTATTTCGGCCTCCTGAGACCATTATTTATAGAGATTGGACTATCGCGTACAGCGATTTTGACGAGATGCAGCTAATTTACCCTGGAAAATTGAATAGCAACACCTGCCAATGTGTCCGTCTTCGGAGATTTAGCCATTTACGAGTTGTTTCGAGAAAACCTGCATTTTGCTGGAAAGAAGGAAAGGTGGGTGCACTCAGATCCAAAAACAGCCCCGAAATCGGTCGGAAATGCAGCTTATATATAGCCACCAAAAGAGATACATGAACACTCACATGCCCTGGTATAGTAGCGCTGACATACAGTCATACTGCACATTCACAAATCACTCAGGAAGACCCAAATATGTTAAACCCTAGTGCACTCCATCTTTCCTTATTACCATCAAAATGTAGGTTTTCTCGAAATAACACCTGTTTGTTTTTTTTTAAAATCCCGGCTATTGCATTGGCGTTTTTGAATGACATTTTCAAAGTTAAGTTTTTGCGTTTAAATCTGTTTCCCAGTTACTATACCACCTAGAACCACAATACTTGCATAGTTATATACATGTATTATCCAATTGTCTATACATTGAAGAAAACCCGATCTTCGTGGCTTTGCCTGTCACCTGTTCTTACCTGGTACAATGCAGCCCATCAATAGCAGGTTCCTGTGACGTACTGTACCCATCATGGGAGAACAGGCTATGCAAACGGTGTGGACGGAGAGAGGCCGTCAACGGTATTGCAAAGGCCATCCGATATATCACAAGGCCATGTGACTGGTATGTGACGGCGACTGGAGAGATGGGTCTTATGGGATTTGTTAACAATGTAGCACCTGATCTAATAGCACACTAGTGTAGCCTGATAACGATCTATATTGCTGATTAGAAGGATGATGGTTGTTAGCCGGTATTTGTTTTTGTTTTTTTTATAAATCTCGGCTATTGGATTGGCTGAAGCAGGGCGGGCGGGCGGCGGTGTCCACGATGTTAAGTTTTGAGTAATCGATTTAGCCATTTTCAATATTAAATGTTCGCGTTTTGTCCATTTCTCTGTTACTGTACCACCTAGGACCACCATACTTGCACAACCTCATAACCACCGGGTGTCCACCACATACCACTATCCAACATGTGACCTTTTTATTACCTTGACCTATTTTTTTCGAGTTTAAGTCTGTTTATCACTTACTATAACACATATAACCACCATATTTGCACAATTATATGTTATCCAATTATCTATGCTTTGAAGAAAACCCGGCCTTCGTGGCTTTGCCTCGTCTCTTGTTTTATTATTGGAATGACGAACACTGAAGATCCTGATCAGAGTGCGAATGCACGGGCTGATCTGGATCTCCAATAGTCGCAAATGCCATAAATTACATTTCTCCAGTCACTGTCACATTTCAGGTGTACTAGGCGAGACGCCCATATCACGTATCATTCTTACTGATTTATTTTAAACATAAATGCTTCCTACATTTGATTGGATATATGCATATATATTTAAAAATTGCCTCGTTACTGTATCCCCACACATGCAGTGTCCAACTCGGTCATCTGTATGTGTTCGAGCCATCAGCCAGTTTCAGCTCTTATGACATTTGACAAAGAACGGAAAATGCAAAGTAAAACATAATAATGTAGCTAACAATATAAGTAGAAAAGCCAGGGCAACGATGCTTATTTTGCGACGCATTAAACCAGCTGGCACCTTCCCAAATCGGCGACATTATCAAATATCAAGGATTGCATAATTATACTTTAAAGGTACATCATTTAGTAATAGTTATGTTACTGAATACTGATAGTGACTCGCGGTGGTATCAGGCTATTTTCATATGTAAATGAGGCATGATATTTTTTTTGTAATTTATACTAATTAAATGCGTCACCTGAAAGAAAAAAAGATTTGCGACAGATTATAAAGTATGATCATTCACATCAAAAATATATATACAGAGAATAAATATTATTGTCCGTTAACATTTTAAGGAAACACGGTTATCGTCCCTGATATCAGTGAGGACATTTAGGACTAATATAAAATGTATACTAATGACAATAAATACGTGGGGTAATGGTGAATTAATGTTTATTTTGTCAGAAAATGTCTCAGATGATGTCTGATATAAAGAACAGTTTGTGCCTAGTTAACCCTATTTAGGCCCTGGGCGTACCGGCATAAATAGGGTTTTTAGTACCATCTCTGAGCACCAAAGAGTTTTGTTACCAATGTGACTAAACATGTATACTCTATATATTCCGGCATGATAGACCTCCAGAAGTAGTAGCTTAAGCCTAGTAATTTACATAAACAAGATGGCCGCCAATGAAAAAGTACTTTACTACATGTAGGGGCATATCGTGTTGTGGAAGCAATTTTAAAAGCACAAATACAATAAACTTCCGGCATTTAATACGTCATAGACGACTAAATGTTTATCAATCCATTTTATTAGGAATATGATGTACAGAAACCAACATGGCCGCCATTTTACACGAATTCTATTAATTATTTAAAGAAACAGGCACGTATGAGCAATTAAGTGTTGACACCACACACATATATAAAACTAACATAGTCACAAGGTGTTTAGCATATTGGTATTAATTTTAATGCGCAACAAAAACATAACATTTGTGGCATGAAGGTGTAATATCGAATATACAATATGGCTAACCTTTTTAAATGCATATCCAGTTTCTGGGATATGTATACGAAACGTCGTTGTTTCAGCAGCCACATAATTGTTAATGCAAACGCAATTCTGATAATGTGATAAATGACGTGTTATACAATGCTTATAAACCAATTTCAGGATAAAAAGAGAAGTGTGTGAATCCAAAAATGGCCGCCATTTTTTGCCATTTTATACGAATTTTGTAAACTATACTTATAACTTTGATATCAATGTCGGTACAACATACCCGTTTAAAACTGCAAGATCATACGCATTTTATACACATTCGTTGATCTACAGCTTACTAAAAGCATGAAAAGAAACATACACATATTCATTTGCATATTTAAGATATCCATCACTGTAAAATAGGAACGGCAATTTCTGGAATTCTGTTCACGTATTACACAAAACATATCAAACAAGAGCAAACCGATCAGCTTGGACGATTAAATCATTGGCATTCCTAAAAAAGTTTTTCAATACTCTTTTGAGGCAATTATGATTTGCATACAATACGTGTAGCAATGGAACTAAACCCACATATACATTATATCGGTAGCAGCTGAATAAGTGTGTATTATATATCTGTTTTAGTATCACTAGAAGCTGTAATACATACCAGTTTTCATAGAACGCCTATATTCTCGTGAATAGTTACAGGCGTTCTATAATTACAATCGGTCGATGGGCCGAATGGGGTTCGCTGCGGGAAACTTCGTAAAATGAAAGTGTGCCAATACCAACAAGCTATATGTTAGTTCAATATTGAAACATGCTAACACCTGTAAACATTGATAGGTTATATTAAAATAATAATACGCATGTAATTCGCAAAAAAATAGCTTCCCAATGAAATTTAGTTTAAATAGATTATCCCATATGGAGCCTCATTTAGAAAGTCTCGTACACATATAGTCAATATTTGAACCTTTTTACTAAACGCCATAGTGTCATGTGTCCAATTTATTGGACACAGGACACTTTTTTTAAATGTAATATACCAACCAATAACAAATTTACGTTTAAAAAGTCAGCTATTTGTTGTTAAATGCGATTGTATTTTCATTGTGACGTCATACTATATTTCGTGTTAATTATGGTTAATTATAGTTACGCTATAAAAAGTAATTCCGAAAATAAAATCTTTTAAAAGGTATATACGTTTGCTATATCCACAATTCAATCAACTAATAACATACATGTATAATATAAGGAAGTGAGTGTTGTCATTATCTATTTGTTACTGGCTTTATTTTAGTTTACCTGCAAAACGCGTAATAATACAATGATTGGTCATATTGCCATTACAAGTACTGGTCCAAGCCATCGTGAAATTATTGCTGTCTTCATTGTTGATAAGCTCTAAATACGGAAATACAGATACTCATTGTGTACTCGACGAATTGTGAATGCTACAGACGTACATTTCTGCAAATTTGCTCAAGTTGAGTGGAAAATACGGCGACAGCCAAGACGCATCAATAATTGACCTACAGTTTACATAAGTCTACTAGCTGCCAGCCACGAAACATTCGTTTCAGCCTAAATTCAGGTAGGAATTATTTCTTTATTACTGTTGACCAATATTTGAATCGTGCTGACTTCGACAGCACTTTTAACCACAGGCTACTAAAATAATTCCATTGTATTCAATCTAACATGAATTCAAGTGGGTGGGGGATATTCAACATTGCCTGTGCTTTTAACAATCATCAATGTGTCCAAAAATACACACACATGTGCCGAGTCATTGGTTTTCGCGACCAATGTTGTTTCCACAATTGTTGTTTAAATAGCTAATTTATGGTGCATCTCGGACTCTGCGTGTTTGTGGCACCTCGATACTTGTAGATTCACTTTGAATATATGTTTTCAGTCCAACAAGTCAATTCATTATCTACTTAGGCTATTATCTGTTATCTATTGTCTGTATGGTCATGACACCGGTTTTCGGGGTTGTCGGGAGTTTTCGGGGTATTCACATATTTTGTAATTTGTAGACATGTGTGCAGCCGCGATGTGCTTTACGTCACGTTTAGCCACTTAAAAATAGGCTTTTAGCCACTTAAAAAAAGACACTACTTTCATCCCCTCCCCGCCCAGAGAGTCAAAATTACTCAAATGTGTTTAAAAAAAAAACTGTAACAACAGTGATGAAATAAGTAAAAAATTGAGGTGTGCGAATCCAGGTACACTGCATTTGCACAGCGGTGACTTTTCCCCGAAATATCATGAATATAGGCCGGTGCAGTATTTCTATTAAGTAAGTGTACTCGGCTTCGCACCGTGTATGTGGCTTTGCACACACCAATATTTTACATGTCTGATTATTCATGTTCTTTTCTTAAGACAAGTGTTTTCAGAAAGTCACATGTTTACACGATTTAGAAAACTATAACAACAGTGACCAAGCAAGTAAAACAATTGAAATGCAGTATTTGTATTAAGTATTTGTATTGCAGTGGGTGGGCTTCCTAAAATTTATTTATATTTGAATGTGTATTATTGGTTTATGAAGCTTTTTTTAACAGATCTGTTGTTGATCTATTAATTTAGTAAGCAGGACCACTAATCATTTTGACCATGTTCTGAATAACTTTTTACCAAACTATCGGAATGGGATAAAATTGTGACTTAGTATACCGTTAATCAGCTGATTTATTCCAAAATCAACATAATTTATTCTGACGTAAGCTGGGCAAAACATTACGTGAATTGTGCATTAGCCGGTGCGCAGAATTAGCCGAAATGACATTTTTTATATGCAGATCAGAATGTCAGTTTTCATTGGTTTGATACATGTACAGATATGTATGTCAGTGATTCTATATTTTATGTACATCTGGTGTCCCGGTGTAATTTACTGACAAATCACACAATTTATAAGGAAAATTATTTTTTTTTTCAGTAAAGAAACTATGTATAATACCAATCCATTAAGAAAACAGTATTTACAATTCTTGTTATGTGTGTTTAGTTATTATTTTCTGTTGTTGGCATATGTATGGTGCACCAAATGGGCATTTCCCGATCATCAATCAGCACAGTTCACAGGCCCGTAATTCTCAAATCTTGTCCATTTGTACTTTGCTATACATTCAACATTGCATCTGAATTAAAATAGTTTAACATTGACATTAAACTTATTCTGCAATAAATTTGCCTTTTGTTGTCAAAAATACTGACGTTAATGTATCTGTCCCGCGAAATCGAATCATTACCGTTATGCTGAACAAAAAATGTAAAATCAGAGTAACCTCCCTTTCCTACTCTCAGCTACTAATGCAATGAACACTGTTTATGGGCACCCGATTTATATATAAACACGGTGGTAACACAACTTAAGTCATTGCCGAGAACGAGGCCGGTCTGTATTCGGAATTTTAAGGTTACACATTACATGCATCATTACCGTTCACGGTTTATACACGTCCATATGTATGTAGGTCGACTGAAACCAAAATGGGTAGATAGACACACTTACAACGTTGTCTTTGCATATTCTACCTTCATGATGCGTTGTATACAGAGGGGTGAAAAATGGGAGTTTTTGAAGAAAAATCATTACCGTTACGGTCATTTCCGTTACAAAAGTGTGTAACGGTAATGACGATCGTGTAACGGCAATGATAAATTACCATACTAACCAGTCAGTTGATGCGTCAATTAGATATAAACCAGGTCCCATCAGTTGTCGGTCAGTAATGGCACATTTATTCAGACCTACAACATTTATATATCAGGATTTAATTAGTAAAAGCTCTGAAACAACAAAAAACAGACACAGCTTCAAGGAGTGTGGGTTTCTATTGGCAATCACATTAAAAGTAAACACTAACTAACTTGAAGTTATATTGTACAGCATATTCAAAGTATAAATATGTTTGTTATATATGCTGTATTAGTATTTTAAATAAATGGAAAGTCATTACCGTTACGTTTTGTCATTACCGTTACATAGTCATTGCCATTACGCCCATATTTTTGGAGGCTGTGCTATTAATTAAATGTAGCTTTATAACGATATTTGGTACATGTGGTAAAACACGGCATTCATTAGTTGCCAAGCTATTTTGTTTTGCTTAACTTTACTGATTCATATTAAATACATGTTGTTGGGTTACCATAAATGAGAAATTCCACGACTTGCTACTAAATTTCTCTGTTTCGCACTAATACAATTAGCTTACCATATTCTTGACACTTTACTAAATAGATACCCCTTCAGTTGTATGTTTTATGCCGTTGAAAAGAAAAAAATGTAAATGTAAAGCTATATTTACGTCATGTAAATGTACGTAACTGAAATTACATTTCTGAGACCCCTGGTCCCTTGAAGTGGAAATAAAATTAAAAACATGACGAGAACAATTGGCTATACTATTATAAATGTAACAACTGGACTGTCACCCAATGGAATAAACACAGTTTAATGAATTATTGGTTCTACATCGAAACTAGAAAAACGGCACCAATATGTACATACAATATAGAATCACTGATGTCTCATTATTATTGAACCATGTTATTGTAGTTGCGAACAATAACTCTTGCAATCTACTCCTGTACCGTCTGTAGCAGAGTTATTATTCCATTCATACATGAAGGCTTCCTCTACATAATAGCTAATCAGATCTGATTTACACTTTAGTTGTTAATTGTGACACAATTTGTGTATTTTCCATCTGAAAAACAATATTATAAAAGTAATACGTATGGATCACGATTTGCCTGGTTTGGCCCTCAGGTACGTTTTCATCTTTCGCTCTTTGTGTTACCTGGGAGTTGAATTGGGTTATTGCCCATTATAGAAGTAGTAAGATTATTACTGATCCTACTGCTTTTGGGAGGGGCCATGTGATTCTGGTGTGGCGAGGACCTGGCATCAGATCAGGATCATCCTGAGTTCAGGGCTGAGTATATAGTTCTTATATTGTAAATATTCATTTCTGATTTTAGGATTTTCCCCCCATTTGTACATGTACTTGAACATGTACTTGTACAGGTAATATATGGGATTTATTACTAAACCTATTGACCCGGCCTTAAATGTCCGCATCTGTTGATAGGCCGTTAGACCCAAACAAACAAATAAAAATGATATATGTAGGCTTCCTCTACAGAATAGCTAATCAGATCTGATTTACACTTTAGTTGTTAATTGTGACCTAATTTGTATATTTTCCATCTGAAAAAAAAACTATTATAAAAGTAATACAAAACTTTACGTGGGTGGTGGTCGGGAGAACGAGACGACGTAAATTAACGGTAGTGGTTCCTCCATATAGGAATCACTATTTGCCTGGTTTGACCCTTCAGTACATCTTTATCTTTGGCTCTTTTGTTACCTGGGAGTTGAATTGGGTTATTGCCCATTATAAAAGTAGTAAGATTATTACTTATCCTACTGCTTTTGGGAGGGACCAAGTGATTCTGGTGTGGCGTGGACCTGGCATCAGACCAGGAATATTCTGATTTCAGCGCTGAATATATAGTTTTGTTATTGTAAATATTCAGTTCTGATTTTGGGATTTTCCCACCATTTGTACATGTACGTGAAAATATACATGTACTTTTTCTTTTTATATGAAACGTGAATTTCGTCACTGATATCAGGGGCGATAACCGTGTTTCCATTAAAGGTTAATGGAAACTATATTCTGTCTGCTTAGTTTTGTTATGTGCACTATGATCGTACTTTATAATGTGTCAATACAAATATTTGTTCGGGTGACACATTCAGTTTAATTGGTATAAATAATTTAAAAATGTCATGTCTCATTTGCATATCAAAATAGCCTGATACCACCGCGAGTCACTATCAGTAAAATCAATATTACTAAATGATTGTATGTGTATAGTGGGCCTGCACTCGTAATTTTTAAAACTGGCGGAATACATGTACCGTAGTTACACAATTATACACTTATTTAATTCTTATAGGCAAACTGTTATGCCTACTAGATGAAACCACAGGTTGAAGTACATTGTAACGGACCGAGGTCTATAAATACATTAAATACGCCTAAAAGCGTCCATAAACGAAAAAAAAAGAAGCTAAAACAAGTTTTGTTACTCCCTCTATAACACACATATATATATATAACTCGGTCCGTTACTTAAACCTGTGGATGGGACCCAACTTTAGCTGCTACATGTAATTTGCGAACCAGATCTCTTATTCACTATTCTGCAGAGGAAGACTATGAATGGAAACGTAACTCTGCTACGGACAGTACGGTTATAGATTTCAAGAGTTACTGTTCACAACTATGAGCAATGTGGCTTACTCGCTTACCACATTTATCCAAGTGTTGTGAGTTTGATGCCCGGGTGGGATGTAGTTCTCTAAGCACTGTTTCATGTTGGAAAGTTGCAGAGTTATTTGCTGAGTAATGGTTAATACTGGTAAGAAATTCAATAAAAGGCTAACCATGTACATAATAGTGTTTGATTGTTTGTGTCAGGGAAGCCGTCTACAGATCTTAGCCATCTGGATCATTCGTCGAGCCTCTTCAACTTCACCCTGCAGTCGAGGCAGACACCAGCAGGGCCATTGAGATAGTATATGGGCGGTCCCAGAAGAAGCAGATAAGGCGGAAATTGTTTCTCATTCTGCTGTTGAAGGACAAAGGCCACCATAAGAATCGCTGCCCGAAGACACTACTCCACCTGGGCAACAAGTTGCCAAACACTCGCGAAATGGGAACTGATCCAGTTCCTGACCTACACGAAGCAAAATATAGTGTCGCCATGACAGACTGACATCATCTTAAGATCAGCGACATCTGAAAATATAACCCTCGAGGAAGAGCTTGAGAAAGACAAGTTCAGTTACAAAAAATTAACCATTTAACCGGAGTACCATCCATGCCAGCGGCAGTGTTTGTGTGGTTCTTAACTCTGATTTCTGCTCTAATCATCTAATCAACCTGTTGAAAGGACGTGTCGTGAAGACATGTTACTTTTTGTGTTGATGGAATTGAGAATGAATCTTATTCACACAAATCTGACTTGTGCAGTTTTAAGATTTGTCAATATTTTTTCAACCGGTGACTCATTCTTGTGGTGGACAGAATGACATTTGTACATTTCTGATTATGTGACACTTGAAGGACTAGATATTGAAATGGTCAGAAATATATTTACTATGCTTTTACACATATGTGACCTCAGGTTGAAGTAACGGACCATGGCCTATACATACATTAAATATACCTAAGAGCATCAATAAGTGAGAAAAATAAGCTAAACAAAATGTATTTACTCCATGTGTGATATATGGGAGTAAATAATTTGTTTAGCCTATTTTATTTCACTTATTGATGCTTTTAGGTATATTTAATGTATTTATAGGTATTGGTCCGTTACTTTAACTGATGGCTGTGACTGGAGAATGCTGTTTATGGGATTTGTGACCAGTGTAGCTCCTGATCAAATAGTACACTCCTGTAGCCTGATAATGATGTGGCTTGAAGCATGATGGAGATTTCATTGATGCAATGGTGAACAGTGCAGATCCTGTGCGGATCTATGTGTATCTACACTGGTCGCAAATCCCATAAGCCCCATTTCTCCAGTCACAGACACATACATTTTGAGCAAATTTAAAAATCCTACCGCCAACCTAGAGTGATTAGCATTTAAGGTATTGCATTCAATCTTTGATTCATAAATTTCTGTTTAACGTCCACAGTCTATAAAGTCTATATTTGGTTGGTTTCACATGGTTTCAGTTATCTTCGCAATCAAGGATTTTACTTGAAACATCCAGAATAGACCAAAGACAAACTTTGTAGACTTTTGAAGGAAAACGAAAATTTACGAATTAATGATGTATTTTTGTGCTATTATCATGATTATAATTGAAATCAATGCCCAATGGTCAAACTTGTAACAAATTACATGTGTACAATAAATTTCGACTTTGAAATTTGACTTCGAATGAAATGGTGCAATTTGTTGATATTGGTCATTTGCAGTGCATGATGTGACAAACAACACATTGAGGCATCATCTGTAACACAGTGCCTTCAATCATGATTCATACCCAGGCATACAAAGTATGTCGAGGTGTATATAGTTTTTGTATTTTCGTCCATCCGTAAGATTTGCGTTAAAGGTTTTTGGGTACCCATTATATATGCAACCGTAAATCGCATTGAGTTGAATCTTCATATACTTCTCTATCGTTATCCATATGTTTTATACTGTAGCACACCGATGAGGCTTTCCTGCACAAGGTCAAACTACTTAAAGTTTTGAAATATTTGCATCAAACATGTCAAAGTATTTAGGTACACAATGTTTCTGCAACCGCAAGTCGGGTTGACTTGAAACTTCATATATATATACCTCTTTATGAAGTTAGAAGATCAATATTTTCTTTCCATAGCCCTGGTGGGTGCATGTGATTGATAATTTAACAATCGCGATTCATCCTTACCGGAAATCCGACTGGAGACCTGGTTTGGCCCTTACATACGTCTTTGGCATTTTGTATGTGACAGTTGTATCTGGTTATATCTCTTGTGTGAGTATTACGATTATTCGTAATCCTTTTTTATGGAAAGGGGCCAAGTGACTTTGGTGTGGTATGGACCTGGCATCAGGTCAGGTTATTCTAATTTCAGGGTTGACTATATTTTTTCTCGATGAAAATATTCCGTTCTGATTTTGGGATTTTCCACCCAATGCAGCAGGTTAATACAGGATCGAACCAGTTCGCCCAGCCTTATATGACCTTAGCTGTTGATAGGCCGTTAAACACCAATAAACAAACAAACAACTTTGGCATTTGGTATCCCACAGTTATATCCTTTATGTGAGTATTATACCATAGCTGTTGATAGGCCGTTAAACACCATTAAACAAACATTCTATAGCCCATTCATACGGCTTTCATGCACACGGTGAAATGAAATTACTTTGAAACTTGCGTTAAATGTTTTGAAATATATGCGTTAAAGTTTTAAGTAAACAATTTCTCTGCAACCGTAAGTCAGATTGAATTGAAACTTCATATATTTGTCTATCAACAATCAACATCTATATTCTCATTTTATAGCCCACGCATGTGACTTTCATGCCCAAGGTCAAGGTCAAATTGTGTTAAATGTTTTGAAATATTTGCATTAAAGTTTTAAGTACACAATTTATCTGCAACCGTATGTTGGATCGACTGGAAATGTCACATACTTCTTTATCAACAGCCATATTTTCATTCTATATCTCACCTAAGCGGCTTTCATGTCAAAGGTCAAGGCCAAATGACTTGGCTGCGGCCGAGAGTATGTGTGAGACCCCGCTCACTTGCTCTAGTCCTTAAAAGCAAGAATAACATATCTTACCATACTGATTTTTTTTTTTTTTCGGATACATGTACTGATTTTGTGTCCCGAGCATAACTGGAATTCCTTTTTGTATATTTATCACAACTCTTGCCTCACTAATATTCCCGTGTTCTCCCTTTGTTTTTTCACGCATAGATTTTGTATCTGGCACATGGCGATATTTCAAATTTGACCTAATATGGTCCTGATATATATCAAATCGAAGGTATCGTGGAGACAATCACTCTGGATAATTTTTTTGTCAAAATCGGATGATACATCATCTTCTTCTCATATGTACCGTTTGGCCGACGCTGGTCAGACTTCACAGTTGTGGTGCGTGGGTGAAGCATTTTCATATTTGTTAAAATGGAGGTTGTCGCATAATCCAAGATGGCCGTCGTAGAAAATTTGGTAAAATTATTAAAAAAATCATATCAACCATGTTAATTTTACATTATTATTATTTTTACATCAAGCTTGAATTGCCACTTTGATATCAAGGGCGATAACATTGACTCTTTAAAATGTTAATGGAAACCACTATTTATTCTCTCTATTTATCTTTTGATGTGCAATGATCATATTTTGTAACAAGTTAATACAAATATTTATTTAGGTGACACATTTAGTTGATATAAATAATTTAAAAATGACCTGCCTCATTTAAAATCAAAATAGCACGATGATACAACCTATCAGTAAACTTAAGACATGTAGTTGGCCTCAATAATAATAACATACACTCAAAGCGTTCTTTTATAACATGATCATTCATGTTATAATTGTTCTGGTTACATTTACAATACAATGTATTTTGTGCTTATCATACGATTTAGGGACTGTACATGCGTTTCTTTGATTAAATGTGTAATATCCTCTACCAACGCTCATTAGCAATAATATATCTGTCTTAAGATTTGAACAGATTGTATCATGTGTTATTCCATTTTGTATTTTGTCTCATGCATTAACATGCACGGCATACTATTCAAGAAGAAACATCTATGTGAGTAACACAATTCATATGACAAAATCTAATTTAAGCGAAATTATGTAATACAGTCGAACCTCCCCGAACGGTCACCTCTCTACAACAACACGCTCTATGTAACAGCCGCTATTTTATATTCCAAATGGATGATTTTCACTATATCTAACCCTTACACTGCTTAACATGAAAATTGTCATCTGATGTTGCGCTTTCCTTCTTTCGCAATAAAAACATGTTTTGACAGCACTTTAGAATCATTTTCATCGGAAATGATTCTAAAATGCTGTCAAAGCATGTATTTGATGAGCATTATCGAAAAAAATAAATAAACAGAATCCGAGCACATATAATTAAGCATTAACCTCCCTACAACATCCACCTCTCTACAACAGCCAGTTTTGCGTCTTCCCATGGGTGGCTGTTGTAGAGAGGTTGCAATGTATAGCCAATTACTATAATTTTACATACATCATGCATGCACTTTCAGCGACAATTTAATCTATACGCGAAATAATAAGACTAAACGAAAGTTAGACTTACATTACACTACTGTCGTACACTGTTCTGTTCTGTTACACTTTGTGTACGTAAACATGTAATATATACGACAGTCCATGCAACCAACATTTGATATGAAAATCATGAGTAATTGAGTCTGACATTATATCACTTCATTCATTTAATAGTTTGTCCTTACTCAATGCTTACTTTATCATGTGTGTTTTGATCTGTAACATTACAAATAATGTCAAGATAGCCACGACTATCGCCGAACACGACTATCAAAACAACGTATACTAAGCGGTTCACGTTCTATTCCTAGCTGATTGCCTGAGTGTGTATTTGTGGGACTGTGTACCGCTATTCATGGAAGTTTAGTGCCCATTCAATAATCGACCTACCTGCCCGTATTTGGTACATTATTCTTATTTTCCAGGCCAGGAAGTGGTGTTCGGTCTCGGATGTATTATTTTCTATTTTCCATGCACAGGCATGCTTAACCGAAATTAAGTGAATCAATATATGTCTTAGTTGTAGTGCAGATCGGCTATTCATAATTACAACCCAATATGGAATGGATATGCCATTCGCTCATGTAGCACATTCATTGACATAAACTATTTGTATACACAGACGAGTTTCTGCCTAATCAACCATATGCATGTTAATTGTTCGACTTGCATGCCATGTACAGTGATACACATTCCAAAAAGATGCAATATAAGAAGTCCCTCTAGTTGCAACTACACAAATACATTCTGGAATGGTATATATTTTTCATAAGCATGACTTCCATGGCCAGCAGAGTATGATTCAGAAATGTAAGTATATTACATAATATAACAATGTTATATATTGCATGTAAACCAATATAAATTAAATCAATACTCCAACTGCTGGTCGTGAAATGCATGTGTGTGCCACGTTGAAAGCTCCGCCGCTATGTGCGTGTTATGTGGTTAGCCTGATGTATTGCGTTTCTTCTATACACATGTCCATGTGTCTCATTTGGGTATCTTATTATATATTATACATACATGTAGATTAGCATGCACACAGATAATGAGATATGACAACGATACGGCCACAGAATAATTTATTCACATGGGTTGTTTATCATATCTGAAAAGATAACAAATATAACTAGGAATACATGTATAAACTTGGATCATGAAACATGAATTGTTACACGGAGGGGAATCCACGTGAACAGCAGAAGCAGCTGATTTCAGATGGACTCCTACTATTGTTATCACAATGTATTATTATTCTACCGAATTTGATGAAATAAGCAAAAGTATAATCTTTGACTGCTGGCCTCTTCCAGATCATTCCAGTCAATTCCCCGAGCACATTGGAACAGTTTTCTGTCATATTTATCAATCAATCCTTGTTTAAACCGTTAGAATTATAGCAGTTAGTCCGAATAAACATGATAAATAGGTCCAAACAGACTGAAGTGCCATGTCTAATGGGCGCCCGAGAAGCCATGCTCTTACACCCAGTGTGGACCCGACATCCAGAGTGGTATATCGGGTCAGTGTAAACTTTCAAGATCCGTGATAATCGTCGCAGTAGCTCAGTATGTATATGTTACCAGTCTTGAAGGTTGGTAGCCCACGGCATATATGTATGTTTTATTTGCTGTTTAATCTGGCATATTTATATCGTATATTATTATACCTCATTGCAATTTCTCGGCGTTGCATTGATCAATTTCATATCACGTGATAAAAATATTCTACCGTGTCGCCCGCTTAACAACGCAGCAGGCAATTCACAACGCACCGGGAAATATTAGAGGGGAATATTACACTATTACCCTCACGTCCCGAAACTACACAAAGCCTACACAAAGCCGGTTGGAGTGCCTCGGCGTTTATCCAAAATATGAGCTGAACGTGCGAAGGCATACAAATGAAATGACGATGGGCTGGTACGCCGTGCTTGTCATTCTTGAGGGTGGTTTTACTATAACACCGGGTTCCAGCTAACAATATAGGTGGTTCTCCAGCCAGCAAGCATCTTAAAACGTATTTTGTTATTAAGAAATAGAACACGTAGATCAATGGACAAACACACCAATATTTCTTAACAAATGCATAGAGAATTGTCTTATTTTACGATTCGTATGTGCTCACAAACCGTGTTTATTAAACACGAAACATATTTCTCATAAAGAACAAAACATGACAATTGTCTCCTAAAACAAGAGAATGGTCTCTCGTTTTCGCGATCTTGCCTCCCGCTATTGGAAATACGTTTTGCCCTAACCCGAATTTTCTGTCTGTAACGCAGGTTGACTTGCCCTGCGTTTCAGACAGAACTTGTCCATGCCTGTGTCGAAATCATGCGTGTTGGCATTTACGTTTCGCGCTCTCTTGCTCTTCGTTTCGCGCTCTCGCGATCACGCTTCGCGTTTTCGCGTTCTCAACATGTTCGCGAGATCACGAAAACGCGAGATTGTAACATGTCCCTAACCCGACACGTACAAATCGTCTTACGAAACGATTCTAGATTCTGCGCCTACTCTCCGACTTGTTTAAATTTTCGACGCCATAAATTTATGGAAGATTTATCTTATAAAACTCTGCGAAAACCGCTATGCGATAAGAGAGATAATTCCACAGCCAAGTCTTACTTAATAAAGTTCCATTCCATGGATAAAAAAGAATACGGTATGCGTTTAGTATATGATCGTAAATGTGCTTCTCTGCTGATATCGCGTTAGCGTGTTTCAAGGATCAGATCGACACAACTTAACCTTTAAACGCTACATTTTGTAACCTTTGATGTATCACTCTCCGACACCGTCACACGTCGCAGTCGGTAACCTCACGTGCATTTGATGTACGATGTGAGCGGACAAAACCGGGCTTATTGGATATGCCACTAGCGAAGACCAATACATGAAAACGCGAGATTGTAACATGTCCCTAACAGGATAGGTAACAAATCGTATTAGGGTGCGATTCTCATATACTGTAAAACCATGTTTGTTAGAAAATATTGTTTATGTTGACAAAACAATCGCCTCATAAAAGATGAGAATTGTACGGTGTCCTGTTAGGGCCATGTTACAATCTCGCATTTACACGATCTCGACCTATACATGAGATCGCGAAGGCACGAGGCCAAATCGTGATACTGCGAAATCGGGAGGCGAAACCTATGGAAGGTCATATCCGCCATAATTATATTTGGCTTGATGCTTGCTGGCTGATGACATTTTAAGTTCTATCCGTCTTATTACAATTATATGTGGCTTGATGCTTGCTGGCTGATGACATTTTAAGTTCTATCCGTCTTATTACAATTATATGTGGCTTGATGCTTGCTGGCTGATGACATTCTAAGTTCTACCCGTCTTATTACATTTATATGTATGTGGCGTGATGCTTTATTCATTCGTACTGTTTCAATGCGCTGTGTGTTGATTACATTCTAAGATTCTAAGTAGCTTGATGCTTCACTGGTAGTGACATCATGAGTTCCATTATTGATTATTGCATCGCTGTTTTGCTATGCTCGCTAAGCCACGCCCCTTGACAACAACAATTGCAACAGTAATTTGGGAACAACCATTATGACGCCAGATGCACTGCTAACACTTAAAATAGTTCTCCCTAAAAGTATTTAATATGCTGGTACCTGTCCTACAATGCGTTGCTCTCTAAATTGGTTCCATGTCCCTAACGGTGTTGCTGTATATTGATGCCGCCTTTTCTGTTGCGCCATGTCTAGGTTAAAAGACACCAAATAGTTTTACTGTATAATTTAACCGAATCCCAGCCAGTCTTTCCTACTTTCACTATTCGTATGGATGTTGTGGGACCAATCTCGTCATGTCTCCCAATATTGTTTACATTATTTGGCCACGGAAAGTTTTTTCTTTTAAATGCTTCAAATATGCTGAAAACTGGTGTTAAAAACACCCCTTTTCTAACCTTAAACCTAGAGTGTACATGCCAGGTTATAATATAGGGAGACATGTTTTTCTTTATTCTTTTAATCTGACATTTTTCTGGCAAAATTATGACCATTTCCAGCCGTACTAATTGACATTAAAATACTTTTTATATCAAATGCGAAATGCCAGTTTGATATCAGGGGCGATAACCGGGGTTTCTTAAAATGATAAGTGGAGCAACAATTTATTCCATTTATTTATTTGTTGATGTGCAATATCATACTTTATGATATGTCGATAAAAATATTTATTCAGCATTTAGTTGATATAAATAATTTACAAATACTGCATCATTTGCATATGGAGCTATCTTGATACCACCGCGAGTCTCTATGAGTACATTAAAGATTACTAAATAATTATATGTGTGTAGCTGGCACTCGTAATTTTTAAAAGTGGTGGACTAGTTGCAATTATACACTTATTTAAGTTCCATATAGAAAAGTTTGTACCTACTAGATGGGACCCCAACTTCAACAATAATTAAATCTCTATTTTAATTAGTCAAGATCCAGTGCAGAATGGGTGCAGGTTATTGGAAATTAGGTCCCACAACATCCATAAGAAAAATGAAAGTAGCAGAGAATAGCAAAATGTGTGGTAACGGGTTAGTGTTTTAGGTAAAATCAATGGTGGTGGCCCACCTTAGTCTGATCCCGGACGGTTATTGGTTTGCATCAATAACGGGCCAGTGTGATAGTCAACCTGTGTAAGTTACCATATGTGTAACTTACTATACAAATGTGATTGTTTTCAATTACGTACATATGTAATTTAATTATGATTTAGTTAATATAGGTTAGAGCATAACAAATGGTGCGAAATCGTCAAGACGGTAAAAGTTTTCCAGTATGAACAACATCGTGCGGGTGTTTTGAGGTCACTGACACAGTTTGCTTGCAAATATTGATCCATTACTACCCAGTTTCACTTGAGGAACATGTTGGTCATGTGATGTAAACAGAGTTTCTGTGGCCAAAGAAAAATGTAAACAGTATTGGGGGACATGACGAGGTTGGATTTTTCTGTCTTAGGAGTAAGTGAAGCAATTGTTTAATTGATGCAGAACCAGTACAGACCGGCTGCATGTCATTTACAAGTAGGTCCCACAACATCCATACGAATAGTGAAAGTATGAGAGACTGACCTTATTGGCTGGGATTCGGTTAAAGTGTATAGTAAAACTATTTGGTGTCTTCTAACCTATACTGTGATCATTTGTAGGTGAAACTTACATCAACACCGGCATTGGAGGTGTTCCTGAAACAGCCAATCACATCTAGTACTATTATTTATTAGTCGGAGGATTCCTAACATTGACAGCAGTGCCATCTGGCGTCATAATGAGGCATTACTAACCTATATATTGCTTGCATCATTCTGCTTGCGGCTTGATGCTTTCTACTTGCGGGTTTCCGCGTTCGGACTCTGGCTTGATGCTTACTTCCTGCAGCTTTGTCCTTACTGCTTTCGGCCGTATTCAAAGTGCTAAGCGCTTGTTCTTACTTTCTATTGCAAATGCTTAGTGCAATAAAACAGGGAAACGAATAAGGACGTATCAATAATTGTAATGTAAATAAGACGAATGAACAAAGAAATCTGCAGAATGGACATGTAAGAAAGACAAATACAATTACAACAAGCAGATTTCAAATGTAATAAATACAAATGACGAATGAAATAACATGAATATAAGTTGTAATGTCATCAGCACGCAAGCATCAAGTCACATAGAATTATGGTGGATATTACCTTCCATAGAAACCAAACCGTGATATTCTATTATATTCAATCTCACGTTTTCGTCTGCGTTTTCGCGACCGCGATATTGCGTTTTCGCCTCGGTTGTTCGCGATCTCGCCTTCCGCTTTTGGAAATACGTTTGCTCCTATGTGTAGAAAGCATGGATGTTGACATTGTGGTTTGCGAATACATGTACGTAGAACGCAATTCCAGCGCACATTCTACACACTCATGCGCAGAACGTATTTTTAAAAGCGGAATGCGTGACCGCGAGGCGAGTTTTCGTGAGATTGAATATAATAGAATATCGCGTTTTCGCCTCGCGATCTTGCCCATAAGTCGAGACCGCGAAAACGCGAGATTTCGCAATCTCGGGGTCGCGATATATCGCAGCTGATTAACTGACAAGCACATCACACATACTTTACTGTGAGAAATAATAGCTACGATACACACAGAGACGAAGTAAATCAAACTCTTAACGGGAACGCACACCCAAAAGACAAAACGAGCAGCTTTCACCCAATGTACATTGGAAACCAACTGTCAACTATGTAAAAGAGTACCAGAGACGAGACAGCATTTGATAGCAGACTGTCTAACCTTAAACCCCTATAGAATCCTATACATTGAACAACTATACTCAGAAATACCAAATTCCAAATACCTAATACTAGGTTTGAAAACCATGCATTATTTACCAAATTGATAGTGGACTGTAAACATTCTGACATTACATCTTTAGTAAATCTAAATTAAAACAAGTCGCTCAGCTGGAACTATGGAGTAGGGAATTATCAATTAATTGACTGCTTACACAGATTAGAAGGCCGCATGTCGCGCCTGCCGAGGCTTTGATAGTATACCGAAATACTTTAACCATGGACGTACGCACGTACGCCAATGTCCCGAATATATAGCGCTGTCTACAAATTGGCGCGACAAAAAAAACTGACTGAAGTGTGAAGGAGTTGTAAATAAGTGTACACAATTCGGTAAAGGGACATAGTAAATTATTCTGCTGGTGGATGATTACCATTGAAACGACACACCGATAATATAAAATATAATATACAAGCTCATCATGCATCGCAAGACGGTGCTCCGACAAGCCAACGGAGGATCTCTACATAGACGCCACAATCTCTCGATTTCGCGGAAGGCGAGATCGTGAAAAACCGAGGCGAAAACACGATATTGCGGTCGCGAAAACGCAGACGAAAACGTGAGATTGAATATAATAATGTATCACGGTTTGGTTTCGCCTCCCAATTTCGCAGTATCGCGATTTGGCCTCGTGCTTTCGCAATCTCCTGTGTAGGTCGAGATCGCGAAAACGCGAGACTGTAACGTGGCCTTAACAGGACACCGTATAATCGCCTTGGAAGGCGATTCTGATGTGCTGCCGAAATATGTTTATTAAAAAGAAATTATAAGCAAAAACATTTTGACAAACCATGATGAACAACTCCTAAAAAACATGAAATAAATAAATCAATTGCATGGGTAGATGGGTGATACAATAATTAATAAAACATATGGGTTGTGTGGCATGGGAACATTAATAATTATGGGGGTTGAGGCAAAACAAAATAAGTAAATTGTGTGGGTGGTGGGGTGAAGCGATAATTGAAAAGCATGGGTGGTGGGGTATGAAAATTATTTGTTTGTATGGGTGGAGTGTAAAAAAACAGCATGCCGTCCACACCCACCCCCACATACCACCAATAATAAGTCTGGAAAAGCCCTTACCAATATGCGAAACGAAATACACGACTGTGTATTCAATTTCAGAATAATTAAAGAATAACATCGGAGAATTAGCCAATAGCGTTACACTTTCATATATAGTACAATGCCCTTCTATTTTCGCTTGCCATGTATATAACCCGTGAGACACCACGTTCCCGACAAGCTCGTGTTATGAAGGGAATCGGTGCCCTGGTACCGAATTTAGTAGGTGCATATCTAATTGCTGATAGCGTCCCTAGCCTGTTAGTTATCCACCGGCTTTATAAATACATGTAGAATACATAAACAGCAGCACATGTTTGTCGTCTGCTCCCAATGTAGAACAGTGAGGGGGCTGCTGGATAGCCAGTATAAGTGTTTCTGTCCTGAACATAATCTAGATATATGGTATGTATGGTGTGTTATCAAGTTTGTGGACCCAAACGTGAATGCATGTAATCATGTAAATTCCAGATCAGACTGTACATCCATGCTGTTCGTGAATGTGCATACTAACCCGAGTTTATGTTGTTTATAATTAGTATATACTGCATTTTCACAGAAACTGTATCTAGTTTCTAGGCGACATATTTCTCTTGCTGGTCTATTAAACCATGGTTTTGTTCCATTCACTTTGTTATGTGCATACCAGACACATATTTAATTTGATATTACTGTCCAAAGTCAAAGTTGTGTGGCTGGCACACTGTCTGATCTTGACTATCTAAACACCATACAGGCAGTTACAGCTGTTAGCGTTATCACTAAACACGTGGGGATTGTTTACAATGCCAGGCCATGAACTATGAATGAATTATATACGTAACAGATACGTTCCGCCCGACAAGTTTGAATCAGTTGTCACTTGAGTATATTGTATTACTTCAAAAGCACATTTACATTTGTTTTCTTAAATCCAAATTTTGCTAAACCTTTCATAGTTGTATTATCTATGTTTGTGTGAAATATTGTAATGATTTGTTCATTGGTATTTCTAAAACATCTGAAGATGTGTCCCTGAAGTGAAGCATGCATAAACTTATCAAAAAGCGTGCCCAGCGCCATCTGGTGGCTGTTATATCCCAGTTGCCCCTTTAAACTAACAAACACGCATGAAAACAGATACTATTGATTATAAAACACGCTATCGACCAATGATCAAGTAAGTATTGAGCGAAAATCGCCTGACTGTTCATGACTGATCATGCTGATGTTACTGCTACATGTACATGATGTATTTGATAGACATGATAAACAATGATAACGAGGTGGAACATAATGCATGTTATTGACCAGTGATCTAGCGTAGAAATATGTAGAATGCACATGATTTACACTTATTTATTGAAAATATATATTTATTGTAAGATCACTTTTGCTTGTAAAGCCACTTACGATACTACTACTACAACTTTTACTTGTATACTTATCACAATTGAACATGGAAAGCGAGACTATACTGTCGTAGGGAGTCTCTGAAATACGAGAGTCGTCATATTTTACCTCCTGCCTTCAAATCCCTGCGGAACGATTAAAATGTCAAACTAACTTTATCACTATGGTCATAGCATGGTTTCTACCACGATACTTGTACTATCCGACAGAATGGGATTGTTTATGTGTATACCGAAACCAGCCAGTGCCACATGCCAGTCGGACCAGTCTATACACTTCACCAGTTTCACTGTCCGCAATTCGATCAGCCAATCAGCCAGCCCGGATATCATATCGTGTATCACATACGGGTCCTCCGGATAAGAAAAGGGACAATACATCAGTTGGAACAGTTTGCAGATCTTGATTCTCTTGCGTGTTAGATACATTAGACGGCAGTGTAGATCCTGATCAGCCTGCGCGGAAACTGGTTTGAAAGCTGCCCATGCGACAATACACATGATTATATGCGCAGTCTGACCAGCACCTACCACGTTTATCAATCAGTGAAACACCGTACATCCAACATACCTCCAACAAGCAGTACAGTTCCATGTCAGCATGGTCCGGATGCAGGTGTGTGATGGCAAACCAGGAGATAGAAAGGTCGCAAATTGATAGCTTCATACAAAATGCCCATTTGGATTTATTTTATTACAAACTTATTTGTCACTTAATTTTATGCTAATAAATATTTACACCAAAAATATACAATTTCTATCAATCACGTCTACCTGGTGTACTTTACGGCGCATACAAGAACTAAAGTGCCGCAGATATTACACGTCTATTACAGCATGTACAGAACTACGCAAAACACGAATACACGTATATTTTAGGATCGTCATGATTGTCTAATGCTGCTTACACCGGCGTCACTGTATAACGCCAACAGACAATGCTACACATACTTATAGTTATATCTATGATTATTAGCATTGCAGTTTAGACCATGTAGACTGGTGGCAAAACGACGGGGCATATCTGATCACCATCTGACCATAATAATATTTAGAATCACAATAGTCATAACCCACGATCAAAGAGCAGGCAAGCAATGACTAACTGTCATATCGGAGCAAGCCCTACAGAGTTATCTTGCAGCAAGCGTCGATAAAACATGGCGCCACAAATAATAACTGGAACACGTTATCCCGGGAATTACCTATAAACGGTGAAGGCTTTGCGCAACGCTAATCTACGATGCGCAACGCAGAAACATTTATACACGTGCTTGCAAGGTGTTGATATATACTGGAAAACTATACAATCACTCGGGGAAAACTTTCAGACCTTCACAAAACACCAGTAAACATAGCCTTTATTATATAAAAAAAGTCACGAAATGTGCATACACTCGGCAATTTCCAAGCCGCTAGTGCCAGTGAATGTCAATACATAGGTACATTACTTGCTAATGGAATATACAAACTGATCTATAGCACGAACCAATGCGAATGATGAATAGAATTTAACTTGAAAACCCGTTTTCAGCGTAAAATTCCGTTCAGCCAACATAACTGACACACGTTATTCACAAAGGGAGATAATTATGCATGACCTGCAAACATTTCTCTATCACGTTATCCCGAACATAATTGAAATCAGTTACACGCCTGACTGAATATAAGCACTAATCTGGGGAATTAGGTGGAAGTATACTTTGAGGGAGTAATCATTTATTTTCCCCGAAATGCATTATTTCATAGAAAACTAACGAATTTCATATAGAACTAACGACTGCGTATATTTCATGATTAAAAGTATGCAGAATTATTATACTGAATTTCTTACATTATCACAGCCAAAATGGCTGTGATATTGTAATAAATTCAGTATAATCAAAATTAATAAATATATACTTAAACCTCAAATTATACTTAACTAGATAAGAATACTTTGCAATGTTTGCAATGAAATATGCTACTGAGAGCCAGAGAAGGGCTTACTCTCGGTCTGGACATACGTGCAGACTGATTTAAACACGACCACTTGCCAGTCAGGTGCGTATATGTTATACACCCTGAAATGGACCAAATATAGATTACGGATGACATTTGCAACACTATCTAGGAATCAGTTGGGGCTCCACCCAGCCGTGCAAAGTGATCGGGTCCTTCCTGGATCCCATTCATATTCGCAGGCTTAGGACACAAATGTAGCAACTCTACATGTACCCATGTGACATCACTATTCCATATTGTATTCACATGTTACTTATTCACTTACTGGTTACTTATTTAATTACATAATACGGTACATAGGGCGGCATAACGCCTAATAGTACAGTGGAACCCCTCCAAACCGGACCCCCTCTATACCGGAATTCGCGCTATACCGAACATACGACCATGTCCCGATTATTCTGCTATATAAACACCATTAGTTTCTACCCCTCTATTCCGGAACCCCTCTACTCCGTAATCCGGACGCCATTTCAAGTCCCAAAACCATATTTCAGCGTTAAAATAACCCCGGAAAACCGGAAACACGGTCACCTGTCAGGATGTCATCCAAGAAATACACCGCGCCCAATTTCAATGTTGTTGTTTCAAGCGGTGTCAAAATCACACCGTGTTTACAATAGACCCGGTAGTATTGTTCAGATCTGGTTCCCAAAATGCGGAGCCACGAGAATGAGACGATTCTAACGGACTCCCAACTTGACATTTGTGTGGAAGAAATAACAAAATTTATCAAATTACGCACATTAACTTGAGCTCTGTACAAGCGCTATCCATGAGTGTAATGCGCTAAGCGGCGTGTTTTTTTAACGTCATAAGCGGCATTACAAAGTTAAGGTAGCAGTGACCAGTTAGCCGCTAGTTTATTAATTTATAAATATTACACTTTCTGCTGATTAAAATTCATTTTAATTGTTTAATTAATATGTTGTAGTTGATTTTGTATTTTATTCAGATTTTACATCGTATTAATTGATGAATGCTCATTCCAGGGCCACCTGACCTGTTTCCATTGATCAGAAATGGGCAAATACGAATTGAGGGTATGTTGTGACAAAAACTAATGAAAACAACAGATTTTTCTGGGAGTTTCAAACAAGAATTTATTTGAGAGAAACCTCATGGATGGGAACTGGTTTGCACCATGATAGTACATTTGCCTCTGGATGATGATTGAGAACACATGCAACATTCAATCTGTAGTTCCGCAAGCAACGTGGCACGGCATGGTCTTAAAGTGAATATTTCACCTCGGAATTGGATAATGTTAAAGAGGCTGCACGGAGATATTTCACATTCCTACATAGGTAAGGAGCACTAATAGAGCAGCATATTTGTGTTTATGTAAAAGCTTCTAGTGTATCTAGGTCACAAATGTCGAACGCATATTGCTGTCTGCCCACTGATTTGGAATATTGCATTAAATACATACTGTCCGAGGGCATTTAAATGATAATTTTAAATTAACTGGTCACTGCCCCCTTAAGGGAAAACATGATTTCCTGAATTTGCCATTTCTGTCATTTGTTGCATTTCAATGTTGACGTAAACAGTTATCGACATTGAAAATACCATTTTAGGACAGCTGACATGTGTCTAATGAATGTTTTGAGTCATTTTAGCAGGGAAGCCTCTCAAGCTGAAAATACAACAACTAAATGGTGAAATTCTGATGTTTGATATCTCGATGATTTTCTGGACCGATTTGACGATTAGCCTGGAAAGAGTAGTTGAAGGACATTTCTCTGAATTTGTGTTAAATGTAGATCTACTTAATAACAGAAATGTCTATTTTGTGTAGATTGACCGCCTTAGTCCGCACAGTTAGGACCGCATCTTTCACTGAAGGTCTCTAGTTTACCCGACTCGGCTATATGTGTCACTTATTCCATTTAAGCTGCTGCTAGCCTGTACCTGGATGGTAGCCACCTGGCAAGAATAACCAGACCAGTAGAAGAAAAAGAAATAGCATCTCGGTTAGTGTATTTTCACATTGGGGCTGAAACTAGTTGGCCCGCGGTGTCGTAAACAGTGACCTGTATGCCTGCACACTTGTTTCAGAGTTACTTTTTCCATTTTTCTGACCAGCTACCCTCCCTATTAAACTCTGAAAACCTTGAATGGCATTGCCCAGCTGTGATCCACCTTAAACCATTGTCTCTCAGGTGACCTTCATTCGACCTTGACCTACATTTTCTGCTAGTTTGACAAATCATTTTACGTATTTCTGTCCGTTTCGCACCAAATACAGCCACTAAGCTGACCATGCTTGTGCTACTTCATCAATTTGTGGTACTCATATGAAGCCAATGTACATGTGACATTGAACTGACATTGACCTACTTTCTATGCTCGATTTACTCCATCCTTTTACATTAAATGTGCACTCTGTGAATGTGGCCTTGTCGCAGCATGGGTGTGAAATGGTAGAGCTCTGCTATTGTCTGATAGCTATTATTTTACAGTTTTTAAGTTTATTGACGAGCAATAAACACCAAGTAATATGCTACTAGGTGTATTTTTTATCTCTTAGTAGGATCTTGAACCTACTGAGGGCCCTTGAAAGAACGTGTATGTCGGTGACATTATGAAAATTTTCAAATCTGCCGATAATTTCTCGAAAATATGCACAGTTTTTACTGGTTCAAGGTCACATACATATCTTGCTAATACATGTGAAGCAGCTGTAGTGCTTGCTAAGCAGTGTAGTGAAGTGCTCGTATAGTTTGCACCTCCTTACATAGCAACACATCAGCAGTAACACTGTTGTAGCAAAATGCTGTTTCGACACAAATTTGACCACTTTCCGAAGCTGTACCACCACCCTTAAAATTAATTTGTGACGGGCACTTCTACACAATATACATTTAATATTAGGTTTATTCTGTTTGGAATTGACCACCCTACTAGCAAATGACAGAAAATGTGCATTGAAAAAAAGGGGTCTGCATCCTTAAGGTAGCAGTGACCAGTTAGCCGCCAGTTTCGTATAATGGCACCAGTCCGGTGAAATTTATAAATATTACACGTTCTGCTGATTAAAATTCATTTTAATTGTTTAATTAATGTTTTGTAGTTGATTTTGTATTTTATTCAGATTTTACATCGTATTAATTGATGAATGCTCATTCAAGGGCCATTGATCAGAAATGGGCAAATACGAATTGAGGGTATGTTGTGACAAAAACTAATGAAAACAACAGATTTTTCTGGGAGTTTCAAACAAGAATTTATTTGAGAGAAAACTAATGGATGGGAACTGGTTTGCACCATGATAGTACATTTGCCTCTGGATGATGATTGAGAACACATGCAACATTCAATCTGTAGTTCCGCAAGCAACGTGGCACGGCATGGTTTTAAAGTGAATATTTCACCTCGGAATTGGATAATGTTAAAGAGGCTGCACGGAGATATTTCACATTCCTGCATAGGTAAGGAGCACTAATAGAGCAGCATATTTGTGTTTATGTAAAAGCTTCTAGTGTATCTAGGTCACAAATGTCGAACGCATATTGCTGTCTGCCCATTTATTTGGAATATTGCATTAAATACATACTGTCCGAGGGCATGAAAATGATAATTTTAAATTAACTGGTCACTGCCCCCTAAGAATCTATTTAATACATGCGACCTAAATACAAGACATGTTTGCTGTTTACAAGCTCATTACAATAGCATGGTTCACAATTTAATTATACGCGTTCGTAACAATTACGGAAATAAAATAATCGGCACATTATTTGTGAACCCACCGACCGATTAATTGAGATAATCTGATAATTACTTAACGAGGCTGTAAACTCGTGACTGTAGCCTGTGGGCTATTGTAGCAGCTCGCGGTAACTACACAGCACACGCGAAATGTGTAATATGCTCTTTGCGACCAGTGTAGACCGTAGACTCAGATTACATTGAGAATCTTCACTATGCTATACCCCTTGCGAATCTGCACTATTTGCAATGTCAATGAAAAAAACACACATTCTGGTCTTAAAAGAGCGCTCCAGCTGATCGAGAAAGTTCCACAGTGGCACAAAATACTTAGGGGCCTTTATCCCATGTCATCTGCACTCTGTTTATTGGGAATTACACATGTCGACATGATAAAACACAACTGGGTAGCCGAGCCCCCGTTAAGGTGCGTAATTTGGGGGTATTTATTTATTTGAAAAATGTGTACATGCTTTCGATATGGTAATAATGGTATATACATGTACTATACAAATCCAAGAGTTAACGATGGAAAACATACATTTCCTTAACTGGAAAATAGAAAACCCCTCCAGGGTGTTCGGTTTAGAGGGGTTCCACTGTATATCGATATAAAACTAGTTATATAATAACGTTAAAATATATACCACGAGTCATGTGTATTTTTCCAGCAAACGTTTTAAACTTCCTTAATCGAACAAAAGAATTTTCCAGTTGTAACATGACCCGAGTACGTAATATGTTCACACTTCCTGCCTCGGTATAATATAGCCATGGCGGCGTTCATAACGTGTGTAGTTCTATACGTTGGATTATTATCTGTTGGCATAGCGCAAGGTAGATTACATGTAATTCATTGCAATTAAATTTTCAGGGCGTCCGTATGACTTTGATACCTCATGAAAGTGGGTCCATATACAATTCATTATGTACATCAGCCAAAATTGTTTTAAATTCGATGACGTCATAATGTTATGATGCCATCAACACAGATTCATTTTCATCTATGTGATGCGTTTGTTTTCTATCTCCTGTGTAGGTCGTAAAATGAGACGTAAGAGAAATCACATGAGACATAATACCTTCAAAGTAACCTTTTCAATTGATGTTCATATATTTACATAATAAATGCGATTTGTTTTAATTAAAACTTCCTCGCCAAATCATCAATGGCCGTATCTGATAATTAGATAATATCTCCTAATAAGGAGTTGGTATCTCCTAATTAGGACTTACTATCTCCTAATTATGACTTACTATCTGTGTCAATGCCAAAAATGTTTTATCTCCTAATTATGGGATGATAAGTCCTCAATCCTAATTGGGAGATAATACGTCATAATTAGGAAAAGTTATCTCCTAATTAGGAGCTAATGTCTCCTAATTAGGACTTATATAATTAGGAGATACTAAGTCCTAATTAGGAGTTAGTATCTCCTAATTAGGAGACAACTATATTTTAGCATTGGCACCAGGACGCTTCCATAGAAACACCTTTCTAAACAATGTACAACAGAATTTAATTATGCCTGTGTTTTGAATATATCAAGAGAAATTGTGACAAACTCGCTTTAGCAACCATTGTACGATTTTCCAACAAGATCGCGTAAATTCGTCCTGATCGATACAACATGTTGCAGCGTGAAGACACTGCTGTTTCAGACGGGTTAATGTTGGCACTATGTATCATTGTTCATTCAATAACTCAAGTTCTATTTGACGGATCGTAACCAAATTCGGGACACATGTTTATCACGGCAAGTTAAATAACCGTGTTGATTTTTAAAATGTTCCATGACTTATCTCCCCTTGGCGAACATGTTTAATGTTAGCACTCTGTATCCTTGTCAACACCATAACTGAAGTTCTACTTGATGGATCGTAACCACATTTGGTACTCGTGTCCATCTTGGGAAAGCGAGGAACCCCATTATGATTCATTTTCAAAATTGTCGGATTACTTGTCTCCACTTGGTGGCCAGTTTTATTAATTTGTCCATTCTGTATTTTGTGCTCACACTAACTAGAGTTCTACATGCCGGATCATAAGCAAATTCGGCACACATGTCTGTCATGACAAGAGTAAGAACCCTATATATTGGTTGTCAGTGACTTGTCTCCCCTTGTTGACTGGTCATGCCTCGACGTGCCTTCAACACTCTTGTTAACTTTACTTTAACATTTTTGTTTTAGTTTTTGAGCGGTTAGGGTTACTGTTCTTTTTCCATGTGGTTATACCCTCAACGGCGGAAACATAAATAGTCAATGTTTTCACAATAGCGTCTGCAGTATATGTAGTATGTAGTATATGTTCGCTAGGCGAACGCTAAGCTTGCGCGCTATGCGAACTGATAGTTTGCTATCAAACTTGTGCGTGTCCATCGTCTGCATGATATTCAAGCAGATCGAACAGTCTGCAACATGATTTTGCCAGATCTTCCGGTAACTGTGTCGTCATTACTAAACCTGCATGTGCCCATTGTTCCAACACCAGACCTTCCTTTGTTGGAACAGCAATCGGAAGTGGGGAAAGTTTCACTGCAGCGGCAGCTGCTGGTTAAGTTCTGAAGGAACTTGGAGGAATTTTCTGGATCTACCATTCGCTTTGCGAAAAGGGCGGCCGTGATTTCGTCCGCGCGCCATGTCTCGAGAGAATCGTGGGCCAAACGGATCAGAGCCTTTGCGCCAGCTAAACGGTGTTTAAGAGTCGAGTGGCCTACTTCAAGCAGAGCGAAATAAAGCTTGTCAACTAACATCGTTCTATATATATACATATATAAAAAAGTTCAAAACGTTATTACAAGGCAATAATGTAATGCTTCACAATTATTGCCAGGGAAATGATTTAATGTTTATTGCTTTGCAATCATATATAGTAGCTGACGAGGCCTGTCGCAACCATTCCCACGACGAGGAACGCGATCTCGTGGTCTTTTATTTGGGCATCTGACGGCACATAGAAGTCAGAAAGCTGGGGCTCGGGATCCAGCGGCGCGAGATATTGGTTTTTCTACGGATATGCCCGCACGTACTCGCGAATGGCTGTGTCAACGCTCCGGACCATGCTGCGTGTGCGCTCTGGAATTGTTCTACAGCTAAATCATGGCGCTTGCCCTCCTCATCTGCCAATGCGTTCACCACCGCACCACATACAAGCATTGCGATCGAAGCCATTATAACATTCCATATATTAGCCGGTAGAATTCCAGCTTTAACTAGAAAATCTCCGGTCCCAACTGCGGCCACTACATCTAAGGTCACAATACCTACGTCTCTCGCCGTCATGTCCAACTTGGGGGCGGGCCCTCCGAAGACCATCTTTGATAGTCGAGCAAACCCAATAATGAGGCTCGATATCACCAGGGCGTGATAAACCGCATTCACTATTATTTTACCATCGTGTTCAGCCATTGGAACTGCATTGGGGTGTTCTTTCGCAGCGGCTGCTGCTGCAACAAGTAACAACTGTTCGGCCTCTCGAAGAGTATTTTATCTTCTTTAGCTTTCTGTGCAACGGCCCCTGCCTGCCCCGCTGCCTGTCTTTTTGGGTATTTATGTCGTTGCGGTGCAATCGGAGATTGCTGCTGCTGGAGCTGCTGCTGCTGTTCCTGCGGTTCAAGCTCCGTCACTCTCGCAGGTGTCAACATGTTCTGAGCTTATAGTCCGTGGGCATACATGTCCAAATTCACAGTGCTTAGCTGTTGTCGACGCAGTTGTCAGCGGTGCTAATAACATGCCAAACGTGTGGTAAATTACGCAGCAAGCTGATCTTAGTGCATGTCCATCAAAGGGGTCAGTATCGAGGTCGTCGACCAATCCCGATTGATTGATTGGCAGAAACGTGCTCGCAGCTGCTGCGTAGAGCTGAATGGCTGCCGCCCCTAGGGTTTTGTCATCACCGCGCCTGGCCGCATTTCGTATCGGGCATACAATTTCTCAATTTCTGCGTCTGACATCTTATCAACCTGGTCGGCTGTGAGACGTCGCCCCAGATAATGCTCGGCCTGCCCCCCTGCAACCAGTGCATCGAGCCGTTGGCGTCGCTCCGAAGTCGCTGTTTCAGTCGTGCCGACAGTCGAGCCGACAGTTCCAGCCGTTCCAGTTGTTTCGACAGTTCCAGCCGTTCCAGCTGTTTCGACAGTCGTTCCGACAGTTCCAGCCGTGTCGGCAGTCGTGCCGACAGTCGTGCCGACTGTCACTTCCAGCAGCTGATCGAGAAGTTCGTCGCAGTTCATTGTGACAATCTGATATTGTAAAGCGCACCACCAGAACATTATGATCACTCGCAGTAAAGCTTGCAGCGGACCAACAAATTGATTCCCACATTTTTAACCGCCACGGCTAAGCAGTGTTTATCACGAGCTAAGCAGTGTTTATCACAAGCTAAGCTGTGTTTAGCACTTAGTAAGCAGTTGGTTGATCAGTCTTTAGCAGAAGCTTAGTGTGCTTAGTTTCTGAAAGCATATGTCGAACATCCAGCAGCTCCTCGCGCGTTGGGATAACGTCGTTCTCTCGAAGGCAGTCATCGAATGAGTTTCGGTCCTTGCAGTGAAAGAGGGTGGCCCATTTCGTTTGCTCACGCAGATCCTTGAGGACGGCGTTGTACTTCTGCGTGTAGATCCATGAGCTTTGCTCCACATGACGGCCCGAAAATGCGAGCTCGGAAAGCATGTCCTTCTTTTTGGTCATCGCTGCCTTGGCAGAGCAGTCGTCCATCACATACAGCGTGGGCTCTACCTGAAATAGTTGGTGGAAGACCCGCAGCCAATAGTGGAGCCTGTCACCGGGGTCTACGACGTAGACATCAGGGTCAGCCTAGATCTACTGGCGTTGCTGATAAGTCTTGTTGTGCCGCACAGTGGGACACAGGATCACAATGTGTCGAAAGGGGCCCTCGAGCAAGTCCAGGATGAAAACCTTTTTCCCGCATCCAGTCTGCCTGCATATTATGGCAGAGTGGGCGTCCTTAGTAAAATCTAGATAATTTTTTATTTTCGTAGAGTGCTGAGACAAATCGGCCATCTTCGATGTTAAGTTGCGCATCAGTGATGATATACATGTACACGTTCAATGCGCCAGCTCCGTCTGACTCTTTGGCTATCTGGATCGTCACACCCTCGGAGGCATTCTCTACTCGGCGTCCACTACCGTGCAGTTGGTCGTCGTCGTCGGTTCGCATGTCTAGCCATAGCGCATACTTGGAAGTCAGGAACTCTGCGGGAGAGACGTCCGAGAGCTGTAGGTCTTTGGCCACTGCGGCAACCTCTGGGGCGCGCTTAGAGCCGGAAGCAAACTGCTTTTTGGCTTCATCCGACTGCTGCTGTGTGCGAAGGCCCTGGCTGTAGACCTGATTGAGGACTCCCTCAATTATCACCTCGACCTTTGTGATTTTTGAGCTATAAAATGTGTCGGTTTTTCAAACCCCGAGCGCGAACCGGGCCTCCTGGAACAGCATCAGTATGCCTATCATCGAGCGGGCGGGGACGTTGATATTAATATTCCACAATGTATCGCTTTTGTCTTTCGTCATATTGCGATGGCGAAGAACTCGGTCATCAAGTATGGCAACGCGCCCGAGATACTGGGTTCTAATCAATCGCGCGAGGTCAGGCATCGTGACCATGTCGTACTCCAGTGGAACATTTTCGATCGAATACGTCGATGCCATGTCAGTGGCTATGAGAACTCGGCCGTAGTCGTTGAACATTAGTTTGTATTCGAGGCGGTCCGCCGATGCACTCTGATAGTATGGCATGTGGCTCTCCAGCAGCTCAAAGTCGAGTGGGATGTAGAAGCGGTTGCCGTAAGCAATCGCGATCGCGTTGTCGCTCGCAACATTATCTGCATTGTCACCAGCCCCCATTCTAAGCCTGGTTATGTTCCGATTTCGGCTGGTGTCAATACCCTGATAGACCGGGTTTTCGCGCTCTTGTGCGGTCTTCCACAGGTCTTGGTAGCAATAGTAGACGTCGTTATCGTCGATTGACATCACCTCATTACCAGTAATTTTTATCGTGGTCTTCTTGACGATGGCGCGGCCCAGGTTCTGAACGATGGTTCGGTCCGCGTCTGTCGACGTCAGCGTGATAGTGAAAGCGAGGCGAACAGTCCCCGGCACAATGACGTCGTTAGCTCCGAGGTTGGGGAAGCGGGCCAAGAGCTGCTGGTTCTATGGGAAAATCCTGCGCTGACCCGCCGCGCCACTGCCCCAACACCGAGAGGGCAGATATTATTAGGTGTGTCCGCTTAAAAATGTTATTGTGTGGGCTACCCGTCTCGATCCTGTCTATGAATTTACTGCCGGTACTGATTTTTTTATATATGTTTCTTCAAATTTTATAAATGTACGCATTTATCAACCGTACTTTGTAAATACTTCATATGTTTTTATTTGCGTGAATGATGCCCGCGCGACAGCATGCGTATTTATTTAGTAAGTGGAATGTATAGTTGTTAAAATCAAAAGCGGCCAACAGAACATTCAGGGCAAAATTATCCACTGCTGTGTATTTTTAAATGTGTGTGGGTTTCAATTTTTGATAATGTGTTTACCATTTGAAAAAAAATATATATACATAAACCTGTCAATGTCGGGAAAATGTGGCGATGTGACATACATGATTGTATAATTGTTGCATAAAGTTCTGATAAAAATACCGACACTAAGCATAATAGTACTGATGCGTGTATATATATGTATATCCTCTCGTCGGGAATAATTAATTTGAAAACGAAATTTGCAATTTAATTGTCTTGCGTTTCAGAAAAAGTACATTCAACGCCTTTGTAAACAAAGAAATGAGTGGCCAACCAAGCCATGCTAAAAAGCACCGTGGCGTACGTACATGTATTTTGAATTCATGTCTGCACACTATATAATCCAGTCAGTGATTTACACACTAAATTTGTACCAACCACAGAATTGCGACATTTATTTGAAGCGTCTCGTTTGAATTTAGACGCGTTGAATCTGCAAATATCTGCAAATTTGTGTATACAAGGGCGGATTCACGTAGGGGAAAACCCGGCGCGCGCCCCTCTAAAAGTTGGCGAGTAAAGATATGTTTGCTCTAAAATGCGCCATAACGCAGCGAACTGGGGTGTAGATATCAAAAATATTCCGGAGGACATACCGCCGGACCCACCTAGCAGTCTCCCCAGCTCCGCTTGGTCGACGAACAAACGGTGCTAGTTCGAAAATATAGTAAACTATTTCAATTAAGAAGTCCCGCGCCTCCCCCTAACCTGAAATCCTGGATCCGCCACTGGTATTTGCTTTATATTATTTAGACGCCTCCCAATAGAACGTCCCTTTGATAAAAAAAAACTGTAAAGCACGCAGACATCCAGTGTTTAGTAGTAAGTAAATTAACAACGATCTAAAGTAGGACTTCTTAAATTTGTAAATGTTGGAGACCTGTACATCTGCGCAGCCTGATCAGGGTCTGCAATGATTGCAAAACTACTAGTAAAATATATGCCATTCATTTATAAAACCATATTTACAAGTGGTCAATTAAAATAATATTTAACAGTTATCAAACGGCTATCGTACGGCTAATGCAATGTGATATTTTTGAAAGTCGCCAACAAATTAAATGACATTAGAAGGTACATGCAAGTGGTTGCAGATACAGATACAAATCAGTAGGCTACGTCCCTGGGGCCCGTTTCACTAAACTTCGTACGACTAAAATGTTCGTAAGTACAAAATTAAGATGTCTGTAAATTCCACATTAACAACGTTTTCCTGTAAACAATTATTGGATTTACATTTATTGAGCAGACTATGCTCAATACATGTAAATCCATCAATAGAAATTTCCAGACGATCCTAAATTTGCACTTACGAACATTTTAGTCGTACGAAGTTTAGTGAAACGGGCCCCCGTTGGCTACAATTATGTTCGCACTAAATATGCCACAATACCAACACACTAAATACTAAATAATAAAACATGTTTGGCCCAGTGTCAACATGATGCGATATGCCAGGAACCGCGTAATTAGCACTACCATAATTTTATCTGCGATTCGATTATTTTTCTGACAATTTCCAAATTTTATTTTATGTTGATTTTCGAAATATTCGACAGGTGAACCAGTAAATCAAATGAATTAAGACCTGTGCACAGTTCTATCCGTGGCCAATTGTATCCAGAATACGTGTCACAGTTAATGAGCCAACTGTTTACATTTTCTTTAATAAAAGTAACGGTTGCGTGCACACTTTCACGTGGAGCGGGGCCGGGTCTGGCCGGCCTTCGGCACTAACCGCAGTAGTAATGGGTGCCACTATGGCGTGTTTTTTTTTTTAACATGCGTTTTTACATAGACAACCGGTGCAAGGGTAAAATTGTCTATGTAAAAAACGCATGTTAAAAAATCACGCCATAGGTGGCACCCCTTATTACTCCCAACCATTTTGTTGATTCGTGAATTTTATCCGGGGGCGGAAACTTCTTGTATCACGCTATTGTACCACCCTGAACATTAAGGGGTGTACTGTTTTCCTCCATATAATTTTCAAATATTTTTGACAACTCTAATATTATCAAATACATATGAAAATGTCCTAGAAATAATTTTCATCCAAAATATTTTTGACAACTCCAATATTATCAAATACATATGAAAATGTCCTAGAAATAATTTTCATCCACTTCTGACAACTCTAATATTGACATAAGTTGATGAAAATAAATATTTATTGTAAATCAATATATTGGTATTTTTTCGATTTATGGGGGAAAATTGAATACGAGATATGTAAAGTTTTAATAATATTTTATTGAACAATAACATATTTACAACATGGAATTATAGACCAGATATGATATTCATATTTGATCTTTACAAAAGTACATGCAATATTATGTTAACATATTTGTAACATGAAGTAATTTTGGAAAATGCAAAGACATGGCATGATGATATTGTTGTGGTTTACTACATTGACACCCGACAGATGTTGAACTTTGTTGAGGTCCTTCGTAGAGTGTTCCGAAGTGATGTTTGAACCAGATCGTTATAGTCCTATCATTCTTGAAGTAATTTGATGAACTGAATGTTTGTTGAATACAGAGACGCAGAGTATTTCCTCTTGCAATCGCAATCAACACAAACACACAGTATTTTCCACATGTTGTACTGAACACACTTTGTAGTCTCTGTTTGTTAAATGTCCATTTCGTAGAATTGTTTGTCAAGAAAGACAATATTTCTGCGTGTAGTGGTGGTAACCCATAGGAGTCAAAGTAGATGGCTTCATTCTTCTGCCCGAATACAATAGCTATCCAATGTTTTCCAGGTTGATCAGAATTATCCGTGTTGATTATGTACGCTTGGACGTCTAATGGTCTGTGATTTGGTAGCTTGTCTTTTGGGCATACTATTCCTTTTAGTCTCTTCAGCCATATTTCTCGATCCAGAATATACTGTAATTCGATGGTTTCCATCTTTGGATGTTGATTTCACCAATACGTTACTTTTAGGATTTGTTTTGTTCATAATTGTCCAATATTAATAGTCGGTGATCACTTCACGAAGACTATTTATTTCAATCTGGTTATCAAACTCTGAGAACACTATGACATTGATGACTTTTTCAAGTGCTCTGGCAAACTGAAGTTCAAGTCGTAGATTTCCAGTTCTTATAGGGTGTAGGTGCCCCTCTTCGCTGCCCTGGTCAGGTGTCAAGTCATATCCCCACAAACAATATCCATTTACATATTCATCTCTAGTAATATCAAAT
The DNA here is from genome assembly GCA_029237695.1 of Conchocele bisecta. Taxonomy (NCBI): domain Eukaryota; kingdom Metazoa; phylum Mollusca; class Bivalvia; order Lucinida; family Thyasiridae; genus Conchocele; species Conchocele bisecta. Next base: position 161,191,656 of record CM055265.1, on the reverse strand, counting down.
GATTTGTTTTGACCTAGTGAAGACACAGCTTGATACAAAGACATGCATGATTTAAGATATAATTTATGTTCAAAATCCGGCTCAAATGGACGGTTGAAAATACCATGACCATTACAATTTACATCAATTTTTGATAGATTAAAATGATGAAAATTGAATGGATTTTTTGCGTATTCCCCATTGAAACTAGCATTATCAACCATACCAATGAATATCCGTTTTGGTAATTGCCCCTGAAAAAGATGATCTTCTATTTTTGAGCGCATTCCAGTTGCAATTGTGAATGTTTTGACTTCTACTCTACGTATAGGAATTTTCATATTCTTTTGAGCTATGAGTCTGTTCATGTCATTGGACACAGCAGGTAATAGCTCAACAGTTCTTACATTGAAACTAACATTTTCAAAATCTATTTTTACATCTGGTGCGCCAGTGCCGCCTATTAAACACAACTTTGACGATGCTCTATTGAGTCTTATTCTAATTTCAATTCCGTTGGGTAAATATTTTTCTTGTAAAAATAAATCCAAATGCAAGCGTGCTTGAAGTTCGATTACTTTACTCCCAGAAATAAATGAATTCCTCTTGTTAAGACCTAAATTTGCACCTGCAATGTCAACAATCTCATATTTACCGGCTGTATCTTTCAATCACATTTCACTAGCCGCTAATTGTGTTGATTTACATTCAGCGTTATATGACAAAAGATTTTCTAAATATGCCCGAAAAGGATATGTATCAGAATTATTTGTTATCAGTTTATTGTTTAGATATAAATCAATGTTACTGAAGATACTATGAAAGAAATTGTTAACTGGAGCAATATTATCATCTGCGTCTAATACAGTATTATCTGTTTTTAAAATTTTCAATTTCAAATACATGTAAGATTTAGATAAATCTGTCCATTTATCTGTTTGTGGTGGAATTACAAATTCTATTGGAGCATTATTGTTGAGAAAGGAAATCGGAAAATGTTCAATCCACTGACTTTCATACATAGCAGTCATGGTTGGAGGTACTGATTGAACATCCAACTCAGTCTTACTACATTCACAAGAACCGTTTTGCATCATTTTTTATGTTAGATATTTTTCTCCTTTTTATACCTTTTTGATTGTTACTTGATTTATGGACCTTAACTCTTCGATGTATTGAACACGACTGATGTTTCCTTTTATTTTTCTTTGTTTTTATACCTAATTTCTTCAAAAATGATTTTCCTAGTGAATTCATTGTTTGTTTACCTCGTGAAATAATGACATCCTTTGGATTTTTGTGTTGAAGAAAAATATCTTGAGCTAAACCTATTCCTTGTTTCATTCCTTCATTTTTAAAAGAATTTACTCCAGTTTTTATTATTGGTTTTATAATTGGAGAAACGGTTCTAATTGCAGATTTGAACAAGGATCCTAAACCTGCCCCATACTGACGTGTAACTCCTCGATATACAGGATGCATTTTCAATCTATTTTTCTTTTCCTAAAATGTAACTTCACCATAGACTTTCCAAGAACAAAATGAACAGGATTGCCAGAATCTCCTCTTATATTTATATGAATTGTATCAAATTCAGATTTTGATATAGGCATATAATGTAAGTTTAAAAATTCATGGTTAATATGTTGACTACCTATATCATTTTCAATTGAATTTGATGTTTTGAATGGTACAACTCTTAAAATCGGAGCTTGAATATGTCCTACAATCGAATATTCAACAATATCAGAGTAAATAAACAAATGATTAAACCCCTCATTTAAATTTGACAAATGGGGGAAAAAATCATTTGCATTACTGTTTGCAAAAAATGTATCGTTTACTAACTTTGGATCTCCACCTAACTTTAAAAACAATGTATGGTTAAATTTAATTCCTGTTTTGCGAATTTTATGGAAACTAAATTTTGGACGTTTCATACCCGGAGAATATGAAACGTTAATCGCTTGCTTGTTTTTTTTAAAAATATCGCCAAAAGAATCTTGAATGATATTATCAATTGTTTCCAATACATGAGCTATTGATGATAGGATCCAGGTTGAAAATTAAAAATTGATAATCCATTTAACAGGAGTACCATCTTCACCAAAGCCTATCTCATTTATATCAAATTTTTTATTTTTTATTTCTGAAACATCCGAGTAGAAAGATAAAACTTTTGTTATAATATTAAATTCTGTTTCGTCTTTGCTGATATTTAAAAACTGTGAAGGAATAATTAATTCCGTTAATGCTATTTCCCAGTTTTCTTTATCGATACGAACTGTTCGAGGTAATTTAACTTTGAAACAACATTGTATATTTGATGGATAAATATCCATAGAACTATCACTCAGTAAGGTTACGTAAAATGAATTCATTTTTTACCGTCTGTAAAATCGAAGCCTGTCGGTGGTTTTTTGGTAAATTTTAACCCGGGACTTGGTTAAATGTATCCAAGAGAACTACTTAAAAGAACGAGCCACAATTCACGATTAGGACTTTGGATACTTAAATGAATGATGGCTGTTGTAACAATTGCATATATTATAATTACTTGAATTACTTGAGAAATATATTGAAATTGATTTTTTGGTATTCGTTTACCACAAAATGAAAACTCTTGTTTTTCTATTTTTCCGTTTTCAATTATATCTTGTTCATTCATATTATGTTTGATGTTGAAATCCAACTATCAAACTTTGACGGATAACCCATCCAACGAACTTTAGTTTCCTTGATTGTTTTATTACCTACACGTCTTGTACGTCGAGCAATAACTGATTCAATTTCATATATTTCATCATCTTTTATACCTTGAATTTCCTTTCCATAAAATGTACCCATTATTTTTTCACCATCAAGATCTTCAATTTTGTAAGTTGGTGGTAAACTTTTATTAATATGAAATATTTTAAATAATTATTTCGTCCAGTTTGGTAGATAACCCTTTTCAAATGTGCGTTTTGTTTTATTAATACGAACTAAATCACCGACATGTAATTTGTTTTTGGTTGGAATAGCTTCTTTCATTCCATACAATGCATGTGTAACCTCAATTTCATTTGAGGTATTGACAGAAATTGGGGCCCTCTTAATACTACGATGGTATGTTCGGTTGTATCCATCAACAATATTTTGTAAAATATCAATATATTTTCTAGTTTGATGATATGTGAAATATTTCCACATACGTGTTTTTAAAGTTCTTTGAAATCGTTCAACTATACTTGCTTTAGTTTCAGGGTTTCCGGTTGTGAAAAAATGAATGTGCTTAGATTTCAAGAAATGTTGAAATTCTTTATTTTTAAATTCCGTTCCTTTATCGCTTTGTAAAGAACGTGGCTTGCGTTTTGATGTTTTTAGTATCAAAGCAAACGCGTTAATCAATGTTTTCCCCGTTTTGTTAGGAAGGGGTATGACCCATGCATATTTTGAAAATACATCTATTACACACAATAGATATCTTTGATTCTCATTTTCACCTGAGAATTGTTGCATATCTGCCAAATCAGCCTGCCATTGTTGATCGATACCTCCTACTATTGTCTTACGACGTGTAAAACGTCTTTGAATTTGTTTATGAAGTGTATATGTTTTCTGTCTACTCAACCATTCTTGTATATGTTTTAATCTAACATCTGAAAATGTGTTTGTTCGTTTAATTGAATCATACAAGTGTTTTGCACTTGTGTAGGCAATTGAACTTTTTGGATCATAATATATTTTCTTTAGTAATGAATTAAGTTTCTTCTCTTTATGCTTTAATAAGGCTCCCATTTTTTAAGATATGTTGAATCAGACTTTCTTTTTATACCAGTTGGGGTGACTGAAATTTTTGATTTTGGTGTTTTACGATGTTTCATTACTGTTTTAGGTGTACTAAATATTGAATCCGACTCAATGTCAGATGTATCAGTTTGATATTTATGCATCCAGTTCCATCGTTGTCTATTACCAACTACGTATTGTGGTATATTGAGTTCCTGTAAAGCTGTACTGAATGTCTCCCAGCCTCTGGGGTTAAATCCTTTTCTTTGACGTAAAGTGTCATTAACTAAATCAATAATATTTGACCCCCTTATAAGTTTTCCTTTATATGATACTAAACCATTTTCATCCCAACTGATTTTTGGGTTATCTTTCAGCATGCTTAAAAGAAGTTCTGCCTTTCTTTGCATTGTTTTTGGTATACTTTGTAAAATCCTATCATTAAGTGGTCTTTTTGTACTTTCATTTACTGTAACATGTTGAGGTTCTAAAACTTTTTTAAATGATTCCTGAAATTTATGTAATGTTTCTCCGTGCTGTCTTACCTTTTAACTTTCCGATAAATCTGTTCTTTGTAAAAGGTTAGATAAATTTTTTTGAAGTTTAGCTGTATTTGTAATTTGTGGATCCGGTGAAAGTTGAGGTTTTTGACATTGTTCTATTTTCCATTTATTCATTTCTTCCAGTAAATGAAAAGGAACAAGTGCCATTTTCCGGACAGACATTATTTAACTAGAGCTCGAATACCTGCTCGCGCACAAACACCAAGTGCGCCACCTAGAACAGCTTTACCTATTAATGGTAATAATGGAAGTAAAAATGGTAAAATACCTCCTGTCTGATTTATAATATTTTTATTTTTCTAAATTGAAATTGATTTTGATACAAGTTGTCTGAGATGTTTACGCTTAGGATACAATTGATGTTTCTGATCAGATGTAAGTGTGACATTGCCTTTTAAGAGATTGTGACAACATTCGCAAATACACTTAATTATATGATTTGGTGCATTTTTTATTAATTTTTCACGATATTTTAGGTTCATTAACTATAGCCAAAAGCATAGCACCATGTTTTTTAATTAATGGTTTCTTTTTACTGGTTTTATTCTTGACCTTACCCATCTTTATACTAACAATACTTTATATTGAATGATACAAAATTAATTAATAACTGTATTTTATACAGCTAAGTAGCTTTTAATTTTTGCTCTTAATTCTGGATTTTTAAACGCAAAATCTTTTAGATGTTTTATTTCCTTTTCTTTTTGAATAAGTTTGTTTCTGACAACTTCTTTGGTTTTAGGAGATCTCAAAGGTGTTCTTAACGGTGAAAACCTAGCTATTGGATGTTCATCCAATGCATTATATTCCTGTAACAGTTTTTCATGTTCTTTGTTGTTTTATTAACAAGTCTAAACCAATTTTCAATTTCAGGTTTATATTTATACTTCTTTTTTTTTGGAGGCTGTCTCTCAAATGAACCCGAATTACTGGGGAAAGATACATTGTATGATGATCCAGATTTGCTAGAAGTTGATGTAAATGGTAATTGTGGTGATCTAAAGGAAATAGGTGTCGATGTGAACTGAGGTTTCCCAGTCGATGAGGGTGTATGAAACGGTGATATAGATCTACGCGAATTAACAGGACTAGTATTTGTAGACATACTAGACATTGAAGAAAATCTTAAAGATTCATTTTGCTTTTTAGTTGTTTTCTTTTTAGTTGATTTCTTTTGAGATTTTTTATTTCGTGTTTTCTTTTGTTTTTTAATTGTTTTCTTTTTAGTTTGTTTTTTGGTTAGTTTTCTATTTTTCACGTTTTTTGTACCTGTCCAGCGAAGTAAACTTCTAATAATTACACCACCTAAAAATCCTCCACCACCAGGTTTTAATATTATTTTTTTCTTTGTATCATCATCAACTGTAGGATCCGCTAATTGTTTAACATCTTTTTTATTTTTTTCTATAAAACGCACTGTTTGTTTTGGTAATTTTATTTTATTTTCAACTATATTTGGAGCAGCTACTGAAAACCATTTCAATATCTCTTTTAACCCAGATTTCAATATTATTTCTCTTGTAAGTTTATGTTGTTCATCACTCAAATTTCTTAAAGCATGAATAATATTTCCTGATGTGTATGAGAAAGCCATGTTGGTACCTTGATAGAAAGTACAATACTGATATCTATATTACTATATTGGAGAATAAATAGTAGGTCCTCTAACATCCTTATCTGTAATCCAGCGATGAAAAATGTCACTTCTTAAACGAAATTGTTTTTTAATTCTTGATTGAAAATCAATTAGCAAATAACCATGTTCCTGAGAAGTAGCATCATTGTTGGCTGAAATTAAGTGCGGACTTTGCATTTGACGTGATAATGTTTTAATTTGTAACCCATCACGTTCATTTCTAAATAAAATCATGTAACGAGAATTAAGACTTATAGTTCTACTCGATTTATTTTGTTGAAACATATTTTGTGTAATATATATTACACTTGAATTTCTATGATGACCTTTTCTTGTAAACCACAATTTTATTTTTTCTTCATCTTTTTCTCCTAACATATCATCAAATACTACAAGATGTGGAATTGTTACATCGGATACAATTTCATTTTCATCATCTGGTATACCTTCAATAAATTTGAGGAAATTGAACATTTCTTGCATAATAGTATAGATGTGTTGCCATTCTTTGTAACACCATATTACTTTTTCGGGTACAATATTAAATAAATCTTTGCGATAATCAATAATCTTTTGTACAATTTCAGTTTTTCCACATCCACTTTGACCTGCTATATAAACGTTACAGGGATGTTGAAATAACAAAGACAATAGGTCTTCGTTCTCCATTGTTTACAGTACAAGGTCCAGATGTATAATGATATACTATCATGTGTATAGCAATGTTTTATTTGAAAAGGAATTCTGTTCGAATAGTTTGGGATGGCCCTGAAAAGGGCCGTTTGGGTAAAGGTGCGAGTACTGTTATTTTTATTTAAAAAAAAGACACGAGTACTGGTACAATTTTAAAAATAAAAAAGACACGAGTACTGGTACAATATTTTTCTGAACGAATGTGTTTACGATGTGCACCAACCCCACTTTTATGTGAATGTATTTTTCGTCAACTGTATCACACAGGGCCCTTTCTGCATGTTGACTGATCTGTGCCACTGTTTTCTTGTCCAATTCAAACTTGATAGGCACTTTCAATGGCTTTGTGTTAAATGTCAAGTCCCGATTTTCACACTGTTTCTCTAGTTTCTTTGATAATGTGTCTGTCATGCGGTCCAGTTGAACACTATGTCGTGATGCGATGTTCTCTAGTTTCTGTAATATTCTTTCTGTATTGTTGTTCAGTTTCTGTAGTTCTTTCAATATCATAGAATCTTCTTTCTTCTTCTCTATTGGAATGTATACAGGAACAGTTGGCTGCTGTTGTAGTTGTTGTTGTTGTTGTGGTGGCTGGAAGGTTGGTTGATATATTTCATTCATCGTCTCTGCTAATATATCAAAATCTTGAGCGACAAAATCGTAACTTCGGTTGTCAGCCATAGTATCGAATGTAAATTAATGATTTTATGATCGTCTTTTATACCCATCAGAAGGATTGACCTACTTAGAAATTGATAAAAATCAAGTGACCAATCACAGTGTGTCTTACAAAACGATAGCTGCTAACCAATATTCCATTTACAGTACTCTTTTCTCACATTTAATTGAGGGATACTGGGATAACTCTTAATAATTTTAGTTTCTATGTTGACAGCCCCCCGAAAAAGGAATTTTATGGCTGTATAGATGAAGCAAAGGTTTAAGATCCTTGTCAAAGTAAATCTGACTATCCTTCCCGTATGTTCTAGAACTTACTAACCTATAAATTTTATTTTTTTCTATCACAGTTATCTTTGGACAAATACCAAACGGTATAAATCTAGAATTGTTTGTTATGTACCCTATGAAAGGATACTATTGATATTTGGGTGATTTATAAATGTTTACATTATTAATAGTGTATTCTCCGTTTACTATGCCTATAGTACAATTTTTGAGAAAATCGAAACATTTACATTCTTCGACTTCCGGATGCTGATCACAATGTTTTATTAGTTGATCCATTTTAGCAGGGTTGTACTCTGAACAATGTAATGCTTTCGCTTCAGAGTTCAGTAGACTAATGATGATCATATGGAATTTGTGGCTTCTTTTATAAACGTCACGATGTAACGATAGTATAGAAGCTGTTGCAAAATGCTTAATGTTTAACAACTAATGATAAAATATACAAAGTTATTAGGATATAAATTGCAAAGTAATCTTTTCGTAATAATGTGTGGTGGCCCTGAAAAGGGCGTTTTTGCTTAGAGTGTACAACTGTACAAACTAATATTCAATGGTATTACGACGCCATTTGTTGTTTGATTCTCGAGTTTTAACTCTCAAAACGCCTGTAGTGTCAGGTTTTGCTTCTGTCGTAAAACTCTTGCCGTCCTCCATTTCAAATTCTTTGTAAGCAGGTTTTGGCTTTTCCTTTATTTTCCTCAACAGGTCAGCCGTAACCATTTGCAGCGTTTCTATGTCTTTCTGCATCGACCCTACGACTTCAACCAAATCTGCGATCCGCCTTCCCATCATATTGCTTCGCTCGGTATTCGTTTCTTTGAGTGTTCAATGAAACATGTGAAGTATGTGTTAAAAAACACATGCTTTTATACCCATCAAACGGATTGACCTACTTTTGGTAGTTTGGTCATTTTTCAGATTTTCGTCCAATCAGAAAGCGTGTTGTAAAACGCGTTTTGTGAACAAAGTTTGTTTACACAAGCTTGGCTGTAAAAACGGATTGAAAATCATCCAATGAGAGGGGCAGAATCCTTAACCAATCAAATCCTCTAATTTTTAGCCAATGAAATCATAGCTGAAATCATTTCTGGATCTAAAGCGTATAGTATTCATTCTATTAATTCTTACATACCAGAATGTAGATCAAGAAATTTTTCCACCGTTTGAGAAACATTGTATTCTCCAGGAAAAATGATGTTAATGAAGAAAAAGAGAGAAATAAAGAATTATTACAACAATTCTTTGCAAGACGTGGTTATCATTGGCCTTCCAAACAAAAAATTGTTTGGAAAGTTACATTGAATAACTTATATCCTGATCTGTCTGAATTCTATTAGACAGAGATCAAACGGTCCTTTTCAGGACCACAATATTTTCCAGAAAGAAACACTTGCATTTTATAAATCATATGAATTAACCATATAAATTATAAAAATGATAAATATCAAAACTAGAAAATACATTTCAACTTGTATTCATTTAACAATATTTTATTGAACAACAATATATTTACAACATGTAATACATAGTGTCTATTCAAAATTGTATTAATTTAACAAGACAAATAAATCAATCGAATCTAAAAGTCAATTTTCATCTTCTTGACTGGAACCGCAATTTTCCTCTTCTTGATTTGAACACTCGGTTCATCTTGGCGTTTACGTTTACGATTGTTCACTGGTTTCTCTATGGGCTTAACATCCACTGTGTTAGGCGTGGGTTTCTGGTCACAATCACAAGCCCAATGTGATTTCGATTTACAGATGAAACATCAATCATACATAACATTTCTTGGCAGCTTCATATGACTCTCTTCGTTGTAATAAGACATGAATTTTCCAACACACAGGTCTTGGGTAATACTAGGAGAATCCAAAAATTGAACTTCATGAGGAATGGATTCACAAACACATCCATGTACTTTCATTGTAGCTTCTGGCTACATTTATTAGCCCAATGCTCCGTTGATTGACAAATGTAACATCTGTTAGGTGATATTTCGCCCCCTCCATATTTCTCATCGATGCTGAATTTTGTAAACCTCTTTCCTGTAGAAATCAGGTACTCAGAGTCGCCCGAATAATTGTAAGATGTAAACGATCCAACAAAGTTCCCATTATGTTTTATAGAATAGGTTTTCGGTATGTTGCTGAATTCAACTTCATGAGTAAACGGATTTACATATAAATTCATTTCGCATCCTTTGTGCCAATATTTCATACTTTCGAAATAGTCAGCAAAATGTTCCTCGTGTTTTTGTAGTTGAATGGAAGATCGATCTGTCGCTTGAGAGTCCATGTCGCTTCAGAGTTCAGTAGACTAATGATGACCATGTGGAATTTGTGGCTTCTTTCATAGACGTCACGGTATAACGATAGTATATAAGCTGTTGTAAATTGATTAATACTTTATTATAAAATTCAACATGCCACTTGTACCATACTCGGACACCGAGAGTGAAACCGAAGTGTCACCAGATGTTAGAAGATTTTATGATCTTATACAAGAAAAAAGTCGAAGATCAAGAAAATTCAGAACTGAATCATCAGTTTTTAAAACAACATTCAAGAAATTTGATGTAGACGAACACCCTCAAAATTTCGTTGGGGTATTATTTGATGATATCGTTCATCAAATCATCGAACGAATTGATGGTGATCCACACGACAAAATCAGGGTAACATTAAATCATCCTGCATTAAAGATGGGGATACCGATTCCATTCTTGAATGTTGAAGATTTGAATGGGAACATATTGTTACAAGAAATAGAAAAAGTTATACAATCGAATATGGATTTTAGTTTGAACGATGGTGAGATGACAATCGAAACAACGTTTACCAAAATGCCAACAGGTTCTGGAAGAAAGAAGATGACCTCTGAAATTGATTCCCGAGTTTTCACGAAAAAAAAGAAAACTGTTGTGAAAATTGAAAATTCTAAAGACAATATGTGTTTAGCCCGGGCTATTGTTGTTGGAAAATGTCATGCAGATAGAGAAGTTTCTTCAACATGGAATATGCGATGGCATGTAATCAGGGATTCCAGAAGACCTTTACAACGTACTGAAGCAGAGAAATTATTGAATGAAGTTGGAATTTCACCACAAAAAGCTTGTGGAATTGAAGAATATAAGAAAATACAACAATATATGTATCCAGAATATGTGATCAAGATTCATCAACAACATGTGAAAACAGAATTGTTGTTTGAATATCCAGAAATTCAGTCATACAGCAAAGTGATACATGTATACTATAATCAAGATCATTATGACTGTATTACAAATATTGTTGGATTTCTTGGCTGTCATTACTATTGTGAGATGTGTAATGTTGGTTACCAAAATCGTGAAACACATATATGCCCTACTTCTTGTAAGGCATGTCGTTCCAAAACAAAATGTCATGTGGTAGATTGTATCAAGTGTAAAGATTGCCTTAGGACATTTTATAGTGGAACGTGTTTTGCAAATCACAAACAAATTGAAGGACGACAAAAGAAATCAATTTGTCAACTCATAAAATGTTGCGGCAAATGTGGAGGGCAGTTTGCCGATTCCAAGAAGAATCATACATGTAAAGGAAAGAAGAAATGTAAATTTTGTAAAGAGATTGTTAATTTTGACCACAAATGTCATATTCAGCAGTATAAAAGCAAAACTGAAGAAGATGATCATGAACCGTTTTTCATATTTTATGATTTCGAATGTCAACAAGACACTGGTGTACACATTCCTAACTATTGTATTGCACACAGAGCTTGTGATGAATGTATCAATGAACCATTAGAATTCAATTGTGAATGTTGTAGTCGGTTTCCTGAAGGACGAGAAGTAGTATTTGAAGGAAAAAATACTTTGACAGAATTTTGTAATTGGTTGTTTTCAAAACAACATAAAGGTGCTACAGCTATTGCCCATAATTTCAATGCGTATGATGGTCAGTTCAGACTTCATCATCTCATTGAAAAGGGGATGTTACAACCGAAGGTAATAATGAACGGTAATAACATCATGGTTATGGAAGCTGGAGGTATACGATTGATTGATTCATATAATTTCATAAATTCAGGATTGGCAAATTTCCAGAAACCTTTGAATTGAAAGAAATGGCTAAGGGATATTTTCCACATTGGGCAAATACTGATAAATTTGCCGCTTATGTTGGTCCATACGTTGATGTCTCTTATTATAAACCAGATTCAATGGGGATAACTGCTAGTGAAAAGTTTTTATCATGGTATAACGAACGTGTGAAAAACAACGATTGTTTCAATTTCAAACAAGAAATGGAAAAATATTGTCGATAGGATGTAGATATTTTGAGACGTGGTTGTGGAGAATTCAGGAAGGTATTCATGGAATATGGGGGTATAGATCCGTTTCTAGAAGCCAGTACAATCGCTGACGCATGTAACAAAGTTTGGCGTAACAAATATATGCCAAGTAATCAGATCGGAATTATTTCAAGCAGAGATCCGATTAAACGCAAATTTTCAATTAAAGGTATTCGATGGATGCAAAGTATTGCACACGAAAACAATATTGTTATCCAACATGCAAAAAATGGTGGTGAATACCAAATTGGTCCTTATACTGTAGATGGGTTTCACAAAGAATCAAATACTATCTATGAGTTTCTCGGTGATCTGTGGCATGGTTGTCCTAAATGTTACCCAAATCGTAATCTAAAAAACCCGGTAAATGGAGAATCAATGCAAAATTTATATTCTCAAACATTTGAAAGATTGGAATATTTCAGTGTAAGTGGTTACAAAATTCACACTATATGGGAACATGAGTTTGATTTAAAAATGAAAACTGATAAAGAATACAAAAAGTTGATCGAACAATTCTTTTCAAACTGTGATCCGATTGAACCTAGGGAAGGATTGTTTGGTGGACGTTGTAATGCTATCAAATTAAATATGATATTGAAGAAAATTCAGATGATGAAATCAAATATATTGATATTTGTTCATTGTATCCATTTGTATGTAAACACAAAGAATATCCGATAGGACACCCCGCTATTTTGACAAAAGAAAATATTGATATAGAAAACATCCGACAGTATGAGGGCTTGATAAAATGTAAAGTTCTTCCTCCGGACAATCTATTTCCTCCAGTGTTACCAACACATTGTAATAACAAACTCATGTTTCCATTATGTAGAACATGTGCAGAAGAAAGTTCTACAAAGTGTACACATACAATTGAAGAACGAGCTTTGGTTGGTACATGGGTGTCAATAGAATTGTTTAAAGCATTGGACTGTGGTTATACGTTGTTAGACGTGTATGAAGTATGGCATTTTTCGGAAAAATCTAATGATTTTTTCTCGGGGTATGTGGACAATTTTCTTAAAATCAAACAAGAAGCAAGTGATTATCCAGGATGGTGTGTAACAGAAAAAAGACAAAGAAAAAATTTGTTAAGGACTATAAAGAAGCTGAAGGTATTTGTCTTGATCCATCAAACATACAAACAAATACTGGCCGTAGAGCATTTGCCAAGATTATGTTAAATTGTTTATGGGGTAAATTGGCACAACGTGAAATCATGACACAAACGGAATACATCAATAATCCTTCAAAATATTTTGATTTGATTTCAAATCCATGTATAATGGTAAAACACGTGGAAATATTTGATAATGAATGTCCATTCATATTGGTTAACTATGAAACTAGACTTGAACACACTGAATCCCATGCAAAATCCAACGTTATAGTGGGATCATATGTAACATCATATGCAAGACTTGAACTATACAGTGTTTTGGAAAAGTTAAATGAGCGTGTCTTGTATTTCGATACAGACAGTTGTATGTACATACACAAACAGAATTCATGGAACCCCCCCATTATCAATAGTAGGCTTGGTAAATGGACTGATGAAGAACCCGGAAATAAAATAATAAGTTTTAGGGGAATAGGACCAAAGAGTTATGCATACAAGTTGCTAACAAAAGCTGGGGAAATAAAATCCAAATGTAAAGTTAAAGGACTGACACTCGATTACAACACAAGTCAAGTAGTTAATTAACTTTGACACGTATGTTCAATGTGCAGAGGACCGAAGTACCGAAGTGAAAGTTGTGTATGCATGTAAAATCAGGAGACATGCAAACAGAACAGTAACGAGTGAATGTCAAAGCAAGACATTTAGGTCTGTGTACACAAAACGTGTCATTGTTGACAATTTCAATACTGTACCATACGGTTACAACACATTGAGACATTGATTGAATATACACTATGTATTACATGTTGTAAATATATTGTTGTTCAATAAAATATTGTTAAATAAACAAGCTTAACTGTAAAAAACGTGTTTGCAACATGCTTTCTGATTGGATGAAAATCTGAAAAAATGACAAAACTATCAAAAGTAGGTCAATCCTTCTGGTGTATATAAAAGACGATCATAAAATCATTAATTTACATTCTATGAGAAGCATTACATTGTTCAGAGTACAACCCTGACTCTACACATCTAGGATGATAACATTAATATATTTATTTCATGAGTACGTGGTTAGGAATTTATTTCCTTACTATAATTTGAAATTTGAAGCAAGAGAAGCCTCGAATAGCTTCGTATGTAACTGGAACAAGTTCGATGATTTGCTGAATGATATCAACAGAACACATGTTTCATCGAATACGATGTCGAAGCCTAGAGAAAACTGGGATAATGATGAGAGAGCGAGTGTACAACCCCAGCAAGAAGACTGGGATGAGGAGATCCGACGAGCTCCGACACCATCATTTGCGATTCCTGGAAAACCCAGCAAAAGGTCTACACACAGATTTCTCTTAACATGTAGAAGCTGTGGATCCAAGGACTGTGGTGGCCATAAAAATACATTGAAAGAGTGAACAAGTATGATAAACAGCAAACTTGAATTAGACGATCAAGACAAAAGGCCCTTTTCAGGGCCAATACAAATATTTAGGATAGAAAAAACTTATAATCAGTTGTACCTATATAAACGTTTTACATTTTGTCATAAGCCATTATCTTCAAGGTATTCGCTCTAGAAACAACAAATATTATACAGTACTTTTAGATAATAAACAATAAAAATGATGGGGCATAATTATGAGTTGTGGTTACAAAACGATGTTTGTCTGATAAAGAAATCCCGAGAAATACCCCGACAAAGAAAGACAATACATGAGACATTCAATAGATGTATGGTTGAACAACTTCAATCATTAATTAAAAAAGAAGTAAATGATAATTGTTATGGATGTCAGGTTGAACATCCAAGTCAATTACGACATCAACTGTGCTTATTCACAGATCAAGATGAACAAACAGATTTATTCATATTGACCGCTCTACAGAAATTAGACCCCTATAAAATTATGGAAGAATGGTATGCAATTCTCAAAGATATGACATTGGACGATCAAGAGAAATTAGAAGCATACAGACTGTGGGTACAAATTAAAAACAAAATCCGTTTTAGACCCGATGAATCGTGGTTGGAACAGTTGAAGAAACAAGTCAAACAATCCTGAAAGTAGATTGTTACTGAAGACTATAAAAGTAGGAACGGATTATAACTGAATCATTCTATGAATAGACACAGTTGAAGAAACAATGAATCCTCTGACAGATCTATTAAATCACATAGCAATCAGGAAACCAGTAACAATGAATCCTCTGACAGATCTATTAAAATCACATACCATACAGGAAAGCATTGATACTTGCTTTAAAACTAAAAGTATCAATTGAACAATATCTTACACCCAAGATCATCAAGGATGAATTAGAGAAAATAGAGATGTTTGAAGAGTTCAAGGAAGCCTTATTAGCAACAACGGGGTTCTCCAAAGATTCAAGGAATAAAGTAGAACAAATAACATTTGAACAATGGAGAAACGAAGTTGTTGAAAATGACAATATTGTGAATTTCTTATTTAACCGATGTAAACCGTACTTATGGAATAGTGTAAAGATTGAAACATTGTCTGGACTAACGCTCCCATTGCTCATGCTTCCTGGACATAGAGACAGTTTTGAACCAATGGATATAGTACAGATTAGTGAGACTGAATCAATGTGTGTATGTTCCCATTGCTCACGCTTCAGGGACAGTGATCACGCTACAGGGACAGAGGCAATTTTTGAACCAATAGAAATAGATCATACCTCTTGAATGTTAAACATACATGTTGTAAATATGTTATTGTTCAATAAAATATTATAAAAACTTTACATATCTTGTATTCAATTTTACCATTATATTGAAAAATAAATATTGATTCACAATCAATATTTATTTTCATCAACTTATGTCAATATTAGAGTTGTCAGAAGTGGATGAAAATTATTTTAGGAAATTTTTGGAAATTTTCATATGTATTTGATAATATTGGAGTTATCAAAAATATTTGAAAATTATATATAGGAACAGTACAATCCGTTAGGATATCACAAAAAACGCGTATACAACGCGCTTTCTGATTGGTCGAAAATCTGAAAATTGACTAAACTATCAAAAGTAGGTCAATCTTTCTGATGTGTATAAAAGTAAAAACATACAGCTATATTTTATTAGTCATTAAACTGTTCAACCAACTACATAAGAATTCAGAAGAACGGGGAATGCTCTATGTGCGGGGAACACTGTTACATAGAGTGTAGAAAATGTTATGCAGTGTTGGACACTCACGGGGAAGAACACAATTGTCCAGAGCTCGACGAAGGCTTTTTTGAAGAAGAGGACCTTAAAGACCTCGAAATTTGTGAGGCCTGTCAAATAGTCGTCGATTGTATGTGGAGTAAACTGAACACTACATAGTTTACTAAAAGACAAGAGCCCTTTTCAGGGCTATACACTTTCTCAAGAAATGAATACCTTACATACTGCTCTTATTGGTTCAGGGTGACACTATAGCGTAATACAAGAAGTTTTCACCCGGATAAAATTCACGAATCTCCATCAAAATGCTTCAGGGGTGCCACTATGGCGTGGTTTTATACCACTATAGAGTAATACAAGAAGTTACCACCCCTGATAATGGGAGTAATAAGGGGTGCCACCTATGGTGTGGTTTTTTAACATGCGTTTTTTACATAGACAATTTTACCCTTGCACCGGTTGTCTATGTAAAAACGCATGTTAACAAAAAAAACACGCCATAGTGGCACCCATTACTACTTACGTATTTCCTTGAAGGAAACCGAAGAAAAAAAAGACAACTATCTGAACCACTATGAAAACAACTGTACAATTCTGCCACGCATATCCAACATTAAACTATTTGTGAGCCGTAAAGCGTCCGGCTATTAATAGGATAACTTATTGCAATGACGCAACAAGTGTCAAAATCCGACGTGACGTTGGTAAATTTATGCGTAACTTTGCGACGTTATTTTCAGCCTTTCATGACCTTGTTATTAAGGCTGGTTTTCAGAGAGCGCGGCCCATATATAAAGTTCAAAACTTTATTGCATGGTAATAATTTAATAAAGGGAAATGATTTAATGCTTATTGCTTTGCAATAATATATAGTAGCTGACGAGGCCTGTCGCAACCATTCCCACGACGACGAACGCGATCTCACGGTCTTTTTGGGCATCTGACGGCACATAAAAGTCTGAAATCTGGGGCTCGGGATCCAGCGGCGCGAGATTTTTGTTTTTCTGCGGATATGCACGCGCGTACTCGCGGATGACGGCGTTGATCCAGTCCAGACGGGCGGGTCGTTTTCGGGACCATGCTGCGTGTTCGACAGCTAAATCATGACGCTTGCGCTCTTCATCTACGTCCGATGTTCGCAGATTCGAGAATAGAAAGTTGCTACCGCTGAATGCCAATGCGTTCACCATATAATATAAACTCTGAGAACAGTGGAATCTCTCTAAACCAGACGTTCTGACACCAATTGGAACCTCTCTAAACTAGAAAGTCTATGAACAGTGGAACCTCTATAAACCAGACACTCTTGCTACAGTGGAACCTCTCAAAACCAGACAATCTGGGAACAGTGGAACCTCTCTAAGCCCGACACTCTGGGAGAGTGGAACCTCTCAACACCAGACACTATGGGAACAGTGGAACATCTCTAAACAAGACACTGGGAGCAATGAAACCTCTCTAAACCAGACACTCTGGGAAATGTAGAACCTCTCTAAACCAGACACTCTGGGAAAAGTGAAACCTCTCTAAACCAGACACTCTGGGAACAGTGGAACCTGTCTAAACAAGACACTCTAGCTACATTCGAACATCTGTAAATCAGACATCATGGGAACAGAGAAACCTATAATCCAGACACTTTGGGAACAGTGGAACCTTTCTAAACCAGACACTCTGGCTACAGTGGAACCTCTCTCAACCATACGCTCTGGGAACAGCGGATCCTCTCTAAACAAGACACTATGGGAAAAGTGGAACATGTCTAAATCAGACACTATGGGAACAGTGGAACCTCTCTAAACCAGACAATCTGGGAACAGTGTAACCTCTCTAAAACAGTCGCTCAGGGAACAGTGGAACGTCTCTATACCAGACAATCTGGGAACAGTGCAACCTCTCTAATCCAGACACTCTGTGAACGTTGCAACCTCTCTAAACTAGACGCTCTGGGAAAAGTGGAACCATTCTAAACCAGACACTCTGGGAACGGTGCAACCTCTCTAAACCAGACACTCTGGGAACAGTGGAACCATTCTAAACCAGACACTCTAGCTACAATGGATCCTCTCTAAATCAGACACTCTGAGAACAGTGGACCTTCTCTAAACAAGACACTCTGAGAACAGAGGAACCTGTATAAACCAGACACTCTGAAAACGGTGGAACATCTCTGAACCAGACACTCTGGCTACAGTCGAACCTCTCTAAACAAGACGCTCTGGGAACAGCGGATCCTCTCTACACCAGACACTCTGAGAACAGTGGAACATCTCTAAACCAGACACTCCGGGAACAATGAAACCTCTCTAAACCAGACACTGGGAACAGTGGAAGCACTCTAATCCAGACACTCTGAGAACAGTGGAATGTCTCTAAACCAGACAATATGAGAACAATTAGAACCCCTCTAAAACCTACGAGCATTGCGATCGAAGCCATTATAACACTTTGTTACTTCCATATATTAGCCGGTAGAATTTCGGCTTTAACTAGATAATCTCGGGTCCCAACTTCGGCCGCTACGTCTAAGGTCACGAGACCTACGTCTCTCTCCGGCATGTCCAACTTGGGGGAGGGCCCTCCGAAGACCATCTTTGATAGTCGAGCAAACCCGATACTGAGGCTCGATATCACCACGGCGTGATAAACCGCATTCACTATTATTTTACCATCGTATTCTGCCATTGCTTATAGTGATAACAATAACGTTACTGCATATGAAAGGGATCGCGACCAGTATTTAAATGGGGTGCAATCTGTTTCGGAACCGCAGCTGGTTGTCGCGAAAGGTAGTTCCGCAGCGGCAGCTGCTGGATCACACACATAGCGCCTGCAACTGTCAGACCACCACCA
This sequence comes from Conchocele bisecta, assembly GCA_029237695.1. Taxonomy (NCBI): domain Eukaryota; kingdom Metazoa; phylum Mollusca; class Bivalvia; order Lucinida; family Thyasiridae; genus Conchocele; species Conchocele bisecta. Next base: position 161,172,529 of record CM055265.1, on the reverse strand, counting down.
ACAACCCACGGGATGATCCAGGTCGGCGCCCGTCCCGCAGCGGCAGCTGCTGGAAATGCCTTCGGATGTTCTTTCGCAGCTGCTGGAACTACCTTTGGGCGTTCTTCCGCAGTGGCAGCTGCTGGAACAACTAACGAATGTTTGGCCTCTCTAAGCTCGGCGAGTATTTTATCTTGTTTAGCTTTCCGGGCAGCGGCCGCTGCCCGCCCAGCTGCCAGTCTGTTTGGGTTTTTATGTCGTTGTGGTGCAATCGGAGATTGCTGCTGCTGGAGTTGCTGCTTAGGTTGCAGCTCCGTCACTCTCGCAGGTGTGTCGTGTGTTAACATTTTCTGAGCTTATAGTCCGCGGGCATGCGTGTTCAAAATGGCAGTGCTTAGCTGTGGTCAACACAGTTGTCAGCGGCGCTAAGAACGTGCCAAACTTGTGGTAAATTACGCAGCAAGCTGATCTTAGCGTATGTCCAACAAAGGGGTCAGTCTCGAGGTCGTCGACCAATCTCGATTGATTCTGGATCGGCATAAACGTACTCGCCACTGCTGCGTAGAACTAAATGGCTGCCGCCCCTAGGGTTTTTGTCATCACCGCGCCTAGCCGCGTTTCGTATCGGGCATACCATTTCTCAATCTCCGCGTCTGGCATCTTATCAACCTGGTCGGCTGTGAGACGTCGCTCCAGATACTGCTCGGCCTGCCCCCCTGCAACTGGTGCAGCGAGCCGTTGACGCCGCTCCGAAGTCGCTGTTTATGTCGTGCCGACAGTTCCAGCCGTGTCGGCAGTCGTGCCGACAGTTGTTCCGACAGTTCCAGCCATGTCGGCAGTCGTATTGACAGTCGGCATGACTGTCTCTTCCATTATCTGATCGAGAAGTTCGCCGCAGTTCATTGTACGCTTGATCTTAAGCAGTGCTATTCTGACTCTCCTCATAAGTCTAACATATTGCCAAGCGCACCACCGAACATTATGATCACCGTTATACTAGCATTTAAGCTTGCAGCGGAGCAACAAATTGATTCTCACATTGTTCAGCAGTTGTTAACAATCGTTCAGCATTTGTTCAGCAGTCGTTAACAATTGTTCAGTATTTGTTCAGCAGTCGTTAACAATTGTTCAGCATTTGCTAACAATTGTTCAGCATTTGTTCAGCAGTCGTTAACAATTGTTCAGCAGTCGTTAACAATTGTTCAGCATTCGTTAACAATTGTTCAGCATTCGCTAACGATCGGTAAGCATTGTCTAAGCTGCGCTTAGCACTTTGTAAGCAGTTGGTTGATCAGTCTTTAACAGAAGTTTGGCATGCTTAGTTTCTGAAAGCATCTGTCGAACATCCAGCCGCTCCTCACGCGATGGGATAACGTCGTTCTCTCGAAGGCAGTCATCGAATGAGTCTTGCAGTGAAAGAGGGCGACCCATTTCGTTTGCTCGCGCAGATCCTTGAGGACGGCGTTGTACTTCTGAGTGGAGATCCATATGCTTTGCCCCGCATGCCGGCCCGAAAATGCGAGCTCCGAGAGCATGTCCTTCTTTTTGGTATTCGTTGCCTTGGCTGGGCAGTCGTCAATCACGTACAGGGTGGGCTCGCCCTGAAAGAGTTGGTGGAAGACCCGTAGCCAATCGTGGAGCCTGTCACCGGGGTCAACGACGTAGACCTCAGGGTCCGCCCAGATCCACTGGTGTTGCTGATAAGTCTTGTTGTGCCGCACAGTGGGACACAGGATCACAATGTGTCGAAATGCATCACGGTAGGGCCCCTCGAGCAAGTCCAGGATGAAGACCGTTTTACCGCATCCAGTGGGCGTTCTTCGGTAGATGATTAGTATAAATCTGACACGAGTCGACCATCTTTGATGGTGAGTTGCGCATCTGTGATTATATATAGGTACACGTTCATTGCGCCAGCTACGTCCGCCTCTTTGGCTATCTGGATCAACACACCCTCGCTCGCGTTCTCAACTCGGCGCCCACTACCGTGGAGTTGATCGTCGTCGCTAGTTCGCATGTCTAGCCATAGCGCGTACATCGAAGTGAGGAACTCTGCGAAAGATACGTCCGAGAGCTGTAGGTCTTTGGCCACCGCGGCTACCTCTGGGGCGTGCTTAGAGCCTGCAGCAAACTGATGTTTGGCTTCGTCCCACTGCTGGTGCGCGCGAAGGCACTGACTGTAGGGCTGATTGGGGACTCCCTCTATCGTCACGTCGACTTTTGTGATTTTTGGGTTATAACATTTGCCATTTTTCCTAACCCCGAGCCGCCTCGAACAGCATCAGTATGCCTTTCATCGAGCGGGCGGGGATATTCCACAATGTATCACTTTTGTCTTTCGTCATCTTGAGATGGCGAAGAACTCAGTCATAAAGTATGGCAACGTGCCCGGCATACTGGGTTCCAATCAATCGCGCGAGTGTAGGCATCGTCACCATGCTAAATTAGACGGAAAAGTGGCTGCCGCGCTGCCTGGGCTGATAGGTGGTCTCGTCTCCTTCTTGATATCTATATTATCAAAAACGGCCGGACGACTCGCCGAGAATGCTTGGGCTTTAATCATCGCGATCGCCGGTCTACTACTATTCGCCGCCCGATAGTGGCGAATAGTCCGAGTACCACGAGGGCGACGACGAGCCCTATATTTTCAGATTCGTGGGCATCAGTTCCAGCAGTTGGAACCACGTCGGAACTTGCTGTGGCACTTTGCGCTGGGGCACTTTGTACTGTTGCTGGTGCTTGCGGTTTTATGAAATCGGTTTCAGTTGCGGTGCGCTTGGTGATATCCGCGTTCACGTTCCCGTTGACGGTGGCGGCGATTACGATCTGATTATTGTAACCGTCAACCCGGTCGTCTCGTAGTATCATATTGCTCGGCGCCATGTACAGACTTATTCCAAATGCATAGTCTACTGGGGTGCCATCATACTGCAAAATGTCTTGATACCGCTGGATCGCCACCAGGAGGTCTACCGGAGATGAGATGGCGTCCTCCACATTTGCCAAGAACTGTTTCTGGGTATCGAACGCCGTTCCTGTGTCCAGTATAGCACTGCGCGCTTGCGCCTGTGCGTCAAGGATGGCCCAGACGTATGTACGAATGGAGTCGTTGAGGCGAGGAACCCCGGCCTGCGTGAACCCCAGACCCTTATTTAAATTAAATGTACCCCAAGCGTCCTGGATCCCAGCAGCTTGCTGTATGTAATCGACGTGAGCTCGCTTTCGGAGGTAGCCAATCGCAGGATGAGACACCGCAGTGCCGACCACCAGAAACTTCCGGTAGGTGTAGAATTACCACCAGGTATTTGGAGTTTGAGAGCGCTCCACACTTTTGTCGCGTCAGAACTTGATGGTCGAGCCAGCCTCGCAATCTCGAAAGCCACCGGACTCGCGACCTTGACCGTCGAGCCTGCCAACCAGGTAAGTATCAGCTCGGATTTACAACAACATACCCTTCTGACAATAAGGGATGGTTTGACTCAGGCCAGCACGTCAGCGACATCCCAGTGAACTTTGCCTACAGGAAAACGCTCAGGGTGCACATGGATCAGCTGAACACATCATTCAACACGTTAGACGGAGCTCCCAGTACTCTCCTTAAGGTCATGCACGCCAGCGACTATTTCTATGGCGAGACCATGACCTTAGACTTCCCAAACCCCGAGAGGAAACGTTCGGAATCTGGGTACATCCACGAATTGAAGATCTCCATTCTAGATGATAAAGCGCGAGAAATAAAGAACGATTACCCGATTTCGATCTTTCTCGAAATAACCGATTAAGGATTAAACATAAAATATATATATATATTATCATGAGCATAAACGGATATATATATATATTATCATGAGCATATATATATTTTATGATGACCAGGAATGCACACGTGCAGCGATTGCAATCTCCAAAGCCGTCATAACAGTTTGGGCCGAGGAGTGGGGTGCACTGAGCGTGGGGGCCTACGAATATTCATTTGGTGCCAACACGAGCAACAGATATATGGAATACACCATGGCAGTGTCCGGGACGGTTCTGCGAATGTCGTCTGCTCGGTCAACTTTAGAGGACATGCTATTACCGAAGTCAGAGTGAATCTCGTCCTGAACGGGGTAGAGCGGAAGTCTGGCGTCACCAAGCACGCTGGGCATAGGTCAGGGTTTACGATATTCGATGATGACACATCAATTAAAGTTTCCGCCGGTAGTGTTATTAACTTTGCAACAAAAGTTGCTGACCATCCGAGTTCAGCTACTGTAGTGACACTGTTAATAGAACTTGATTTATGACGAATGACGAAAAACTATATCCTCAGCTGCCGTCCGGGACGGGCGACCCGGTATCTTTCAGGATGACCTGGATTGCCGAGATACAACAGATTCTCCAGCATGAGGGAGAGACGCGGACGGGTTATGCACAAACATATAGGCGAGTGTGTCTTTATTGTCAACAATCGTCTCCGCGCCGATCGTGGTGGCCTTGAGTGCGGTCGCGGCAGGGGCAGGCCTGCTTTGCATGACGAGCAGACTCGTGGCTCGCAAGCTCGATGCCCAGAGTCGTAAGCACGACCGAATAGCAGTTCTCGCGAGGTCTAAGAAAAATAGTATCGACGTTATCGTGTCGAAAGCGATAGCCGACAACGATATATCAGATAGTGAGTTCAAACTGGTCGTCGAAGAGATGACCAGGTACCAGGAGTTAAAGGGCGCGATCCGGTCCAAGACCCGACCACAAATTCCTACGGACGAAGATGTTAAAAAACTCGTCATGGAGGGGAGGGCCGACGAGAGAAGGAATCTCCTCACCTGTCTCGGGACGTGATATGCTTATTCGCGTGTCTGACGACTGTGGAGGTCCTGCCACCATACAGTCCAGCTGTGCCAGCTGTTCCGTCGGCGCCACCTTACGAAGCATAACACTTTCTTGTAAGTTTCCCCGAAAAACTACACATCAGATCGGTTCAATCTTTCTAACTGACTTTCCGATTTTAATTATTACTAAACGATAATACTGGCGAGCACGTACTTCCTTGCTAACCAGTCGATGCGTAGCGCGATTGCCATCGCATGGTGGACATAGCAGTGACTCGGATCTGGTCGCTACCCCGCAATGCCGACATGGGCGAGGCGAAACGGACACTCTTCGCATCCATGTCCGGCGGTGCTTGCAATACTCTTAAATACCGGTACGATGATATCTCTCGTGACTACCTGTCTTCAACCACGCACAATTATTCTTAACTCGAACCATTGTGTGATGATGATGATATATACTGTGTATAACCTAAGGTGACTTATCTCTAACAGGGCGTCAGAGGTGGTGACTTGCTATGTATGACAGGTGGCCCAGATTGCTGTATAACCGAGGGGTGGCATGACATGACATCATAGGTGGTGACGTCTCGCATCACCATCTCGTATGAGACGTCACTATGACGTCATACAACACCTTTTTGTTATCCCAATAGGCTATTGGACCTCATACAACAAGACGACAGAAACAACAAGTTGAGCCTACCCCTCCCCCCCCCTGGTGTTTAGGTGGTATCATTTTGACTCCTATATACTACTCAAGGGCAAAGGTCACAGGAGATTCCATATTGAACCATAATATGTAAAGCAGGTGTACAACAGTGCAAAAGTGACATTAGCACGACGATGCAGCAAGTATGTGACCAATATTGGTCCGAAATATATTCAAACAACATTCAGGCATATTCTGAATCAATTTTTCACTTTTGTTGGTTACGTACATGTATTTGTTAATAAAGAAAACAGTGAGCACAGCCACTCGAATCGTATGTGGATCACACCAACATACGTCAGGCCCTCTATGGGAAATGCAAGGCTTTATATAGCAATGAACCTGTGATTTCAGGAATTTAATTTTAGAACATACGAGCATTGTTATACGTGCACCTATATCGATCTGTGACCAAGATATACATTTCGTATCTGATGCATGTATAAATGACAAACGATAATAAGTTGCTGAATGTCAATCGATGAGTCCAACAATAGGTAAACAGGTCTATTATCATATTATAGCCTCGTTTTCGTGTATAATAAATACATGATGGAGTGCACGTGCATGTATGTCACTATTATAGTGTATCTTGGTGCTAAACAATATACATGTAGTGAGTGGCTCAGTGGTATCGAAGTCGGCGAATGTCCACAATTTTGCAGAACTTTTGTTCAATCTATCTGGTCGAGAGTTGGAACTTCACAAAACACATTTCTTTATTGTGTTCCTTTTATGACTGGTTGATGGACAGGAAAATATGTTAAACGACGAGAGTTATCACTATTGCTGTATGACCTCAATGGGATATGATCGCCGAGAACATGCTACCAGATTCTTCATGTACTGTAGGTATGTCAAATGATGGACACAGATGAAATGAACATTTAGTTATTAGTGTTCTTCAAAGTGAGACTAACTTTCTACATGCAAACTGTCTCATGCAGAAGTTAATGTCATTTGTAAGAGCAACATAATTATATACAAAATAAATATAATAATAAAATATAAAAAATAAAAAATATATCTATATGTATGAAAAACTAAGATTCGAACTCCGGGACGACATCATTCATATACTGTCAATCTAACCCCTCGACCACACAAGACTTGATGACCAATCTCAAAGTCACTATTGAAAAGGAATGCAGACACATGTATATTTACTATTCGATGTTTTGTTTATGACCGGTTTGTGTGTAAACAAGTAGCAAGTTATCGTCTGCGGACTATAGCGTAGTGGTTACAGTTATAATTTTTTAAATTAATCCTTTGTTGAGGGTTGTGGGTTCGACACCACCACTGTTGCATCTTTTTTTATTGAATCCTCTCCACCCACTCCCACATATCTGCTGTGGTTAATACATTATTTAATGTAGCTTATCGAAATATTTTATTACATTTGTTCGAAAACTGATATATACGTTTGCATAATGTCATTTGAATCGTCGTAGTTACATCCATATGTCTGTCTGGATCAAACGTATAAGCGCAACAAATATCATCCCCGCTCTGGGTGCGGTGGACATACGACGTGCGGGGTGGGTTTAACCAGCCAAACATTTCCAGGGGCCGACAATTAGGAGGCCAATAACCCCGTAGGATGTAGTGTATACTGTTACATGTATGTCGTTATTTTAGGTCTTGCGGTTTTTTTCCTACATTGTGTAAACCGAGGTTTTTTTCTCATCTATAGACCACATACAACAAAACTGGGGCTGGTTCCATTATTTTTATAAGCCATATGGCCGCCATTTTGAAATAAAAAATGGCCGCCGCTGAAATTTATATTTCGAGGTCAAAGTCATTATGTCTTGTGTTTTTGCAGCGAAAAAACACATTATTATGGACAAGAAATATTGGCAGAATGTTTTTCAAAATGGCCGCCATTTCAAATTTGGAAATCCAGTATTTATTGTACATTTTTTAATGTCGTGGTAGCAATTTCTTTGAACACAGTCTGCTTATATTATTGCTAACTGGTATTGTGCTACGAGTAATCTTTATCTTCAAAATGGCTTCCGAAACTAAGTGTGTTATGTCCATCGGAACATCAAAGTTTTGTTACACATTGTAGTATTTCTGTGGCTGTAGTTATGTTCTTTCAAATGATATTGTGATTGGAAAATGTGTATTTACTTGAAAACACATCTATTTACAACATATAACAAAACTGAAGTTTTTTATATTTCTTAAGAGCCGCATGGCCGCCATTTTGAATTTCAAAATGGCCGCCATTGAAATTAATTTATATTTAACGTCAACGTCATTATATGTGGTGCTTTTTATTATTATTATTTATGATGAATAAGACATATTGGCATAATTATTTCAGTATATTTTGAAAAGCGGCCATTTTATTATTGAAATGCCCGCCATTTAAACTTTACAATCTAATATCTATTATACATGTTTTATGCAGAGATGATAGTTTGTATGTTTCTTCTGCTTATACTATTATACAATGAACACAAACTGTTGAGATTACTGTTAACTAGTATTGTAGTACCAGACACCATTATCTTCAAAATGGCCGTTGTAAATAAGCGTGCCAGATACATTTCCACCTCAATGATTTACTTGTATTTACGTATTATTGTATTACGTTTTTACATGTAATACGTATTGTTGTGGCTTATAGTTATGTTTATTCAAATGATATCTTGGTCAACACATGTGTTTTCCTTTAAAACAAGAAGATAAAAAATGGCAAACCATCCATTTTATCCAATAAAGTGTATATTAATGTGTTGTACATTGCATTGCAAAGGTAAATACTCATATAGGCTCCCTTGCTGTCACAAGAAAGCGTCTGTTACGGCGATATGATGCACCATCTGCAGTCTGTACAATGTAAGATCTGGCATTGTGCAAGCAGACTGCAACTGGTCTCAACAATTTGCTGTCTTTATGGAGTCCAACTTGGTCGCCAATATTGAACTCTTTTAATTTTAAAGCTACTATGCTTTTATCATACAGTTTCTTGCTCTGTTGATGACTGGATCTGATTTTGTCACAAATCGAAACATGTATTGGCAATACCTGCTCACAAGTGGTCAATAAAATGGATAGAAGCCGCTGTACCACCAATAACTGTGCAGATGACCATTCCGTGCCGGTTATGCGAGTTTCGATATTCCAGTGTACCCAGATACAGTTCTTTTAAGAAAATTTGTTTCACAATGATTACTGTTCGCTCAGCTAACCCACTGTACATTGGCTACATAGAGCATGTGTTAAGGAAATATCATTATTTTGCAAAATCAGCAAATACCTGGTAGGCAAATTGCAGACTTCATCTGACACATGTGCACTTGGTACACCATGCTTACTGTAAGTCCCTTTCAGATTTCAGATTTCATTTTAGATTTCATGCTGTGTGAATGTTGTTGTTAACAGTTACCAGAAATTCATTTTTATTCCATGTGAAAATGTTTATAGCAACAGTTTGTCACGGGTGGTCTGGTACATAATGTGATATCAGAGTATGTCTCTTTCAGTTTATATGTTCAATTGAGCATCTTCCCACCATTGTACCAGAACATACTATCTAGCGCTCGTCTAAGACATTTCTGAATGCCGAGACGGCCATTGTACACGGCTTGCAACATTTTAGACTCGAGTGCAGTCAGCATTATGTGTTTATGTCCTTTCAGCTTATCTCCGTATTCCCATAACGCCAATATTTTCTGCGGACATTGGGTTCTGAAATTGAGTTATCCCTTTCATTCTAGCAGAATCAATTGTGCATCTTACTCAAGTCAATTTTACAATTTCTTGCGACTCGTGATCACTGACAGGTAAGTTCACGAATACTACATGTACATGTGCATTCATACCCTTAATAAAGTTAGAAGAAATGTATGTTACTGACTCGTGGGCCATATTGCTTCAACAGCAGTAAAATATCCTGTAATCTGTAACGGCATGAATATAGTATTTATATCATGAGAGGCAAGTGATCTTACTCAATTAGAACAGTCAGTCCGTACACATAACCAAACCGTTTCTGGCCGAATAACATGCCTCATTATTCCTGTTCAATCAGAGTGTATTAATGTTCTGCGAGAATCAATGCTATGAATGCATTAGCCATTGGCTTGCCTTTGTGGCACACCATAATGCAGACCTAGATGACAATATCAACTAGTGAAACACTATTTGGGCAATCAAGGCACTAATCAATGTTACATTGACGCCTTTTTCAACGTGGCCATTTTTCTAGTTTCCTGCATACAACTCTGTATTAGGTATAGAGAGTATTCAACCTCTCCAACTGTGTTTTGGCAATCAATCTGACATTTTACACATATCGTCTACACATGCTGAACATGTGCACATGGCGTTTTAATGCCGAAAAAGTAATTTAATCACATAAATACTGCCTTTTCGACATTGCTTCTACACTTTCCTGCATACAAGTTTGTATAGGGTATATATTTTGTATAAGCAACTCCTTTGACCACATTTTGAGTGTGATTGTGCCAGCACTGCCTTTCAAGAGCACCAACAAGACTTTAATGCAGATGGTGATTGAACTGATTGAAAGCACTGTATCCATAATTAAGAAAAGTGTTGCATACACACAGTCGGCATTTTGAAATCTAACATATTTGTCATAAACAGTGACTTGAAATTGACTTTAGTCATATATATTTTACATTCAATAATGATTATAATCTGGGGAAAAATCAGTTCATGATTATGTCAGTCAGAATTATATGATTTTCACGGCAGCCCTTTTGAAAATTAGAATACAATGGTAACAACTCACGTTTTCTTTGATGATACAAATAACTTTTGTTCCAAGAACGTAGCAAAACAGTCAACACAACCTAACTATAAATACTATAAATACTTAAGCCATTTTGAAAACAAAATGTCCGCCATCCAAGTTATCAGAAAAAGTGGAACCAACCCCAGTTTTATTATTTGAAGTATGTAGATGGCATAGCCGAATAAATAAACATTGTATCTGCATCATAAATATAGATATGAATATTACAATATATTGTATACGATTTCAGGGCGGCCATTTTTAAATCTAGGATGGCCGCCATGGGATCTGTGACAAATTAAAATAACACTGGTTTTGTTGTGTGTGGTCAAAATATGATTATCACCAAAAGAAGAATCAATATTCTACCTGTATTAGAAGTGTATATATACTGAATATAGCATTTTAGGGCGGCCATTTTGAAATCCAAGATGGCGGCCGAAGGAATTGTCGAAAAAAAATGATTGCTCTAAAGATGACAAAACAACATTGGTTACAAGAATGTAGCAAAAATAAATGCAAATCTACATAACAGTATACACTAATGTGTATAGTTGACGCCCCGAAGAGTCTCCCCCATCCCCACCATACACCCCTCTCCCAACCCAACCCCCCCCCCCATCCACTACACCCCTCCCCGTACTGTTGTTTCTATGAAATACCTACAGGCAACAATTTTAGAATATGTCTAAATCCTGGTTTTGTTTCACGTTGAGATATTTAAGATTTATTTAGTAATTAACATTATTTGTGAGCGAATATGCCCCGATCTGACTGCGTGGTCTGTGACGCAGTAAACCCAGTGCACACGTCTCACAAGGACCCTTTGTCAATAATATCTATATACTACATATAAAATGTGGGAAAACGTTGAATCAATTATGAATACAAAAATAAAAACCAAATAATAATTTGTCCGAGGCTCGAACTTGTAAAAAAGAAATGCAGGTCAAATGCATTTACCGAGTGCGCTACCATTTGAGCTTTGGGGAGACTAATGCTTGTTCTTGCGCAAGAATGTGCAATCAAAATGAATCAACTATCGATAACGTTGTACATTTACACATATGGCATTTATTGTTGTTTACAATCACCTGTTTCACCAGTTAAGCAGTTGGTAATTTAATTTATCTCCCAAGCTATCAGGAGCATATATTTTCAAGCTATAAGTTGCTCTGGATATGGCGTCGATTCGACCACCTAAAATGACTGCAAAATGGCGACATCCCTATAAAGCTAAAATAGACATAGTCTGCTGACCCCGTGACGTTACGTGCCCTTACCACTTTATCGGAAACCAACAGTACCTGTAATGCATGGCCATCAGCCAAACAGGTTGAGTGATATTCGGAATAAATAGTTTATGTTTGGAACACACCAAATTTTACTATATAATTTAGCCGAATCCCATCCAATAATGCCAGTCTCTCCTACTTTCACTATTCGTTTGGATGCTGTGGGCGTACATGTACATGACCTGCAGTCAGTCTGTACTGGTTCTGCATGAATTAAACAATAGGTTCACTTACTCCTAAGAAAGAAAAATCCAACCTCGTCATATCCCCAATATTGTTTACAGTTTTTGGCAACAGAAACTCTATTTACATCTTGTGACCAACAGGTTCAGTATTTACTTTTAAATGCTACAAATGTCACGGTACGTAACTCCAGAGTGGATACGTTGACACTGTCAAATCGACAAACACCACATCATTCAAAGTAGGGCCATTCGAAACTGTCACCGTATCAGGCTTTGCTAAAAAATTAAGAAACACAGAAGCAGCAGTGACGGAACCGAGTCAGGGGTCGTCTAGCAGAATCGGAGTTTACCCACGCGTCGTCAACCTTGACAAACATGGATGCAGCCAACGAGTACCCGTGATATATTCAACGTCTCGGCGAAGTCGATTCTCATTCAGCCACGCACTACTCTATGTGAACTTCACGAAGTAAAAGTGCTGAGGCATCCAAACGAAACGGAAGAGAAGCCAAAAACACAAACCCGTGTATGCACCCAACTTATCGACAGTGATGAACGACCACACATGCCAGCTGAGATCGATCTGACAGATTCGGATCTGACAGATAGCCAGAAGAAGAGAGTGGCGTCATTATTCGTTAAGTGGGAACATGTCTCGTCAAAAGGAAACACTGATATAGGACACACCAACCTAGTGCAGCACCGGATCACGTTAGAAGATGAGAAACCTTTCAAGGAAGCACATCGGAGAGTGCCACCTAGCCTGATCAGTGAGGTGCCTGAACATCTCAACGATATGTTGACCTCTGGAGCCATACGACCGAGCGAGAGCCCATATTCATCTAATTGCGTCCTAGTACGCAAGAAAGATGGGACCATCCGCTTCAGCGTTGACTTCAGAAAGCTCAACAACCGCACCATAAAGGATGCGTATGCCATTCCAAGAGTAGAAGACACCCTTCATCTACTAGCCGGTGTCAAATACTTCTCGAAACTGGACCTTTGGAGTGGCTCCTGGCAGGTTGAGGTGAACAACGAAGACAAGCATAAGACAGCCTTTCAAGTGGGGACGATGGGGTTTTATGAATTCAATCGTATGCCCTTCGGACTATGCAACGCGTCCGCTACCTTCCAACATTTGTTGGAGAAGTGCATGGGGGACATGAATCTGAGAGATTGCTTAATCTATCTCGATGATATCATTATCTTCTCCACTGACTTCGAGCAACAACTAGAATGACTGGAAGCAGTGTTCCAACGACTGCACGACAAAAATCTGAAGTTGAAGGCGTCGAAATGCGATTTCTTCAAGTAACTTACCTTGGGCATATAGTCTCGGAGGATGGCATAAAGACAGATCCTGAGAAAACAAGAGCGGTAGCAGAATGGCCAAAACCCAGGAATATTAAGGAAGTCAGAACATTTCTGGGATTTACTGGTTATTACTGGCGCTTTGTGAAGGATTTCGCATAGATTCGGAACAGCCACACCAGGACGCGTTCTATACACTGAAACAGAAGTTGACCGCCCCATCAATACTGGCATATGCTGATCACAGGCTGACATTCAGGTTGCACACCGACGCATCGGGTAGCGGACTTGGTGCTGTATTGTATCAGTGTCAGGAAAGCGTTGACCGCGTAGTTGCTTACGCAAGCCGAAGTTTGAAGCCAATAGAGAGGCGATATCCGGCGCAAAAACTGAAATTACTCGCTTTGAAGTGGGCCGTCTGCGAGAAGTTCCACTGGTCTTGCGGAAGACGTGATAGCAGACACCCTACTTCAAGGGACAGCTCTCACATCACACAACTGGAGGCGCGCACACCCGAACGACCAAGATATTTAATTCGTTATCAGCTGCATCAACCAGCGCCATAAACCTACTAATCAGCAGATTATGGACAGAGGTGTTGATTTCTGAGACATTGGAAATCATTGGTCGTTCAAGACGGAGTCTTGCTACGAAAAGCGACAATCAACGGACAAGAAACTCTCCAGGTCGCCATACCACAGTCACTTCGTGAAGGCGATTTCCATGATTATAAGATAGAGATCGGACACTGTCCCTGATCAAACAAAGTTCTCCTGGCCAGGGATGGATCAGTATATCCAGGAACATGTCAGAACATGTGGCCGCTGTATACGATGCAAGACGGCAATACCAAGAGCAGCCGAACTTGTGAGGAGCGCTCACCGACACCCAAAAGACGGACTGGAAATCGCATGTACCAACACTTACCCATGCCTACAATGCCGCCATTCACGAAAGTACTGGCTACTCACCATATTACTTGATGTTTGGTCGCCATCCACGACTAGCGATTAACGCATTTCTTGGCCTACCTGTTTCGGAGTCTACGTTGTCGAAGTCGCATTCCGACTATGCCGACAAGCTAAAAAATCTGCTTGCCTTGGCATATGATCTGGCGGGAAAGGCGTTCAAGAAATCCGGTAGTCGATACAAGCAATACTACGATCGGCGAGTACGTTTCTCGGCATTACAACCAGGGGACAGGTTTTTTTTTTTGTTATTAAATGGTTTATTTCCACTTTTAAATACAACATGTACATTTTATAAAGTTTACAAGAGAATATAGCTAAATGAAATACAATGATTACATACTATATTAAAAAGTGAAATGTATGGGAGAGTAAAGTAGTTAAGATATACAGAGCATGAAAAAGAAGGAAGAAGGAAGAAGGTACGGGTTTCTTTCTCTGTGTTCACACCTGCTGGACCTGTGTAGTTGTGTAGTTTATATTTAATATAGAGATATGTTGTGCTTGATTTTTCTTGCGGTGCTTATAAGAACTTTATATATTAAACCTGCCCCACTTAATAATATGCTGTTCTCTTTTGTCTTTCTTTGTCGCTATTTCTTCTTCTATATGTATTATATTTTTCAAGTAACTTACAAAAGATTCGAAAGTAATATCATGCTTTTAATATTTACATTTGCAAATATAGTATTTTGCTAACAAAATTATAAAATTAAATTGTTTTACCATCAGTGCCTTATTTGTTATTCCTAGAGAAATACTTCGAAAATTTATTTCATATGTTAAGTCTTTTTCATTTAGATAATTTCGAAGCTGTGACCAAAAATGTTGCACATGAATACATTCCCAGAACATGTGTTTTATGCTCTTAACATACATAGAGCAAAAATCACATAGACTGCTATTTACTATATTACAACGATAGAGTAGTTTATTTGTCCCAATGATGCGCATTAAATATCTATACTAGAAATTGCGTAATGTTGAGTCTATTGTACAATCGAAAGCTAATGTGTAAATTTGTTGCCAGCATAAATTATCATCAGAAAATTCATTTGTCCATTTTTGTTCAGATTTTCTTTCTTCTATATTTTGTTTGTGTGTTTGTCTTGTATATAGTAATTTCTTCACATATTTGCTATATTGTACTCTCGATATAAGCGACGTAGATTGTGGAGTTGTGTTGATGCTTTCTGTTTTTATTTTCTCGGCCCATAATGGACTTATGCTGTTCACAATACTTTGATATTTTATAAAATCGTCCTGACGTATATTGAATATTGCTGTAAAATCAGTAAATCGTAGAAAATTCCTTACTCTGTAGTCATATAGATGTTCAACATATTTAATGCCTTTATTGTACCAATCTTTGAAAAAGATTGTTTTGTTTTGATGCTTTAAATTGGAATTATTCCAAAGTATTTCTTTTGATACTGTGTCATTTCTGGAGGAATAGTTAATATTTGACCAGGATTTTAAAACATTATTTAAAAAACAAAAATTATTTTTTTTCTTCCGCTATATGTTTTACATCTTCTGCTTTTATGTTACATTCAAAGAGCAAAAATCCACCATATCTTTCAAGTTTTTTTTCATAAAGTTTTTTCCATTTGCCTCTGTTTGATGTGTCACATATTCGTTTTACCCATGATGCTCTTATTGATGTTATAAAACTATCTATATCTAACATTTTTAATCCCCCTTTTTCGTAGGATTGGATGATTATGTTTCTTTTAATTTTATCAGGCTAACTGTCCCATAAAAAATCGAATAATTTTTGTGATCATGTTGTCTGGAGGGTCGTGTTAATCTGTTAATGGATATATTAATTTTGGAGCAGCAAACGTTTTAATAACTGTAATTTTTCCAAGTAAACTTAAGTTTCTATGTTTCCACTTATCAAGACACTGTTCAAACTCTACTATTTTAGGAAGGATGTTATATTCGTGGATATCTGTATTATTATTTAAGAACATAATTCCTAACCTTTTTGCATTAAGAGAAGTCCAAATGAATTTCTTATCCGGACAGAAAATCAGATCTACATTTTTTAAGGCACCAACGCGCATTACAGTGGATTTTTTTGTGTTAAGGTTGAGACCAGATATTTTACTAAATTCATCTATTATGTATATTAACTTTTCAAATGATGTTCTTGTACCATCTGTCACAAAAGTTGCATCATCGGCAAACATTGTTTTTTTAATTTCTATATCATAAATTGTTACCCCTATTATATCTTTTTCATTTATAATTGCTTTGGATAGTATTTCAATGGCGATAATAAAAAGGTAAGGTGATAAAGGACAACCTTGACGTACGCCTCTATTTATTGAAAAGAAATCCGATAAGTAACCATTGTTTGTAACACAGCTTTTTGCATCAGAGTAAAAAAGCTTAATCCAATTTAGAATGTCGTTGCCAAAATTTAAATGTTTCATAACTTTTAAGAGGTAAGTATGTTCAACAGTATCAAATGCCTTTGCTAAATCTGCGAAGAAAAATAAACCCGGTAATTCATTTTCATTCAAATGGTCCATTAATTCGTATAGAGTTCTAATATTTTCACCGATGTACCTTCCCTTAATAAATCCGGTTTGTGAATCATCTATTATATTTGGTAAAACCTTTTTAATTCTGTTTGCTATGGCCTTTGATGCAATTTTGTAATCCACATTAAGTAATGATATAGGTCTCCAATTCGTAAGTATAGATAAATCGCTATCCTTTTTTGGTATTAATGTTATTACACCCTGTTTTTGCAATTCACTTAGTGATCCATTTGCTAATGAAAATTTAAAATAATCCATATAATATCTTTTTATGTCATTTTTATGACAGGGTTCTGGTACGGAATGTGGGTTTGAAAGGAAAAAACAAATTGGTAGACATGTGGGAATCCGATGTCTATATCGTGAAACGGAAGCCGATACCTGATATCCCAGTGTTTGACGTTCACAAGGAGGGACATACTAAGTGCAGAACCCTTCACAGGAACATGCTATTGCCGTTCATGGCTGTGATTGACACACACGACGAGGGAGTAACGGACTGTATGAACACAAGGGTGGACAACCTAACTCTAAGAGCAGATTCTCAGTATTTTCCGATTGCGCTCACGAGTCGGATGACGACGCAGTTTCCAGGAATACGGATCCATATGGGGAGAAATATGTCATTCCCATGAGACGGAGACATAGTACAGATGGGATACTGCGTAGTCGATCACCAGTCTCTAGTGACTCTGAATCACCTGAGCGACAGCCAAGTCGACACAGCACGAGAAAATGACGTGCACCGCAACGGTATCATGCTGGCGATACATCAATGGTTCAGCTACACAAGTTTACTGTACCGGCGACGTTGTGTTCCTGTATCACAGTACATATGATTAAGTGTTGGGTGAGATAGTATACATACAGGAAATATGGAAAGTTTAAATACGGTCTTGCAGTTCAGCCTTTATCTATATAGCCATTTCCCTATAAGTTCTACATGACCATCATCACCATCATCATTTATATCAATATCATAATCACCATCATCATCATCTCTATGTATATGTGTATATGTGTTTGGTTGAGTGTATTAATTTTCCTATCATTTTGTACAACTGTTTATTTTGTTTGTTGGGGTTTAGTTTGTGTATGTCGGGGACGACATTTTCCAAAAGAGGGAAATGTGTCATAGGCCACAATTATGCTGTCGGTTGTATAATTGTATTTGTATGTTTTTGAATACATCTAGTATAGGTAATACGGTATTGCTAGATAGCGGCTAGTGACACATATATGTGAACACTGCCTCCTTACTGCATCCTATACGTCACATGGAGTGGCGAACTCATCAGCCATCAGCCACTTTCACCTCTTCTGGCGTTTGACACAATACGCAAAATATGAAGTAGAGCATATGATATAATGTAGGTAATCGCATGTAGAAAAGCCCGGACAACGGACTCTTATCAATTATATTACACCAAGCAGTAAAATATATCAGTTTTGTGGACATTGTAAATAGCCTCATACACTGAAAATCGCACAGTGTATTACTTTTACCTTGTAAACCACACAACACATACAATACATACCCACTACTGTACTCTGTTATTTGCTATCAAATTTAGTGACATGTAAGCAGTGTGTATTTTCCCTGGTGTTTACTATGCGAGTAAATATGGCTTTACGTATGGGTAACGTGTACACTAACAATAGGCTGTGCATCACATCAAACTTTATTTTGAGATTAATGGGAGAAATGCTCAGATATATCGTCCTTTGTATAGTTTGCCGGCATAATATTTATAGCACGCCGTTGTCATATCTATCTATGATGTATTGCACCAAATTGTATTTGGTTTACTGTCATATTATTTGCTGTATGTGTCAAACGCACGAAGTGGTGAAACTGTATGATGGCTTGTACATACAATGATGACGGAGATGGCAACTTAATGTACCAAATAGTATACAGTAACAAGACATATTCACATATGTTATATTCTTATATCAAATCACTCTTATGAAGCAATATCATTGAAGTCAAGTTTATATATCTATGACCCAAAACCGTAAATCATATGCCGCTTGCAATATATTCATGATGCTACACAGTGTGTCATGTCCTACCGGTAATCGTTACATAAAGCTGGTCGCGGGCAAGAGATATGACTCTGGATACGGTAATGTACTGTAACTTTGACACAATTAATGTTTATGTTTCATGAGCAGGTCCTTATCGGGAACATAAGTCGTATGTCGTATGTCGTATGTCATATGGAATAGTTCACACATGTGTCAAGAGTATGTATTATGTTCGTAATCATGGTCCAATCGTTGTACGACTGTTAATATCTTGTGCATTTTGGGGCATCCGTGACTCATTAACACACTTCTGGCAGCGCGATATAGTCGGCATATTGGCGTCCGAGTTGGCGTTAATGTTTTTAACTACACTATATCGCTGAAATGTCATTCTACGTCCCACCCGAGTAGCCCCTGTGCCCAATGCCAAGGTCAAATTACTTTGAAATTTACATTAAAGTTTTTTTGTGGATTTAGGTTGAAGTTTTTAAGAACACTATATCTCTGAAACGGCTTCGTCAATTCACTCGAAACTTCACATGGGTGCTTATCATCATCCATATGTTCAGTGTACGCCACACCCGTGTGGCCACTGTGCCAAATATCAATGTCAAATTACTTTGAAATTTCCTTAAAGTATTGTTTTGGATTTAGGTTAAAGTTTTAACTCATTCGCCCCTAGTTATGTGTGACAAAATCTCAGCAACTTTGTGTTTGTTGTTGTGCAAATAAAGAGAATAATAGATTGCAAAAATAGATTTGCCGCCGTCCTATCACATATAACTAATTCGCCCCTAGCGCCGAGATAAAGCGTTATCTGCTTCCGTGTCCCGCACACCGAGTTAACTCGTCGCAGTTTATCTTAACCCTATCCAGCGCGACGATAATTGACGGCTCGATAAAGCTAGCATTGTATCCCGCACGACGAGTTATGTCGTCGTTTGCTATTGGTGGTTGTCAATAGATATTTAGAGATCGACGTAAATTCAGCCAATCAGATTTCTTGTTATATATGACAAAGCAAGAATGATTTCCACATGGAAACAAAATTAATCTGTTTACAACGCAGGAAAGCATCAACATTTACAATTGAAATAGCGAATAATTCTGCTCAAACAGCCTGATCCCAACTGGCGGCCAGTGGTTGAGGAGGAGATGATAGCCTGGCTCAGATCCGGGTGTTTATGCGCATTTTGCAGGTGAGTTGATGTTATAATTTTCATCACATGTGATTGAACTCCCCACCCACATACCAACAAATCTACTAAAGTAAGTCGAAAAGTTCCAGTCGATACTATTTGTAAAGGTCATATTTTTTACCTTAGGTTCAAGTGGGTGGGGTAATATTCAATGTTACCTGTGCACATACCCCCATTAGATAAATCCATGATCTACAAATTGACGGACAGAACGAGAAAATGTTTATTCTTTATAAAATTTAATTGCAGCAGAGGTAGAGCGAGGTCGGGTCTGACCCTGATCTGTAGCCTATTTCATCAACATTGCAAAGTATACTTTAGTAGCAAAGTATACTTTGAGGGAGAGCAGAGGTAGAGCGAGGTCGGGTCTGACCCTGATCTGTAGCCTATTTCATCAACATTGCAAAGTATACTTTAGTAGCAAAGTATACTTTGAGGGAGAAATTTTCAATTTTATGATAAATTTATTAATTTTTATTATACTTAATTTATTACATTATCACAGCCATTTTGGCTGTGATAATGTAATTAATTCAGTATAATAATTCTGCATACTTTTAATCATGAAATATATGCATTTGTTAGTTCTATATGAAATAATGGATTTTAGGAAAAATAAATGATTACTCCCTCAAAGTATACTTTGCTAGTAAAGTATACTTTGCAATGTTGATGAAATAGGCTACTGACTGTGCGATTGCACAGGCTGGTCTGGATCTACATTGGTCGCAACAAATGAATCTATTTCTCCAGTTGCAGCCACATATCACATTATGCTAATAGGACAGATTTAATTCATTCTTCATTTGCATTTCAGCTCGACAAACGACAATATACTTGTCGACTGATGCCCTCTTCGGAAATCTGAACACCAGGAGTCCGACTCTAAGGCTCTTACACGTCCACGGAATTACTGTACAAATACAATTAATAATGACAAAATAAAATCGTATTTAACAAAAATAAAATTATGGGGGTGTTTTTTGGGGGTGTTTTGACCAAAGATGGGGGTGTTTTGACCAAAGATGGGGGCGTTTTGACCAAAATGGGGGCGT
Organism: Conchocele bisecta; assembly: GCA_029237695.1. Taxonomy (NCBI): domain Eukaryota; kingdom Metazoa; phylum Mollusca; class Bivalvia; order Lucinida; family Thyasiridae; genus Conchocele; species Conchocele bisecta. The sequence continues at coordinate 161,151,657 of CM055265.1, read as the reverse complement.
TTTGACTTGGGGGCGATTTGACTTGGGGGCGTTTTGACCTGCTTCCGTCCGAGAGTCATGAAAACAGACCGTTTTGACAAGATATCCCGATACCTCCACACTAGTGATCGCACGAAAACATCTACACGAAAAACACAGCCAGAGGTCAGCCTGGTTTCCCAAAGAGAGCCGAGAAGAAAGGCCGTTGCCGAAAATGAAAAAGACGAGATGTGAGGTGGTCAACACCTGCCAACATTGCAATATCCACTTGTGCGTCGTGGTATCCTGATATGTTGAAACGTTAACTACAACATCTACCTACTCCTGTATTTATATAAAGTGTAAATAACAGTGTGCATCATCATGATGCAAAGTGTGTCAATGTGAAATTTAATTTGTGTCAAAAGTTTGAAATTCATTTTTCTGAAAAATGTGAAATTCCTTTCTGTAAAAAATGTGAAGGTCATTTCTGTGAAAAGAAGGATTTAAATTTTGGATTATATTGAGATTCAACGCTGTCTCAAGACTCACTGTGACATTTGGGGTCTGGAAGTTACGTACGTTATTACCCCACCTGCATGAACACGAAGTTATGGCATTTAGACCGGAGAAAAGTATTTTTTATAGATTCTCATTCCCACCCGCCCCTAAAATAAACTGCCAAAGTATATATTTTCCAAAAATCCAGGCATTAGTCTATTTGTACAGTAATTTGGAATAATGTATACATTAAAGTTTCACACCCACCACACCTTTGCCAAAAAATGGATGAGAATCTACCAATTTATTGTTTTCTGAACTTATTGTACATAATATAGAAATTAATAAGAAACAAAATATAACACAAAACAATTCACAACATCGATACTGTGAAACTAACTCAGCTATGATCTAATAAACCGGGCTTATTACATTTGTAACCAGTGAATAATATTACAGGCCAGCGCATTCACACAGTCTAGTCAGGATCTACATTGTTCGCATTTCGGTCAGTCACCATAAATGCGCAGGCTGATCAGGATATACACTGGGCATGAATGAAATAAGCCATATTTTGTCAATAGTGATTTGAACACATACTTGTACATTCAATAAACTTGATAAATACAGATTGTTTTATAGATTATGGCTGTTTTATCATGTCCTGCATAATGAAATAAGGGAAGTGCATAATAAAAATTACATCATTACGTAGATAAATCTCGGATGACATAAACTTACATATGCAGATACGTAAATGACCTGATAAAGTAAATTTAAGCTGAATTCAACAAGTGACCAGTCAACGGCAGCCAAATTGAACATGTAAATTTTTGTTTTGTTTGTTTGTTGGGGTTTAACGGCCTATCAACAGCTAAGGTCATTTAAGGCCGGGTCAATGGGTTTAGTACTAAATCCCATAGATTATCTGTACAAGTACATGTACATTTTCAAGTACATGTACAAATGGGGGGAAAATCCCAAAATAAGAACTGAATATTTACAACAACACAACTCAATTCAGCCCTGAAATCAGAATAATCCTGATCTGATACCAGGTCCTCGCCACACCAGAATCACTTGGCCCCTCCCAAAAGCAGTAGGATCAGTAATAATCTTACTACTTTTATAATGGGCAATAACCCAATTCATTTCCCAGGTAACAAAAGAGCCAAAGATGAAAATGTACCGGAGGGTCAAACCACGCAAATAGTGATTCCTATATGGAGGAACAACTACCGTTAATTTACGTCTCCTTCGCCCGACCACCACCCACGTAAAGTTTTGTATTACTTTTATAATAGTTTTTTTCAGATGGAAAATATACAAATTAGGTCACAATTAAGAACTAAAATGTAAATCAGATCTGATTAGCTATTCTGTAGAGGAAGCCTACATGTATGATTTGTTTGTTTGTTGGGGTTTAACGGCCTATCAACAGCTACTGTCATTTAAGGCCGGGTCAATGGGTTTAGTACTAAATCACATATATTACCTGTACAAGTACATGTACATGTACATGTTCAAGCACATGTACATGTTCAAGTACATGTACAAATGGGGGGACAATCCTAAAATCAGAAATGAATATTTACAATAAGAACTATATATTCAACCCTGAAATCAGGATGATCCTGATCTGATGCCAGGTCCTCGCCACACCAGAATCAGCTGGCCCCCTCCCAAAAGCAGTAGGATCAGTAATAATATTACTACTTTTATAATGGGCAATATCCCAATTCAACTCCCAGGTAATAGAAAGAGCCAAAGATAAAAACGTATCTGAGGGCCACCAGGCAAATCGTGATTCATATGTATTACTTTTATAATAGTTTTTTTCAGATGGAAAATATACAAATTATGTCACAATTAACAACTAAAGTGTAAATCAGATCTGATTAGCTATTATGTAGAGGAAGCCTACATGTATGAATGGAATCGTAACTCTGCTACAGACGGTAGAGGAGTAGATTGCAAGAGTTATGGTTCGCAACTACAATAACATGGTTCAACAATAATGAGACATACATATCTGTACATGTATCAAACCAATGAAATCTGACATTCTGATCTGTAATTAAAAATGTAATTTCGGCTAATTCTGCGCACCGACTAATGCACAATTCACGTAATGTTTTGCCCAGCTTACGTCAGAATAAATTATGTTGATTTAGGAATAAACCAACTGATTAACGGTATACTAAGTCACAATTTTATCCCATTCCGATAGTTTGGTAAACAGTTATTCAGAACATGGTCAAAATGATTAGTGGTCCTGCTTATTAAATTAATAGATCAACAACAGACCTGTTAAAAAAAGCTTCATAAACCAATAATACACATGCAATTATACCGACATTGATTATCATTTTATTCCCGTATTATTCGCAAAACTCAAGGACAAAATGGACTGTTATTTTAGCCGTGATTATCTCGGCTAAGAACTGCCTTGAATGTTCAGGGAATTTAGACTGAATATGGACATTTTCACGAACATTATTAGTAGGTAAGCAGAATTAACAGACACGATTGTAATCCCAACAAACATAGTCTCCACCCCCGCCCATATTTTATGAGGTCACCCCAATGAAGCCCCTCATCACCACCCCAGACCAAACATGGGTACCCCGTGTAAAAATATTTTTTTAGGAAGCCCACCCACCGCAATACAAATACTTAATAGAAATACTGCACTTCAATTGTTTTACTTGTTTGATCACTGTTGTTATAGTTTTCTAAATCGTGTAGACACGTGACTTTCTGAAAACACTTGTCTGAAGAAAACAACATGAATAATCAGACATGTAAAATATTGGTGTGTGCAAAGCCACATACACGGTGCGAAGCCGGGTACACTTACTTAATAGAAATACTGCACCGGCCTATATTCATGATAGTTCGGGGAAAAGTCACCGCTGTACAAATGCACAGTGTACCTGGATTCGCACACCTCGATTGTTTGCTTATTTGATCACTGTTGTTACAGTTTTCTAAACACATTTGACTTTCTGAAAACACTTGTCTTAAGAAAACTGCATGAATAATCTGACATGTTTATTACAAAATATTGGTATGTGCAAAGCCACATACACTGTGCGAAGCCGTGTACACTTACTTTAACAGAAATACTCCATCCCCACCCCCACCGCCATTTGTGGAAAAAAAGTAGATATTTTCTTGAATACAATGGTTTCGGCTAATTCTGCACACCTAAGGCTTTCCTAACACATTGATAAGTCATTAACTTTCCCATATTAAGTCGCAAAACTGTTCAATAAAGTGTGTGTTTTTGTGACACATTAATGATTGTTAAAAGTGCTGTCGAAGTCAGCACGATTCAAATATTGGTCAACAGTAATAAAGAAATAATTCCTACCTGAAACGAACTGTTTCGTGTCGCTGTTTAGTTAGACCGGCTGGCACCCAGTTCTCGTTATGACTTATGTAAAATGTAGGTCAATTATTGATGCGCCTTAGGAGTCGCTTGTCGCCGTATTTTCCTCTCAACTTTAGGAAATTTGCAGAAATGTACGTCTCCACCATTCACAAAAGTTTGAGTACACAATGAGTATCTGTATTTCCGTATTTAGATATTATCAACAATGAAGACAGCAAAAATTGTGATGGCTTTGAATGCTTGCTAAAATGAACAGAGTAATCGCCAATATGACCAATCATTGTATTATTACGCATTTGGCAGGTAAAATGAAATAAAGCAAGCAACAAATAGATAATGACAAAACTCACTTCCTTATATTATACATGTATGTTATTAGTTGATTGAATCCTGGATATAGCAAACGTATCTACCTTTTAAAAGATTTTATTTTTGGAATTACTTTTTATAGCGTAACTATAATTAACCATAATTAACACGGAATATGGTATGACGTCACACATGCAAATAAAATCGCATTTTACAATAAATAGCTTACTTTTTAGCTCGACTATTCGAAGAATAATGAGAGCTTATGTAGTCACCCCGGCGTCACCGTCACGCCTTGGTTAAGGTTTTTAGTCAAGCCCTACACCCACCATACTTGGACAACTTCATCTCCTAGTGATGTACTTCAACAACCCCTGATCTATATTTGACCTTCACCTACATTTCCTCTTGAATTACTTAGTTAATTCCCCTTGGTTAATGTTTTTAGTCAACCTTCGTTAAGGTTTTTAGTAAAGCTTGTAGATGGAATACTCCTGGCCCTACGCCAACCATTCTTGGACAACTTCATCTCCTAGTGATGTACATCAACAACCCCTGACATATATTTGACCTTGACCTACATTAAACATTGAATTACTTAGTTAATTCCCATTGGTTAAGGTTTTTAGTCAACATTTTTGATGGAATACTATTGTGCATACAGACACCATACTTGGACAACCTTTTCTCATAGGGATGTACATCAATAACCCCCGACCTTGACCTACATTTAACCTTGAATTACTTAGTTAATACCCCTTGGTTAAGGTTTTTAGTCAACCTTGGTTAAGGTTTTTAGTCAAGCTTGTAGATGGAATACTATTGTGCATACATACACCATACTTGGAAAACCTTTTTTCATAGGGATGTACATCAATAACTCCTGACCTATATTTTACCTTGACCTACATTTAACCTTGAATTACTTACTTATTTCCTCTTGGTTAAGGTTTGTACTCAAATTTGGTTACGGTTTATAGTCAAGCTTGTATATGGAATACTCCTGGGCCTACATCAACCATACTTGGACAACTTCATCTCCTATGATGTACATCAATAAATTTCCCTGACCTATATTTGACCTTGACCTACTTTTTGATCCTTGCCGGATTACTTAGTTTAGTTTCCCCTTGGTTAACGTTTTTAGTCAAGCTTGTATATGGAATACTCCTGGGCCTACAGCAACCATACTTGGAAAACTTCATCTGCTAGTGATGTACATCAATAACCCCTGACCTATATCTGACATTGACCTACATTTAACCTTGAATCACTTAGTTAATTTCCCTTGATTAAGATTTTTAGTCAACCTTGGTTAAGGTTTTTATGCGGGCCGCGGCCACCTTGTTTGTCAAGCAATGTGTACATCGACAACCCTCGTAGTCGAGCTATGCAGTTCTCCTACAGCTCTTGCTTAAACTTAAATTTGTTATTGGTTGGTATATTAAACTTTCTTGCGAATTACATGCATATTATTATTTTAATATAACCTATCGAAAGTTTACAGGTGTTAGCATGTTTCATTATTGAACGAACATATAGCTTATTGGTATTGGCACACTTTCATTTTACAAAGTTTCCCGCAGCGAACCCCATTCGGCCCCTGGACCCATTGTAATTATAGAACGCCTGTAGCTATTCACGAGAATATAGGCGTTATATGAAAAACACGCCTTGATAGCACTTTGGACTCATTTCCAATGGAAATGTTTTTAAAATGCTGCTCGACCATGTTTTTATTGATAGAAAATACAAAACCAGAAACAAAAGCAGACGACAGTGTTCGGTTCCCGCCTTCTAAAGGTTAAAAGCAATAACAACTACACTGACGTTTGTACGTTTGGAGTTATCTCTCATTGGTAAACTGCATTTACTATCAACGAATACAATTGTAGGTGAGGTCAGTCAATGACCTGATTTATGAAATATTTCTAGTGTCCGGAGCCACAGGCACTTTGTGGTATGAACGACAAAATCCTCATTCAAATCATACCTAATTTTCCTCTGATATTAAATATCTACAAGGTTGGACACTCGCCATCTTTTCAAACAACGGAAGTGGGTTATTTACCTTTGGGCCCGGTTCAGTAATTCAGTAATTGTGACGCGCGCGAAGTATCTGATCGCAGTTGCAGACGCGACAGCACAGCCACGAAACAAAATTGCTACCCCGCTCCATACCTCGCGAGGGTAGCAATTTAACCCCATCTCTTTAATGTAACACACGGAAGAGTGATTTTTGCAATCGGTTATCCGGCGTGTTTGCTATGTTAGCGATATAAATTATGAATAAAGAACATACACATGCAGAAATTGGTTATTTTATCGTTTCAATGTGTTTATCTGTCATTTACATATACACTTTTAAATTTGAAATCTTCATTTCATTTATTTTTTTAAAGGTATAAAATACAAAGTTTACTAAATGTTGACCTACACGCAACAGGTTTGGGTATGCACTTCGGTTGCTCACATTTTTGTATGGGTGAAATTGTAGCCATAGATAACATATCGGAGCCACATTATTGTAGCTACAACCACAACAGCGGAAACTACAACAACATCAACTAGTACAACAAATGCACCAACAACGACACCAACAACGACACCAACAACAGCACCAACAACGGCACCACGAACAACGGCACCAACAACGGCACCAACAACGGCACCAACAACGGCACCAACAACAACGGCACCAACAACGACGGCACCACTAACGACACCAACAACGGCACCAACAACAACAACGGCACCAACAACAACGGCACAACCAACAACAACGGTACCAACAACAACGGCACCAACAACAACGGCACAATTAACAACAACAACAACGGCACCAACAACAATGGCAAAACCAACAACAACGGTACCAACACCAACGGCACCAACAACAACGGCACAATCAACAACAACAACAACGGCACCAACAACAACGGCACAAACAGCAACGGCACAACCAACAACAACGGCACCAACAACAAAGGCACCAACAACGATAACAACAACGGCACCAACAACAATGGCACAATCAACAACAACGGCTCCAACAACAACGGCACCAATAACGACAACGACACAATCATCAACAACAACAACGGCACCAACAGCAACGGCACAACCAACAACAACGGCACCAACAACAAAGGCATCAACAACGATAACAACAACGGCACCAACAACAATGGCACAATCAACAACAACGGCTCCAACAACAACGGCACCAATAACGACAACGACACAATCATCAACAACAACAACGGCACCAACAGCAACGGCACAACCAACAACAACGGCACCAACAACAAAGGCATCAACAACGATAACAACAACGGCACCAACAACAACGGCACCAATAACGACAACGGCACAATCATCAACAACAACAACGGCACCAACAGCAACGGCACAACCAACAACAACGGCACCAACAACAAAGGCATCAACAACGGCACCAACAACAACGGCACCAACAACAACGGCACAATCAACAACAACAACGGCACCAACAACAACGGCACCAATAACGACAACGGCACAATCAACAACAACAACAACGGCACCAACAACAACGGCACCAACAACAAAGGCACCAACAACGATAACAACAACGGCACCAACAACAACGGCACAATCAACAACAACGGCACCAACAACAACGGCACCAATAACGACAACGGCACAATCATCAACAACAACAACGGCACAACAGCAACGGCACAACCAACAACAACGGCACCAACAACAAAGGCACAATCAACAACAACGGCACCAACAACAACGGCACCAATAACGACAACGGCACAATCATCAACAACAACAACGGCACCAACAGCAACGGCACAACCAACAACAACGGCACCAACAACAAAGGCACAATCAACAACAACGGCACCAACAACAACGGCACCAATAACGACAACGGCACAATCAACAACAACAACAACGGCACCAACAACAACGGCACTAATAACGACAACGGCACCAACAACAACGGTACCAACAACAACGGCACCAGCAACGATACCAACAACGGCACCAAGAACAACGGTACCAACAACAACGGCACCAATAACGACAACGGCACCACCAACAACAACGGCACCAACAACAACGGCACCAACAACAACGACACCAACAACGATACCAACAACGGCACCAACAATAACGGCACCAACAACAACGGCACCAACAACAACGGCACCAATAACGACAACGGCACCAATAACGACAACGGCACCACCAACAACAACGGCACCAACAACAACGGCACAACCAACAACAACGGCACCAACAACGATACCAACAACGGCACCAACAGCAACGGGACCAACAACAACAGCACAAGCAACAACAACGGCACCAACAACAATGGCACCAACAACGATACCAACAACGGCACCAACAACAACGGGACCAACAACAACAACACAACCAACAACAACGGCACCAACAACAACGGCACCAACAACGATGTCAACAACGGCACCAACAACGGCACCAACAACAATGGGACCAACAACAACAGCACAACCAACAACAACGGCACCAACAACAACGGCACCAATAACGACAACGGCACAATCATCAACAACAACAACGGCACCAACAGCAACGGCACAACCAACAACAACGGCACCAACAACAAAGGCACAATCAACAACAACGGCACCAACAACAACGGCACCAATAACGACAACGGCACAATCAACAACAACAACAACGGCACCAACAACAACGGCACTAATAACGACAACGGCACCAACAACAACGGTACCAACAACAACGGCACCAGCAACGATACCAACAACGGCACCAACAACAACGGTACCAACAACAACGGCACCAATAACGACAACGGCACCACCAACAACAACGGCACCAACAACAACGGCACCAACAACAACGACACCAACAACGATACCAACAACGGCACCAACAATAACGGCACCAACAACAACGGCACCAACAACAACGGAACCAATAACGACAACGGCACCAATAACGACAACGGCACCACCAACAACAACGGCACCAACAACAACGGCACAACCAACAACAACGGCACCAACAACGATACCAACAACGGCACCAACAGCAACGGGACCAACAACAACAGCACAAGCAACAACAACGGCACCAACAACAATGGCACCAACAACGATACCAACAACGGCACCAACAACAACGGGACCAACAACAACAACACAACCAACAACAACGGCACCAACAACAACGGCACCAACAACGATGTCAACAACGGCACCAACAACGGCACCAACAACAATGGGACCAACAACAACAGCACAACCAACAACAACGGCACCAACAACAACGGCACCAACAACAACGGCACCACCAACAACAACGGCATCAACAAAAAATGCACCAACGACAACGGCACCACCAACAACAACGGCACCAACAACTACGGCACCAACAACAACGGCACCAACAACGGCACCACCAACAACAACGACACCAACAACAACTGCACCAACAACGGAACCACCAACAAAAACGGCACCAACAACAACAGCACCAACAACAACGGCACCACCAACAACAACGGCACCAACAACAACGACACTAACAAAAAACGTACCAACAACGGCACCAACAACGGCACCGACAACGCCACCAACAACATCACCAACAACGGCACTAATAACGACACCAACAACATCACCAACAACGGCACCAACAACAGCACCAACAACGGCACCAACAACGGTACGAACAACGACACCAACAACAGCACCAACAACGACACAAGCAATGAGTAAGTTATCACCAACGCTAGAGAAAAAAAATATTTTTTTGAGACTTTATTGGCGTATATAAATTAAAAAAATATGTAGTATACTGAATGAATACACAGGTGTTTCTAGCGTGTCTTGGATGGTCAATTATTGTTTGTACATATATGAAACACCTTTGTAAACAATATACAGAAATGCGCCCGGTGTATAAACTATATACATACTAACAGGTATGTAGTTTACACACCAGGGGACCGTTTCACTAAACTTCGTACGACTAAAATGTTCGTAAGTGCAAACTTATGATAGTCTGTAAATTTCACATTCTCAATGCTTTCTTGTAAACACATATTGGGTTTCATTTATTGAGCGTAGGCTGCATATGCTCAATAAATGTAAATCTATCAATTCAAATTTCCAGACGATCCTAAATTTGCACTTATGAACATTTTAGCCGTACAAAGTTTAGTGAAACGGCCCCCATGCGTATTTTAATTGTTTTGTATATAGTTTTTAGAAATGTGTTTCATGTATGTACAAACAATAGTTGACCATCCAAGACACTCTAGAAACACATGTGGATGAATATGTGGTCCCGTTTTGGACTCCATAGCACTTATGATATCATCTATTCGAATTTGGATTATATCACTTTGGACAGGGATTTAGTGTAATATGTCTCTGATTTGGAATACGTGATATCATCCATTTGAATCATAATTGGTGCCATCATGCATTCAAATTGTTCATATCACCCATTCAGGTAGGTGATGTTACTGAATGCAACATAAAAAGGTGGGGTGTTGTTGTGGACTTTGTGATATCACCTATTTAAACGGGTGACATCATCCTTTTAAATAGGTGATATCAATGATTCAGCATGAAAGGGTGGTATCACCCATTCAAATAGCCTGAATATGTGATATCGCCTATTTGAAATGATGATATCACACGCTCGAATATGTGATATCACCTATTTGAATCTGAATAGGTGATATCACCTATTTGATGGTGTGATATAACCGATTCAAATAGTCGATATAACTCATTCAAATTTATCATCATTTCGTGTTGAATCAATGACCACCTATTCGAAAGGATGATATCACCCATTTGAATAAGTGATATCACCCATTTAGATTAAAATATGTGATATAACACATTCAAATAGGCAATATCACCTATTTGAAAGGATGATATCACATATTCAAATTTGGTGATATCATCCATTCATTTTGAATTGGTGGTATCACACATTTGAATGCATGATATCACCTATTCGAATATGCAAATCATAAGAATGTCATATGTAGAACCAAGTACAATGCTATTCAATATATACAATATTCATATGAATTTCATATGAAAAATATATGATTTTCATATGAATGTATGTAAAATGAATATAAATTTAATATTAATTGCATATGTATTTTGTTCTCATATGAATTGTATATGTGGCACATTTTGCTGTGTACCACCCCTTAACGTAGGTGATATCACTCATTGAAAAGATGATATCATATGTTTGCATTGAATCAGTGATATCACTCATTTCCTTTCAGATGCCCGGCAACAATTTTCTATTTTAAGTTTCAAGTCAATCAGACTTAGGGTTGTGAAGATATTTGGTATTCGTGAAATGAAAATGATCAACCTTTGCATATTTGTCACTACCACTTTTTCAATAACAGACGTGCGTTTGCCTCATTTTGCTCTTGTTTTGACTGTCCATCTGTTCAGTTAACCCTAAGTAACTGGAATGGACTGAGATATGTTAATTTTCTTCCCAATCCAATCATCACAAAATGATTTTCAGATTTGTACATTTATACAAATGTTTTTTTTTTATGCCCCCGCCACTGAATGGTATAGTGGCCGATTGCGGACAGCGCGATATAGTTGGCGCATTGGTGTACGTCTGTACGTCGGGGTTAAAATCTTTGGTTAAAGTTGTTTTTTTGTTAAAGTTGTTCGGTATACTATGAAAGCCTCGGCGGGCGCGACATACGGGCCGCAGCCATCTCGTTTACCGTCTCACATGTATATGTTTCTCCCACAAGTAAGGACACCAGTAGCCTATTTCACCAACATTGCAAAGTATACTTTTCTAGTAAAATATACTTTAAGGGAGAAATTTTCAATTTTAGAATAAATTTATTAATTTTTATTATACTGAATGTATTACATTATCACAGCCATTTTGGCTGTGATAATGTAATAAATTCAGTATAATAATTCTGCTTACTTTTAATCATCAACTATATGCAGTCGTTAGTTCTATATGAAATAATTCATTTCCGAAAAAATAAATGATTAATCCCTCAAAGTATACTTTGCTAGAAAAGTATACTTTGCAATGTTGGTGAAATCGGCTACTGGCACGAATTGAGAATAATGTGATTTCATTAGTGGAAAGATACTTTAACGTGAAATTTAAAATCTGCCTTCATACATCTGCATAATATAGACTTGCTGTTGACATAAAATCATCAATCAAACAATTAAATAGGATACACGTATACATGTCAGAGCTCCAGATAATCTTTTTTTCGAAAGAGTAGTATACCTTCTCATTTCAAATTCAATGCATATGTATCCATTTGCCGATAGGCAGAGGGTACGTCATAGCGATGGCTCATGTACGTTAGTAACACTTTCAGTTTTAGCTATCTCTATAATCCCTTCTCAGATTGTGATAGTATTTGGCCACAATGTGTGTCTACACTTGATGCTTTGCGTCGGAACAGGTCCAGCAGGTCCGGCGACTGCCGGATCAATACTTTTAATTTTAATTCATATATAAAAAAACGGAATGTAAATATTGTTATGCTATTTTCCTCATTTCTTATCAAAAGTGTATATTGTTATCACTCAGTTGAACCGATTCGGCGATACGGTTCAACTGAGTGGTACAACATACACTTTAGGTGGATACCAGTGGCACCCAGTACATTCGCCGGACCAATCTTATGATGCTTCCGACGCCCCTGACATGTGATGCTTTACTACACGTAATCACCACGTTCCAATGCCCATGGTCAAGATCAATTGGTTGTCAGTGTCATCTTGGTTTAAGACAAATATGCTTAAGACTGTTTCGTCTTTTTTCACTATTTCTTTTTAACCACTTGTTGGGTGGGCGGGCGGACACAGCTTGTCCACGCAGTAACTAGAGTTCTACTTACAAATTGCAACCAAAGTTGGTATACATGGTTATCACGGCAAGTTTTTGAAAACTTTTGGATTAAAATATTTGGTGAAATACCTCGGCAGGCGCGACACCGCTTCCGAGGCGGATTTCTTGTTTACTTGTACCTCAAATCCTTACGGAATTACCCCCTCTTTTTTTGTGTATGGTAAACGTCCTACATTTTGCCACAGATCCAATTCATACTTGGTATGTGTGACAACCATCAAGTGCCGGAGTGAGTAACGTGAACAATTTTTATGCGGCTCCCACCCATTTTACAACTCAGAAAATGCAACTGTATGTTTAACTTCTACTACCTTACAGTTTTCAGCTTATTTACTTCATATACTTCATATTTACTCGGTATACATGCACACATCAGCTAATGGTGTATATCAGGGGCCCTGTTTCACTAAGCTTCGTACGACTAAAATGTTCGTAAGTGCAAATTTAGGATTGCCTTTAAATTTCAAATCCAATAATTGTGTACAAGAAAACATTGTTAATGTGAAATTTACAGAATATCATAATTTTGCACCTACGGACATTTTAATCGTACGAAGTTTAGTGAAACGGCCCCCAGCTGTGATATACCATTTGATCTAAATGTGACATTGGCCTTCTCTCTTCATTGACCGTGCATCCACAAGCGTGCGTATATTGTGACCTCTGACACTCTTTTTGCATTCGGTATCCTTGTCCACACACTAACTCACACTGTAATTGTCGGATCATAACCAGATTTTGCATACATTTATATTCGCATTCGGTATCCTTGTTGACAGATCTTAACCAAATTCGGTATACATTTGGCAATATGAAGAAGCCTATTGATTGTAAAAAATGTCTGATGACTTACCTCCCTTTGGCAGCTATTTTAATTTTCGCATTTTGTATTCTTGTCCGCACAATAACTCTTACATACTTTAGTCATTTCTGGATCAAATTCGCTACGGATGTTTACCATGGCAAAGCAAAGAGCCTTGTTGATTTTCAAATTTTCTGTTGTTCTCCCCTTGGTGGCCATTGATAATGTTTGCCTTCTGTATCCTTGTTCGTTCAGTATCTCAAATTCTACGGATCATATCCAAATTCGGTACACATGTTTATCACGTCAAAATGAAGAACCCTATTGATTGTCAATGAGTGATCTCCCCTTGCTGACTGGTCATGCCTTGACGGGCGTATATTGTGATCTTCGGCACTCTTGTTCTCTATATTTTTAACCCCTTTCTCACATTTTGATAATATTTGGCCACATTGTGTGTCTAGGGATGTTGCTTTGTTTCGCATACACCACACATCTGAACACCCAATGTCAAGGTCACTGAGGACTTACATTCTTTGTCCCCTCGCCGATAAGCAAGAGGGGATATAACGTTAGTCCATATGCGTACGTACGTTAGTAACACCTTTCATTTTCCAAACATTTATGAACCGCTTCACCAATTATGATAATATTTGGCCACAATATGTGTCTACGGATGGTGCTTTGCTTTGCATACGTCCCACGTTCGACCGCCCAAGGTCAAGGTCACTGAGGACATGTGTTCAACTTGTTTGTAAGGCAAAAATGTTTAAACAAATATATCAAGGCTGCCAGCGAGGGGATTAACCTTGTAATAACGATGCCCTTGTTTTATTATGAGGGCTGCCAGTAGAGTGTTTGCTATTTACAGCAAGAATAACTTTAATGAAGCCGAGACCCGTAAGCCCCACCTCCAGACTCCAGTCAGAGGTACAATTAGCCGAGCATTGATACAGCCAACATCACCATGAATATATTTTACACTTTAGTGTACATGTAGTTTAATAGCTTATTAAATTAGTAATTAATAAAGTGCATCTTTATTTAACGTCCAATTAATACCCACAGCAATGGAAATTGCATTTGGCGACGAGTATGCGTGATTAATATGGATTAACTGATCTGGGGTTATGTAATTCCTATTAAATACGGAATTAAACAGATGTTCTGTGTTATTCTTAGAGACAACCGTGTTATCCACTTGTTGTTTTGTTTAAACGGATTATACAGAAATCAGAACAATGGCAACAGCTCTTCCTCAGTTCCCCAGATTCGACATACACACAGATGAACATTCGGTGGGTACAAGATGGACAAAATATGTACACAAATTAGAAAACATGTTCATTGGTATGAACATCGGCAACAAAAAGAGGAAGAAAGCACTTCTGCTACATTATACTGGCGATGAAGTCTTCGAAATACACGACACACTTCCGGAAACAGGCGATGATGGTGACTACGACAGAACAAAAGCGGCATTAGAGAAATATTTCAAGCCACACGTAAATAAAGAGTTTGAAATATTCGAATTTCGCCGAATGAAGCAATTTGAATCAGAAACCGTGGATCAATTCGCCACTCGATTGAGACAAAAAGCAGAAAATTGTTAATTCGCGGAGAAAGAAGCAGCAATTAAGAGCCAAATAATTTTCAAGGGTGCATTTCGGTCAGTCTAAGACGTAGAGCTTTGAAAGACAATCCGGACCTGAACGAACTATTGTTAGCTGCAAGGAATATGGAAATAACGACGAGACAAGCAGATCAGATGGACCAACCAGAAATTCGTGAGAGAACCAGTCCTGTTAAACGACATCCAGCCAGAACAACATGATTCAAGCGTAACTTCGACCCTAAACCGAAACTGAAATATCAACCATGTTTTTAAAAGAAACAACAGTCAAAATCTACATGCAGAAACTGTGGAGGTACATACCCGCACGTGAACAGGTGTCCAGCATTTGGAAAGACCTGCAATTATTGCAAGAAAAAGAACCACTTCGTAGCCCAGTGTAGAAAAAGGCAATGGAAAGACCAGAACATTAAATCAGTACAAGACAGTGACAATCAAAGTAATGAAAATTGTGAAGGAGAAACAGAAAATTATTCATTTGGAGTAAATGTTCTTCGAACCAAACGGAAATCGCCAAGAACAAATGTGAGCATTAAAGGTCACAAAACACAAGTTCCTGTTGACACTGGAAGTACAATCAACCTATTGAATGAACATGTACTGTCTAATATGAGAGTGAAACCAAAGTTGCTTCAGACAGACACAAAGGCATACGCATACGGACAAAATAAACTTTTGCCTTTGCAAGGAAAGTTTACAGCTACAGTGGAAACCTCTACAAAGATAAGAACAGGTACATTTTACGTCATTTCTGGTAGTTATGTCTCCCTGTTAAGCTATGACACAGCCGTTGAATTAGACATTATTCCTGTAATCAATTATGTTAGAAATTCCAAGAGTGACACACTGTGCAAAGAGTATGCAGATTTGTTCTCGGGCCTAGGAAAGAAGAAAGACACGTATGTAAAATTACACATTCATGAAAATGTTACGCCGGTAGCACAGTCACATAGAAGAATACCATTTCACGTAAGAAAGCTGGTTGAACGTGAATTAGACCGCTTGGAGGACTTATACATTATTGAACATGTAGACGGTCCTACGCCATGTTCGATAGTTGTTGCACCAAAACGTAATTCCGATGAGATCCGACTGTGTGTGGACATGGGGAAAGCAAATGACGCCATTAAACATGAACGTCACATAACGCCAACGGTAGATGACATCATCATGAAATTGAACAGCGCCAAAGTATATTCGAAAATGGACTTAAATAACGGTTTTCACCAGCTGCAGCTCGCCCCGGAGTCCAGATACATTACTACATTTTCGACACATGTTGGATTGCGCAGATACAAACGTTTAAATTTCGGTGTTTCTGCAGCTCCTGAAATATTTCAGAATGAAATACGGCAAACTCTAGAAGGTTTAAGCGGTGTCATAAACATTTCGAATGACATATTCGTGTTCGGAAAATCACAAACAGATCATGACAGGCACTTAGAAGCAGTATTCCAGAGGTTCAGAGACAATAATTTGACACTAATTATTCCATCTGCGGAAAACACGTAACCGAAGAACTTTTGTCTTGGCTGCACACACACTTGTCTTTATTTAGTGTCAAATACCAAATTACTCAACAGTCACAGAACCGTTTCGCAGGTTATCACGCGAAAGTGAACCTTGAGAATTGGGTGACGCCCAAGAAAATGCGTTTCAGACACTGAAACAGACACTTAGCAGTGACACGGTATTGGCATACTACGACCCATCACTGGAAACTGAATTATGGGTAGACGCCAGTCCAGTCGGCACAGCAGCTATTCTGATGCAAGACAACAAATTTGTTGCATATGCAAGCAAATCCCTTAGTCCAGATGAACAACGGTACAGTCAGCTCGAGCGTGACGCCCTCAGCATTGTGACAGGTATAGAACATTTCCATCTGTACTTGTTCGGGAAATCATTCACATTAATTACTGATCACAATCCGTTGGTAGCTATATTCAACAGCCCAAAAGCAAAGCAGCCGTTGAGACTCGAACGCTGGAGATCGAGACTTGCAACATAACTTCAAGGTCAAGTATCGTTCTGGAAAGGACAACATTGCAGACTACTTGTCGCGACATCCGCATACAAATCCGAAAAGACATTCGATTGCTGACGAATATGTAAGCTACATCACGCAGAATGCTGTCTCGAAATCAATGAAAACTGCTGATATTTCAGACACCACACAGACGGATGAAACATTACAACAAGTAATCAAAGCCGTGAAATCCAACAAATGGGACAAAGGTGAAAGCAAAACTAAAAATATACAATTGTTACTCAAGATTGAGCGATGAACTGACTGTCAGTGAAATAAATGGTCAAACTGTGCTTTTACGCGGCACCAGATTCCGACGTCACTTCAACAAAAAGTCATAGACTTAGCTCATGTCGGACATCAAGGTATTGTCAGAACACAAACATTACTCAGAGAGAAAGTTTGATTCCCATACATCGATGATTTAGTGGAGAAAACATGCAAAACGTGTGTTCCGTGTTTAGCGGTGACGCCTATGTCGACGTCAGAACCATTGCAAATGAGTACATTACCAGTGCGCCCATGGCACGAAGTGTCAGTAGACTTTTTCGGATCTTTGCCATGAGGAGCCTATTTAATGGTGGTTATTGTCGTGGAAATATTGACAACGACATCAGCAAAGGCCGTAATTCTGGTGTTGAATAAAGTATTCAGTATGTTCGGAATACCGTCAATCTGTAGATCAGACAATGGACCTCCGTTAAACGGACATGAATTCAGTCAGTTTGCAGACTACTTAGGGTTCAAACACAGGAAAATAACACCAGCACATCCAGAAGCTAACTCAAATGAAGAAAATTTCATGAAACCGCTACAAAAATGTGTGAAAATTGCAAAAATTGAAGGGCATAGTTACAAACAAGAACTGAACAAGTTTCTCAGGAACAACGCCACATCCAAGTACGGGATCCGCCCCTCCAACATTAATGTTCTCTAAAAACATTAAGACAATGTTACCAGAAGTTTGCGTGCCTTTAAACGACAAATCAATCTGAGACAGAGATGCAGATATGAAATCCAAAGCTAAATGTTATTCTGACACCCGCAAGAAGGCTATGACATCCGATTTGTCAGTAGGTGACTCAGTACTTGTGAAACAGAAACAAATCAACAAGCTGACACCATCTTTTAATCCGGAACCAGCCAAAATCCTACGCAAGAAATGATCTATGGTAATGGTTCAAATGAGCAGCAAAACGACTACACGCGACGTTTCTCATTTAAAACCACTTCCCAATCTTGGCAGACAGCAGGACCACGAGTATGCGAGAAAACCGACATCTGGTGTGAGCGAACCTAACGAAAAACTCAGCCAGTCCAGCTACACGAACCAGCATAGAGAAACGGGCCAACCTAGCGCCACGGATTTGGGCGAACCTTACAGAAAACACAAACTTGATCAGCAAAGCAGAAACAACGCGGATACTGGCGACCCTCAGTCAGATCCTGCACCAAGACGGAAATCACCGCGTCTTCATAAAATATAGTGTCATAGTGAAATAGTGTAATATTGTGCAAGGGTGTCTTTTGCTTGCATTTTGAAGATGTGAAAGAATACAAACTCTAGCTACTGGTATATGGGAAGGGAAATACAATGTAATTAGTTTTTAATTTTGGCACACATAATTTTAATCTGAAAAATTTAATTAAATTGTTAAATATCTCAATTATAGCGATCAGGCTATAGTCAAATGCTGAGATTGCAAAAGTTCACAACTTTCCATAATACAAATGCGAATTAACCTCCGTGACCCATATACGTCGGTGTCGACATACATTTCCTGTTTTCCAGACCATTCCCACCAACAGAACTTAAATGTGGCCATCTGGAGTGTATTATTTCCGACAAGCAATGACAAGGTTATTTTCCCAGTTTATTTTGAAAGACGATATCACCAATAATTACACCAGATAATACCAAAATCGCAGTAATTTAATGAAATTGAATAGATCAATTCAGTGACTTATATATCTATAGTAAATAACCACTTATTATTTCGCATATATTTTGTGACATTAATCTGATCACCTATATACACTGTTCGTATACTACTGGGATTTATCTAACATTTTATGTTGGGGAGGGATAGAGTGTTTGATATTTACAGCAATAATAACTTTAATGAAGCCGAGACCCGTAAGCCCCGCCTCCAGACTCCAGTCAGAGATACAATTAGCCGGGCATTGATACAGCCAACATCACCATGAATATATTTTTTAACTTTAGTGTACATGTAGTTTAATAGCTTATCAAATTAGTAATTAATAAAGTGTATCTTTATTTAACGTCCAATTAATACCCACAGCAATGGACATGCATTAGCTTCGTGATAACGATACCTGTGTTTATTGTTGCAAAGGGATTACTGTCTTGTTTTTTTGATGATATACAATAGGGAATATTATGAGATGGTGAGAAGGCTCGTTACGAGCCGGTTCATCTGGATCTGCACTGTTTGCATAAAGTTTCAATAAAGCCGCTATAGCGGGCTTTCGGGTTCAAAGGGTTAAGTTACTGTGAAATCCGATATTCTCTATTCCAGTCCGATATGTCAGTGCTGAATGTGCAGTCCACCCCATACAGGTGCATTCTCAATAGTATATGACCTTGCTGTTAAATGGACATACATCCCCAATTAACAGTTTGCATGCTGGGCATGTTGTGGGCTATAAATAGTTAAAAAATAGCAGATGAAAATTCTTTATATTTTCTTTTATTTCTCACTATAATATCATGCATATGTTTTGGAATTCTATTATAATTTTCTCCAGAGGACACAATTCTAATGAAATTGCAATACATATTTGCTCAGAGAAATAAGAAACATACACGTAATTTGTTCGATGTTATTTTCACCGCTAGCATGCAAATCAATACCTGATACAGGTGTATTCCAATATATACATGACATTGTTGTTGAATGGATCTAAGACCCAAACCAATCAATCAATCTATCATACAGGTGCTTTCCCATGTCTATTTGACCTTACTGGTGAATGGACCTAAAACCCTAATCAGTCAGTCACAATCCCCGATAAAGGTGTGTTGCCATCTATATATCACCTTGCTACTGAATTGCCAATACAAAACATGTTAGCAAAATTTGTCAGTTTGATGCTACATTGGTTAGATTAACCCTTTCATGCTGAAGATACGTCATTATGTTTGTGGAAAATCTTAAATGTTTTCATTCTAAGCGCGGCCCATATATATGCAATGCATATATATACTCGGTAGCATCAAGGGTATAAGCTGTAGTCCAGACTGTTCGATTGGGAAAAACATTATGTTGTGTATCGACAATGTTTACTGCGACTGTGACCAGTACAGAAACAAACGGTATGATGGATAAAGCTGACCTATGGTGTTTGTGACCAGTCTGTCACCTGATGTGTTCACGAAATATGATTCTATCAACCGACCGCCAAAACCCAAATCTACTTCTATACTGCGATCAGACATATAAGGCAATATTTAAATATATAAATATATACATGTGGTGTGGGGTTTTCATGTACAGTGTGATAGTACATGCGATGACGCCCCGATACTAGCAATCGCGCATGTGGGCTCATTTTCGCATGTCCGGTCCCACTGTAATTACCGTTTACTGAATAATAATGAATATGTCCATGCGTGTCATGACTGCCTTTGTATTGTGCAGTGACAAATATTTGAGGATATGCGACTTACAGTTTATGAAATAGCACTGGGAATTTTCATCATGTCACTCTACACAGTCATTGATGACAACATCTGTACACTTGTATACATGCATTACGCAAACATTATATTAGCGAGCATACCTCACTATACCCCCAGTTACCTATGTAAACAGGGATATGATGAGGTACCCGCGCAATAGGTAATGCGGTCAAATAGGTCACGATGCAGTGACTATTTTCGATCAATAACTTATGTTGTAAGCGATTGTAATGTGTATTTCAATATTTATATTATTAAAATGTATCATATCGATACCCCTTTAAGTAATATTTGTATATTTTAAATGTATTGATGTTCTCATGAAGCGCATGAATATAAGTATTAATTAATCCAGCTTATATTGAGGCAAATCACACAGCCTTAAAACATAGTGCTGGAGTATAAACCATAGTATCGTATATTATTCATAAGTATATCACTATTAAACATTAATTACAATATGTATGGATATCATTAAAACAGTAGATGCTACCGCTGTTTCGCTATATGTGATATTTATAACAAAACATTTTTTTTATTCGTCCGCGTACGGATTTCTGTCACACAAAGCGCCATTTTCAGTTCATATTTTGACCTGTGCATATGAACAGGACTAAGTTTAAACAACGCTCGATTCCGTCCTATTCAAATTTCTCTGCAGAATGTTCAGACTAAATACATAAATAATGCTGCTAAATAAGTGTTAACGGCTGGAACATGGTCATCACTAAAAGGAAGAAACCACAGTCGTATTATTTAAAAATAAGATTTACCCGAGACCTCATGGGGGCCGCCATTAATGCAGTGTAAACAATAGACCGTGTGATCCCATTCCCTGAGTAGCCGCTGCTTAGTGAAACGGTGTGCTAATCATTATTATTTTCCCCAATAATTGGAAACGGTTTGAATTTCTCGGTAAAAACTACGAAAGTCATACAAAATAACGATTTATATTTAACATTGGATACGCGTAAACGGTATTACTCTCTCATCGTATCGTCAGTTGTCGTCGATAGCGATTTAACGTACTGATCTGGTCTTAATTTATTGTCAACTTTCAACGCCATTTACAGAATATATGGCTAATTTTGGAAATAAATAACGGCAAATTACGATGACGTCTGCTCTGAAATAGCTGTCAACTTGCGGACGTAATTTAAGGAAATCGATTATATTTCAAGGCTACATCTGTGACTAATTACGAATTTATGTATGGTCTTTGGCTACACCCGTAACATTACACATATCTAGTTGTAAATACACGTCGCTTTGTGTGATCTGATGACACCACACAGCTGTGACCCTTAGGCAATGTTTTTAAATTGACGTGTCGTTTTTATGTGTGCCGCAACACCTCACTGTCGGAGACAACATGACAATTAACGATATACTCTCGATTATACACAGATCTATTAGACGGCTGGTTATTTAAAATGAAGAGTAGTTCAATACACCTTCGCCGATATTGTTTTTAGAAAATCAGTAATATTTTCCGTAAATGGTGTTGAAAAGTTGACAAAAATTATATCACCGTATTTAGTTGTGCCGATATTGTTTTAAAATATCAGTAATTTTTTTCCGTAAATGGTGTTGAAAATTGACAAAATATATAGCCGCAATTCTCCGATATTCGTTTAGAAAATCACCAATATTTTCTGTAAATCGTGTTGACACAAAATGCAGCGTTCACGCGGAATTCAAATAAAATAAAAAATAATAATTTAATAAATAGACGCCGATGGCTACTGTGTTTGCGGCCAGTGAATTCTGGTCGTGGTAGCCACAGGCGCAGTTCGAACAGTGTTGTGAGCAGATGGAGGACAATAATTATTTCAAATTCATAAAAAAATGTTTGCTGTCCGAAAATTAATTAATTGTGACAGCAAAAAAAATAGATTTTGGGACAGTAAAACATTATATGGTATAGACAGTACCTCAAACTTAAACAAACAGTAACAAACTGTCTGTGTATATATTACTTAAACTTAAAAAAACAGTAACAAACTGTCTGTGTATATATTACTTAAAGACAGACACTTTCAATGTTGGTAAGTTTCTATCAATTTATAGATATTTTTATAAAAAATCATAAAATTGTGAAAATATTAAAATCAGAAAAATAATATATATGGAGAAAAAAAAATATACCACGTCGAGGTTAGAAACCCCGACCCTTTCGGGAATCGGTAATTAAATCATTGAAGTCGGCGACCTTAACCTCACGACTATTGCGCCATTTACGACAATCACAGTTATACATAAGTGCTATCAGTATTATGCAACCATTTGAACGTAATAATTATTAAATTATTTGCAACTCCATCTACAACGATACCGTTACAGAGATACGCTATTGAAACAACATGTATTAGTACCCATAACATAACAAAGTAATGTATCATTATAAAATCACAGGAGATAGCTTAAAACTATATATACTAATCATAAACAGAACAATCCGCTTGGCTCGTATGAAAATAATGATATTGATTATCTCCCTTGCCGAAAGTAGTTCAGTGATTTATTAATTCCAAATAAGACGTGTTTGCGTAATGTATATTATTTCGGTTTTCTTATATACATGTTAGTCAGATCTTGAAAATCATGAACACATAGCATGTCATTAGCTTCAATGGTACTGACGATTTAAATTACATTTTCATGTGTTGTGTATGCAAAATTCCAACGTATAGCACACAAAAAAGCTACTGTCACGTTTAGTTTGCAGTCATAAGACAGTGATGTATTATGGTTTATCGTGGTAGCCAGTCTGCATAATCAGCAGGTTTTAACTACTCTGTTCTACCATTCACCCGAAGTTTAATGTATATATGCCTTTAACGATTTGATTTTATCATTTCGCGACACAAATTGTATTATGATAGGTCGAGGCACTTGGCGCCTTTGTACTCCAATCCGGTGCGCGATATATATGTCTCGTCCTTCCAATGTCATTCCCATTGTTTCTTTCAAAATTGTAATCGTGACTTCGGTCATTTGGTCTGCGGTCTCTTTTTACTCATCCTTTTCAAGCGGTAATCCCGGTCCATTATTCCTTACAATGTTTCGTCTCGTGTATTATTCAAGTTCATCGGACCTTTCTAAATTGGCTCTTCTGGTCCCTTCCATCTCTTTCTGCAAGTTGGTTATTGTCACGTTTTTGTCGCTTACACTTTTCATCAGTGATATTATGTTGTTCGTCAGGGTTTCTATTTCTATCTTGCTGGTATGTAGCTCACCATCTACAATATCGAGTCTGTGTGAAACCTATCGGTAATCTTCGTCTTTTGGTGGCAATATTCTCTATCTTATTGTCAATTAGCTTTTTTATGACTGACTCTAGTTCATCTTTTGATATCATAATTTCAATTTTGTTGTTGAGTTTCATTATTTGATCGTGTATTGCCTGTACTGTTTTTTGGCTTTCTGTGAACTTTTTCTCAATATTTTGAATGTCTGGCATTGTATCGGTTTCAGATTGTTCGGCTTTCTGGGTGCGTTTTTTCTTCTTGTCCTTGGGTCTGGAACTTTCTATTTTATACTTTCTTCTTTGCCTCTTTCGTCTCTAAATTAAAACTGTGTTCGCCAATATCACTGGTACTCGACATATCATTACGCTTACGTCTTTTGTCCAGTTCCTCACTAGATTTTCTGCCGTCGGTTTTAATTGTCTCTCTATTCGCAGATCCGTCCATGTTGTCGATAGTATATAATTTTTTACTTCTGTCTCTAGTATTCATATTTTCTCTTGATTCGGTGACCCTCGTTTACCTTCTGTCCATTTTTACATTGTGGTCCTTAACTTTTTTTATGAGCATGCTTTGTGAACATTTCAGCGTGGGGTATGGTATGAATAAAGTCAATTTACGGTCGAAATACAGGCTAACAGTGGTTGCAACGAGCAGCAGGGAGGGCGAGTAACAAAACCGGTGGAAACCGTGCCAGCCTACATCGAGCCTCCCATCCCTATTTCAGCCGCTCTATTTGGTTATTCTTACCATTTTCTGCGCCCGTCTACCCTCCCAGCCCCATTTCAGACCCTATTTTGTTAACCTTTTCCTTTTCGTTGTTCATCGAGCCTCCCAACCCTATTTCATGCCCAATATTGTCATAATTTGTCATAATTTGTCATAATATGATAAAATTAATTTTTTCAAAAATTAATTAAAAGCCCTTCTTGTTGGACGAGCTAAAAATTAATTTTAATAAAATTAATTAAAATGAAACCACAATTTACACCCTATTAGAGATAAGAAATCCATTGGATATACATATTATATACAGCAATCTGTTATACCTTACACAATGGTTCGAGTGAAAAATAATTGTGCGTGGTTGAAGACAGGTAGTCACGATAGATGTTTTCGTACCGGTATTTACGAATATTGCAAACATCACCGTGCATGGATGCGAAGAGGTTCCGTTTCGCCTCGCCCATGTCGGCATTGTGGGGTAGGGACCAAACCCGAGTCATTGCTATGTCCACCATGCGGTGGCACTCAGGCTACTCATCGAATGGTTAACAAGGGATTACGTGCTCGCAAGTATTATCGTTTAGTAATAATTCAAATCGGAAAGTCAGTTAGAAAGATAGAATCGATCTGATGTGTAGTTTTTGATAAGTCACGGTGTTACTACAGCATTAAAACACTGTAAAAAAACATTATCAAACTAATTTTATAAAATTGGAAATTGAACAGAAAAAACACTACAAATATTATTAGAGAAAATGGATAATAAAATACAATGGGAATTGAAATTTTTTAATGGCTGTGTTGAAGAAGTTTATGAAGAATACGGGGGTTATAATCCTGAATATAAATTCTATAAAATGAAAACATTAGGCGATATCGAATACATGAAATATCAGCTTAATTTATTACGCTCCGATAAAAACGTTGCATTTACAATATTATACCGGCATTTATGCGAACTATGCAAGAGGCAAATACAAACATTAAGACGGATAATGCGCATCGGATATGAAACTAAGGTGTAATATATAAAATTGTTAAAACCCAACGATTCGTTTACGAATATACATTTCTACGATATCGCTTATAAAGATATTATTGAACAAGCACAACAAAAAATAACAAAAGCCTCCACTCGTGCACACACCCCAGCGACTGGGTAGATTTCTTAGCCGGCACCCAGTCACTGGGGTGTTGGGACCTTTCTTAAGCCGACTCATCTGTTGGCTCACATTCTAGTTTTACGGGTCACCTTTAACCCCATTGTCAATTCCTCAATTCAGAGAAACCAGCGAAGTAAGGCGATCCTAATTTTGTGATTTGGTTTCCGAAATTGCAAGCTCTTAGGCAGAAATCTTTTAGGCCGGCACCTTTGAGCTATGCAATTCCATCACCAAATTCACACATATTTATAGACTGCTACCATTAAACAGATGAGACGGACGTCATACCGGATCAACAACATGGCACACACGAGATGAGACCAATTGTTGAAAGGTCAACAAACGTATATATACTCATCAGTTTCCTATACAACATAAAAAGTGGTGTGCAAATTATAATTATTTATTAATACATAGAGAGGTTCACGAATTTCCGGGATGGTTCGTCATTTTATCAATTTTGTAAAAATTAATAATAATTTAAAGCTGAACAATTAATAATAATTAATTATATTGGTGCAGTAAACAAATTTACATAACTATATAACCAACATGTGTAAAATCAATAGCCGAGGTAAACAGACGGCTATTTATAGCCGAGTGTATTTCTCCTTATCGGTGGTATGTAAACGGCTATTGATTTACACATACGGTGTGTACACAGACGGTGTGTACACAGGTTAGTTATAAACACTTAGTGAGGTGATTACAGCGTAATGCTCGGATGAATTTGTTATACGATTACGGCGCAATTCTCAGCGAAAAACACACGTTGTATAGGTATGTAAAATTTGTTTACTGCTTTAAAAATTATTTACTAAAATATCACAATTTCAGGATGGTGGTGCTGTAACATTTCCTCCGACTTTATTTCCAAGTTTTACCCTAAATTTATCCCAATCAGTACACTCAATTTTGGGCATGGTGGCGCGCGCTTTGATTATAATATCATTTTCTACTTCTTCATATCTCCCCATTTCTTCCACCACGGATTCAAACTCTAAATTTGATATTTTCTTATCGGCCAACGCTTTGGACACTATAACGTCGATGCTATTTTTCTTAGACCTAGCAAGAACGGATATTCTATCATGTTTTCTACTTTTTTTCTCGAGTTTTCTACCCGCCGCCCTAATTACCATACAAAATATTCCAGATAAAACGGTAATTCCACTCAAAACCCCTGCAAGTGGAACCGTTACAATTGTAGATAGCGTTGCAGCAGTCCCCGCACCACTCATTACAGATAAACTTGCCAGAACCGTACTAGATGCTTCAACTATGTTTGCCGCGCGCTTATATTTGTTAGCGTGTCTTTTTCTATTTGCACATCCTCTAATTAAAATATCCTGCATAGCGACGATATTATTCAACCTAATATCTGAACTTCTTTCGTTAATTGGATACAGTGTTGATGGAGTGGTATTGACAATTGGATACAGTGTTGATGGAGTGGTATTGAGAATTGGATACAGTGTTGATTCGTCCATGATTTTCAATATATTAGTATTTTACAAATCAAGTTCAATTAACAATGTAACAATAGTGGAAGAACTCACCGGGTCAGTGATTTTCGTAACAAAGTTAATAACACTAGCTTCGGAAAGTCTAATTGGATCGTCACCGGCGAACAAAATCACCACGGAATTATCTCCAGCGGGTTTAGTGACTCCAATTGCCCGTTCTTTCCCATCCAGTATGAGATTTACGACGACCACGCCCACATATTTACTAGTAGAATTAACCGAGCAGACCGCCATTCGGAGAAGCGTACCTGGAGCTGTCATGGTGTATCCCCCATATGTATTGCTCGCTTTGGCACCGAACGAATATTCATAGAGCCCCTCATTCAATGGGCCCGCTTCTCAGCCCAAACTGTGATGACACGTTTTTGTTTCAATAACTTAAACTGCTCTACAGATATGTTCAACAATCCGGCAAGCCCCTCGATAGCGGTATGGGCCTCAACACGAACCCTTTCAGAGGTCTCCACAAGTGCTTTGTTCGTGGCTCTACGAACACGTTTTAGTTTATCGGAAACTTCCATAAATTCTGTATGGGCCTCTTCCCGAAATTCTGTTATTTTTCCGCCTAGTTCAGTAAGTGCTGCATGATCCTCTTCCCCAACTTGGATTATTTTTACACCGAGATCCTTAAGTCCTGTATGTGCCTCTTCGCGAACTTGTGCATTCGCCGTCAGGACGTCTTCTCTAAGCTGTGCTATACTCCTGTGAATTGCGTTTGTGGCCTCCGATATAGTCGTATTGATCAAGGCCTTTGTGTTTTCGGTAGTTAAAAAGTCGCTCTCTGTCGGGATGAATCCCCCTTCTGCCGGTTCCAAATTCTTTATATCTGTCACCCGTTCAAGGGAAGAATTACCTGGTCCGTATATACTCATTTTCAATAATTATATTACGAACATGTGTTTAATTCTAATTAATTAATTAATTGCAAATTTCGAGAACGACCGAAATCGGGTAATAGTTATTCAACTTTCTCGCTTGATCATCAAGAATAGAGACCGTAAATTCGTGGATATGTCCAGATTCTAAAACTTTCATCTCGGGGTGTGGGAAGTCTAAGGTCACAGTCTCCCCAAAGAAACAATCACTGGCTTGCACGGTTTTCAGTAATATGCTGGGAGCTCCGTCTACCATGTTGTATGATGTGTTCACCCGATCCAGGTGCACCCCGAGAGTTTTCGTGAAGGCGAAGTCCACCGGGTTATCACCGAGGTACTCACCCGGGGCAAACAATCCTTTATTCGCTGAGTATGTCTCTTTAAAACCGAGTCGAATACCCAACGTCGGGGAGATCATTATCCGGCTGTCTGGGCCGATGGTAATTGTTGCGAGCCCGGTAGCCTTCGATACAGTGAGGTTGACTTTACCGTCAAGCTCTGAGGTGACAAAATCTTTGACCTGTCTAAAACTCCACAGTCCGGGAGGCAGCTTTACACCTACTGTGCGTCCATCCTTCACATATCCAAACCCTTCACTCTTCCCCACATTCTCCCACCCAACCGTGAAGGTGATTGATCTGAGGCCTACCCGACGTTTCCCGCAGCAGTTGTCGATTGATTTTTGAAGTTCTCAACTCTCTTTTTGAACATTAGTGATAGTAGCATAATAATAATATCTTTCAATGGATACCAAAGTATTTAGCTTTAATTATAATGCAAAGTACAAAATTGGAGGTAAATACACGCAAAAAGACGTTGTTAATCCCCTTGTACACCCAACTGTAACGGTTAGACCGGACAGTGGATTTGCCACCAACTTCCCCGATATCTTTGAACAATATAGGCTGCCCAAGATTACTACGATGGAGGCCGTGAACGGGTGGAAAGCAACATCGATGCAGTATTGGCATAATCAGCTCAACTTCGCCGTATGGTGCGCAACAGCTGGATGTGGGGTTTCCTCTCAGGACCATTTGGCCTCGGAGGATCCCTTCTTGAGGGCCGTTTACAACTTTCACGTGTATTACACCATTAATAGGATTATCAAAGAACTAGGTATTCCATTACATCAAGATGACGCATGGAATCCCATTTCCAACACATACGATCGTAGGGCGTTCGAAAGACTGTGTAACGAATTTAACGTTTCAAAATATATGGACTGGAGACAGAAAGTATTTCCTAACAGCACTGGCATCGGGGACGTTCTCATTCGGGGTCAGTCCGGAAATTGGACGCAGACTGATTTTAGACACGATCACTCCGGCGACCACATTGTCAGTCTGAAAGCCGGGAATTTTGACCCCGCGACGATGACCTTCGGGCCGGAAGTGTCTGGAGGTCGGCACTGCGGCGTCTCATCCTGCAATTGGTTACCTCCGAAACGAGCTCACATAGATTACATACAGCAGGCTGCTGAGGTCCAGGACGTGTGGGGTACATTTATGTTAGATAAAGGTCTGGGGTTCACGCAGGCTGGGGTTACTCGCCTCAACGACTCCATTCGCACATACGTCTGGGCCATCCTCGGCGCACAGAAGCAAACTCGCAGTTCTATACTGGGCACGGGAACGGCGTTTGACGCGCAAAAACAATTATTGGCACTTGTAGAGGACGCCATCTCAGCTAAGGTGGACCTGGAGAAGGCGATCAAGCAGTATCAAGACGTTTTGCAGAATGCCAGCACCCCAGTAGACTATGTATTTGGAATAGGTCTTTATATGGCGCCGAGCAATATGATACTACGAGACGACCCGGTTGACGGTTTCAATAAACAGATCGTAATCGCCACCGTCAAGCAAAACATCGGTCACAACGGGAACGTGAACGCGGATATTATCAAGCGCACTCCCAAGAGGCCCGGGTTCAACAGTGTAAACAATTTCATAAAAACCCCAATTCACCAATTCGCCACCCCATCAAGTTCATTTGAACCCGTTGTTCCACCGCCAATTCAATTGCGATTGAATGAATTGGATGGAACTAGTGTCGCAACCCACGAGGAGGAGAAATTAGTGCTCGTCGTTGCCCTCGTGGCGATAGGACTATTTGCGCTTTGGTTTTAGGAACTTCCAATCTCGATTGGTGGCGAAGAATAGTAGGAGACCGGCGATCGCCACGATTAAAGCCCAAGTATTTTTGGCGAGCCATCCGACCGTTTTTGATAATATAGATAGCAAGTAAGAAACGATACTTCCGATCAGTCCAGGTAGTGCCTTTTCGGCTAATTTAGCCAGGAGACTGGCGAACGCTTTTAGTTGTTTTTTACCCACTCCTTGGCACCACGGGATGGCGCGGGTGCTGGCGTGCATACTATTAGTGAATAATTGACAAACGACACGTAACCTTGGGCAAAGTCAACATTATCTTGTGTGTACTTTTTGCACAACTACGAACGCCGAAAATATATGAGCCGCGCCGTGCGAAACCCGGGCTTAATGACAACATTTTCAGTTTTAGGCCAAGACAAAGTATGAAAATAATGTTTATGGCTCGTGCTGCAGTTGTTAATGTTACGTTATGTTTTGGATTGCGGCCGAAGTAACGTAATTTCGTATGAATAATTTTCAAATAAGGCAGAGTGAGGCATTTCCCTGTTGTTTGCTGCTGTCTGAAATATTTTGGGGAATAATAGCGACATCATTTAACATTTCGTATGCGACGACAGTAGGCCGCTTATAACATTAACTTTGTGATAAAACACGATACCGGGCAGATTTGGTAGCGTGATACCTTATAATTGTCGCCGTGTGTCTTTCTTGAGGATCGCATTACCATCGCCTAATCTACATTATTATGCAGTCAAGTGATAAACTGATGATTTGATACTACAGAAGCACTTTCGACTACAAAAGCAAGTTTATGACCATCACATTTCCAATTAATGTGTGGATGCATTTATTTTAAATTCAATACAAACCCCGGATATTTATGTCATTATATAGCTGCGTGTCTACCTCCATTTATGATAAAATGAGTGGCATTAAATGGCATATCATTCGCTAAGTACTGGATATAATTGTTCAAAAGTCTCAATTTACCAAGATAATATATGGTAATATCGTTGGCATACACTAGGTTGTTCATATTTAAGATTATTTAGGAATCAAAATGCAGTGTAAGCGAAGACTTCGCTGATATGTAGCCAGTTACATTACGAGTTCACCATTTTGAATTCATAAGGACAACCGACGAAAAAGAGTAAAAATGTCAAAGAACGACAGCTAGGCGACAATGTACAGCGTCTAAAGCATTTCTAAGTGATTGATGCTGCGAGGAACTCGTGCAAGTATCCTTGCTATAATATTTTGTCACGACACCATGGCCATAACGTCAAACATGTATTCACGTTCAATGACGTCACAAGTACGTGACGTCAAGCTATGACGTCATAATATGTGTACCGAGGTACAAGGTATCGCGTCTCATATTAGTGAAAGTTTCAGTAAGTTATCATTTTCCGTTTTCTGTTCACACTTAATGTTAACCGACACCAGTAAACGTAAATGGGAGGGCAAACTGTGAACTTTTACGGCAACGCTAGACAATTTGAAACGTCGTTTTTCCGACGTCGTTTACCGCTTTTCATGACGTTGTCATTAAGCCCGGTTTTCGTATGGCGCGGCCCACATGTGGTGTGTGGTTTTCATGTACAGTGTGATAGTACATGCGATGACGCGCCGCTACTAGCAATCGCGCATGTGGGCTCATTATCGCATGTCTGGTCCCACTGTACTTACCGTTCACTGGATAATAATGAATATGTCCATGCGTGTCGTGACTGCCTTTGTATTGTGCAGCGACAAATATTTGAGGATATGCGACTTACAGTTTATGAAATAGCATTTGGCCATTTTCATCATGTCACTCTACACAGTCATTGATGACAACATCTGTACACTAGTATACATGTATATTATTTTGGTTTACATATATACATGTTAGTCAAATCTTGAAAATCATGGACACAAAACATGTCATTAGCTTCAATGGTACTGACGATTTAAGTTGCATTTTCATGTGTTGTGTATGCAAAATTCTAAAGTATAGCACACAAAAAAGCTACCGTCATGTTTTGTTTGCAGTCATAAGACAGTGATGTATTATGGTTTATCGTGGCAGCCAAACTTCATAATCAGCAGGTTTTACCTGCTCTATTCTACCATTCGCCCGAAGTTTAATGTATATATGCCCATCCCTAATCCAAGCAGATTCTGTCTCTCTAATATCGCGTGCTTCCTTCAACAATGTTGCCCTTAATTGTGTCAAGTCCTCCTGAATGTATATTCCGGTGCCCCTTAATTTTGTTATTTTTTTCCTTTAACGATTTGATTTTATCATTTCGTGACAAAATTTTATTTTGATTGGTCGAGACACTTGACGCCTTTGTACTCCAATCCGGTGCGCGATATCTATGTCTCGTCTTTCCAATGTCATTCCCATTGTTTCTTTTAACATTTTAATCCTGATTTCGGTCGTTTGGTCGGCGGTCTCATTTTGCTCATCCTTTTCAAGCGGTAATCCCGGTCCATTATTCCTTACACTCTTTCGTCTCGTGTATTGTTCAAATTCATCGGCCCTTTCTAAATTGGCTCGTCTGGTCCCTTCAATTTCTTTCTGCAATTTGGGTATTGTCAGTGATTTTATGTTGTTCGTCAGGGTTTCTATTTCTATCTTGCTGGTATGTAGCTCCCCTTCTACAATATCGATTCTGTGTGAAACCGATCGGTAAACTTCGTCTTTTGGTGGCAATATTCTCTATCTTATTGTCAATTAGCTTTTTTATGGCTCAATCTAGTTCATCTTTTGATATCGTATTGTCAATTTTGTTGTTGAGTTTCTTCATTTGATCGTGTATTGCCTGTACTGTTTGCTTGGCTTTCTATGCACTTTTTTTCAATATTTTGAATGTCTGGCATGGTGTTGGTTTCAGATTGTCTGGGTGCGTTTTTTCTTCTTGTCCTTGGGTCTGGAACTTTTATATTTCTGTTTTATACTTTCTTCTTCTGCCTCTAAATTAAAACTGTGTTCGCCAATATCACTGGTACTCGACACATCATTACGCTTACGTTTTTTGTCCAGTTCCTCACTAGATTTTCCACCGTCGGTTTCATTTGTCTCTCTATTGGCAGATACGTCCATGTTGTCGATAGTATATAATTAGAATCTTCTGTCTGTTGTTTTCATATTTTCTCTTGATTCGGTGACCCTCGTTTACCTTCTGTCCATTTTGTCTCGCCCGCGAAGCGGAAAGCGAGACATAGGTTTTGCTTTTCCGGAGTCGGAGTCTTCGTCGTCGTCGTCGTCGGCGGCGGAGGCGTCGGCGGCGTCATCATTAAATGTTAAGCTTTCGTGTTACGGTCATTACTTCAACACCTTGTCAGCTAGTAGACAGCTACAGTCATCAAACTTTATTAATACGTTTATTATGATATGTACATGAATATAGGACTAGTAAACAAATTTTGGCGGGCCCCAGGGTCTTCAGGGTCAAGGTCAAACACTTTTTGTTAATACATTCAATGTTAAGTTTTCGTGTTACGTTTCGTGTTACGGTCATTACTTCAAAACCTTCTCAGGTACAGTCATCAAACTGTATACATACCTTTACTATGATATGTATATGAATATAGGACTACTAAAGATTTGTTGGCGGGTCTGCAGGGTCAAGGTCAAACTCTATTTGTTAATAATTCAATGTTAAGTTTTCGTGTTACGTTTCGTGTTACGGTCATTACTTCAACACATTGTCAGCTACAGTCATCAAACTGTATACATACCTTTACTATGATATGTACATCAAAATAGGATTATTAAACAAATTTTGGCGGGTCTTCAGGGTCAACGTCAAACTCTATTTGTTAATACATTCAATGTTAAGTTTTCGTGTTACGTTTCGTGTAACGGTCATTACTTCAACACCTTGTCAGCTACAGTCATCAAACTTTATACATACCTTTACTATGATATGTACATGAATATAAGAATATTAAAACAAATTTGGCGGGCCCCAGGGTCTTCAGGGTCAAGTTCAAACTATATTTGTTAATACATTCAATGTTAAGTGTTCGTGTTACGTTTCATGTTACGGTCATTACTTCAACACCTTGTCAGCTACAGTCATCAAACTTTATACATACCTTTACTATGATATGTACATGAAAATATGACTATTGAAAATATGTTGGCGGGTCTTCAGGGTCAAGTTCAAACTATATTTGTTAATACATTCAATGTTAAGTTTTCGTGTTACGTTTCATGTTACGGTCATTACTTCAACACCTTGTCAGCTACAGTCATTAAACTGTATACATACCTTTACTATGATATGTACATGAATATAGGACTATTGAAAATATTTTGGCGGGTCTTCAGGGTCAAGGTCAAACTCTATTTGTTAATACATTCAATGTTCAATTTTCGTGTTACGTTTCGTGTTAGTCATTTCTTCAACACCGCGTCAGCTACAGTCATCAAACTCTAGACATACATTTACTATGATATGTACTTGAATATAGAGTGATTACACTTGTTTTTGGCGGGCCCCAGGGTCTTCAGGGTCAAGGTCAAACTATATTTGTTAATACATTCAATGTTAAGTGTTCGTGTTACGTTTCGTGTTACGGTCATTACTTTAACACATTGTCAGTTACATTCATCAAAACTTATACATACCTTTACTAAGATATGTACATGAATATAGGACTATTAAAAATTGGCCTGCCCCAGGGTCTCCAGGGTCAAGGTCAAACTCTATTTGTTAATACTTTCAATGTTAAGTTTACGTGTTACGATCATTGCTTCAACACCTTATCATCTACAGTCATCAAGCTGTATACATTCCTTTACTATGATATGTAGATGAATATAGGACTATTAATTTATTTTTCTGCGGCCCCAGGGTCCTCAGGGTTAAGGTCAAATTCTATTTTTTTAATACTTTCAATGTTAAGTTTTCGTGTTACGATCATTACTTCCAACACCTTATCAGCTACAGTCATCAAACTTTATACATCCCTTTACTATGATATGTAGATGAATATACTACGATTATTAAAACAAAAATTCTCCGGCCCCAGGGTGAAGGTCAAGGCGGAACAAGGCGAGACATTTGATTCCGCGGAATTCTTGTTACATTGTGGTCCTTAACTTTCTTTTTGAGTATACTTTTTGAACATTTCAGCGTGGGGTATGGTATGAATAAAGTCAATTTACGGTCGAAATACAGGCTATCAGTGGTTGCAACGTTACTGGTGCTGAAAAGAACAGTACTCACTAATAACCGATGTTTCCGAATAATCCAATAACCCTTTATATAATTAAGATATCCATTTTGTTATCAAAACACAATACTGATGCAACCCTACATCAAACCGGAAATCTAAATATTGTGAGTGCTCTAAATCTTGCGAGCATTTGAATGATAATGTAACGATCAGTGTTTCATCACTTCACCGGAATGCCGACATGGTTTATACCTCATTTACATTTTCGGCCTTCTTGTACATGAGGGGGAAATCCTGTCATACGCCATTAAGAGGCAATATAATTTGTAGCTATTACGATTTAAAAGTTTTACAAGTTACAATGCAAACTTGCCAAATTCTAAGTCATAAAGGGGGAGATAATGCATGACCTGTGGGCCTAATAAAAAATAGAAGTAAACCTTTGCACATCTACTCATCATAAGGCAGCTACATACCAAGTTTCTGGTCTGTAGCTAGAACGGTTTAAAAGTTTTACGAGTTACAATGCAACATTGGGAAATTGTAAGTAAATAAGTGGGAGATAATCCATGACCTGGGGGTCGAATAAAAAATCGACTCATCATAAGGAAGCTACATGTACATACTAAGTTTAAAGTTTGTAGCTAGTATGGTTTAAAATTTTACGAGCTACAAGGTAGGTGACTGACGGATGGAAGGACGGAACGGACTAGGGTAACACTAAATTCCCATAAAAAGCTCCGACACACAGATATTTTTCTGACACGGCGGAATTATGTTTTCTGGCCTAAATTCACACAACAGATATTTTATTTTCCAGCAAAATCATACCTTCTCAGTATTTTCTGTAACTTTTATTATCTATTTGTCTCTCCACAACTGGTAAATGCTCGCAAACCAGGTGTCTCAGTATAGGCGGTCAATGCGTCTGTGCGTTGAAAATCTGCAGAAGACAGGAAAAATACAAACAGGTTGTAAAATATGCAGGATACATGATACATGTATTTATCAACTTTAGTTCATGCTAGAGAAAATTAATTTGCAGTTTTTTAGTAGGGACCATACCCATCACTAAAATATATTGCCAAATTGTTATTTTATTTGTAAATGTATCTGTTTTCAAAAGAGTTCAAAAGCAATCTGACACTATACAGTCAGTACGAAAAATTGAAATTTCACCCTCCCCCCCCCCACCCACACAACATTTGGATGAGCAGATAAATCTCCTAACTAAATATCTATGGCCTTACATACATGATATACATGGACACTAAAACTGCTGTCAGTTTTGTGTAAACTTGCATCCTTATAAGGTTATATATATAAACATTGCAAAACTATGGTGGCATATACTTGCTGTTGAGATGCCGACGCTAAACTATGTCGACATGTTGAGATAAAATATCACATTATGTCGACATGTTGTGTAAAACTATCATATTATATCAACATGTTGTGTTAACTTATCACGCTAAAAAAAATCGCCATGTTGAGATAAATATCACGTTATGTCGACTTGTTGAGATAAAATATCATATTATGTCGACAGTGTGTGTTAATTTATCACGTTATGTCGACATAGTGTGTTAACTTATCACGGTATGTTGACTAATTGTGATAACTCACATTATGTTGACTTGTTGTGGCAACTTATCAGGTTATGTTGACATGTCATGATATTTAAGTTAACATATTGCGATAAATTATGTCGACATCTTGATGGCAAATATATGCCACCATACAAAACACAATTTTTCACTATTAGTACTATTAGCAAAATTTAAGAATGAGACTTATTTTTAGTTCACGAAATTTAGTCAAATAATAATTGTATTACGAAAAATTTCGGCATGTTGTTAAATCATAGATACATCATAGTTTCATATATGTGAAGATGTTACCAGGCCACCCAGTAGGCGCAAACTGTTCTTTATATCAGACATAATCCGAGACATTGTCTGGCAAAATAAACATTATTTCACCATTACCCCACGTATTGATTGGCATTATTATACATTTTATATCAGATGTCAATTTCCACACTGATATCAGGGGCGATAACCGCGTTTCCTTAAAATGTTAACGGACATTACTATTTATTCTCTGTATTTATTTTTTGATGTGCAATGATCATACTTTATAATCTGTCGAAAGTATTATATTTTCAGGTGACGCATTTAACTAGAATAAATAATCAAAAAATAGCATGCTCATTTGCATATGAAAATAGCCTGATACCACCGCGAGTCACTATCAGTAAAATATATATTACTAAATGATTATATCTGTATAGCGGGCACTCATAATGTTTAGAACTGGTGGAATAGTGGCACAATTATAGTATACGCTTACTTAATTCCTATACAAATCATGTTGTGCCTACTGAGTGGGCATGTACCTTTAAACATTCACGAGGATAACAGTGAAACATCTTTTATTCTAAATTCTGAAATAATGAATGATTTTCAAAATTTATGTTTTGTTTTCTTTATTGTTTGTATATCATTTTCATGTTAAATTCCCATAGAGAATAGTATTTTTGCATTAAATAGCATTATTTAGCGAAGCGAGCTAATTATCTTGAAATAATGCATAGGTGAGTGGGTCCTTACGCCAATCAAACGAGTGAGCTTAGCGAACCATGTTTGATTATCTGTAGAACCCAATTTCTGCAAATATCCGTCAATTTACACTATCAGCCTTTCCATACCGAGAACAAAATATCCCGATCCAGTGTCAGGCACCCTTATTACAATCAGATTACCCAATATTGTCTTAGTGATGGAAAGTGATGGAACCAGGCGTGAATCTCAGTATTGTAGATAAAACCTTAATTTGTGACTGGGACTTGAGAAATAGGGCTTACGGGTTTTACGACGAGCGTAGATCCAGATCAGCCTGTACATCCGCACAGTCTGATCAGGATCTGCACTGCTCGCCAGTCTCTCAATGAAAGACCGGCTATGCTTCTACAATCAACATAGATCCTTATCAGGCCACAGGAGCGTGCAATTTGATCAGGAGCTACAATGGTCAACACTCCCATAAGACCCATTTGTCCACCCTCCCGGCCATAGGTTTAGCTGTTGGTAGGCCGTTAAATACCAATAAATCAATAAATTAATGAACTGCAGAAACGTAACACAACTGAATGCTCATTTATCACCCATCGCTACGGTCCGTGCATTAATTTAAAGCGTTGTAACGATTACGCTAGTCAAATTATGAAACAATTTGCCGGCTTCTACTCTTGTCGGAAATAAGAACATGTTATGTGTACGCTGAATGAAATTCCGCATAGCAGCAATTTCGAACAAATAATTAGTGGAAGTAATAACTTGAATGTATTACCTTTCTACTTGTGTATTGGTCAGGTGTCTGTCGTTGGGAATATCTGGGTAAAGGCTTGTAGTATTCTGCAATCGCGGAACTTGAACTATTTTCGGCTCCCGCTTGCTTGTTGACGAGCACTGGGAACCAGTACAACTTCAAACCAAACGCAGGGAATCAGTCGCACAGTCGATCTTAATGAATAAACCGCGATGTTTACGCCCTCTTTAGAGCATTTTTTATAAATGGAAATATTATTTTAATTACTATTTTGCGTGTTTATGAAATGTAAGTCAATTTAAATATATTGGCAGCATTATAAGTGTGCAGAATAATGCGAGAAAGTCGGCACTATTTCGTGCGGATACACGGTTTTGACCTCAGTTTTTTGTAGCGAATTCCGTTCAAAAAAGGCCCCTGTTTGGTTACTGAGTCATCCTTTGGCGCCATTTTTTTACATTGAACGCGAAAAGATGACGAAGTGGACAGAATGGGTATGTGGCATAATAGAGTTGAGTTAATCATAATTTTAAAATCAAAGGTGGCTGACATCTACACTCTTGATGAATGTATAATACAATATGTATGCGGAAATAGCTGACATACCATGTGCTACCACTATATTCAGCACGGCAATCCTTATAAATTGTAATTTTCTAACTTTGAGCTCCATATTTTGATATGTGCTCTCTCCACCCTCCCGAATCATGAATCTTTGATATATCTTGCAAAGTATATAAGGATTGAGTGTTGTATATAACGGACTATCAACGGCTAAGGTCGTTTAAGGCCGGACCAACGGGGTCCATCCCTTATTTAACCTATATGTACTGGGGGTGAAAACCAAAACCAGAACTAACTTTTTACAGCCAGAAAATGTATGCTCAGCAATAGATTTAAAATGACCGGACCTGATTTCAGGTCCATTCCACACCATAGTCACTTATTTCCATATCAAAACGTAATCAGATTAGTCGTATTGCCTTGTAATGGGATATGACAGGATTCCCCCCTCAAGTACCAGAAGGCCGAACATGTAAATGAGGTCTAAACCATGTCGGCATTCCGGTGAAAAGGAACACCGATCGTTGCATTACCCTTCGCGTGCTCTTAATCAATCAAACACCTGCCAAGTAATGAGTTCATATGATCAGCCATAGATGTTCGGTTAATTTGATTCCTGTTGTCCGTCTCCTCCAGGTGTGTGTTCACCAAGTGGTTTACCGACGATAGGAAACTCCACCAACGACGGCGATGGTTCATACATGGAAGGCGACGTCGTCACGTATACCTGTGTCCCTAGCTATGCTTTACAAGTTGATTCACAAGACACACACACTTGTTCGTCCGACGGTACATTCTCAGGAACACAGCCCGTATGTCTACGTAAGTACTAGTCTCTTTTTGTTTTGCTAAACAGTAGAATGCCAGAACTTCAGCGTTAACTGGTTATAGAAAAGTGTATCTCTGGCATTTTTGTCTTAACTCGGTATGTGTATAAACGTGATAAACGGTTGTAACATAGTGTATTCAATCCATTTTGGAGCAAAGCATTTTGAGAATATACTGGTCAAATGTTCGCAATCACAAATTGGCATGAACATCGTGCGTAATTGCCTTTCTGACACCCTATCTATGGAATATTAATGATTCGAACAGTCGCTTAGGCTCGCCAATTAACCCTGGCAATCCGCTTACATTATAATGCATATTTGAATTCAAGCATCCGGCTTTCGATTATTACATTTACCAAATATATTAAATATTGAAATATTCAGATTTCGATAATTATGCACATCTATTCCAGGCGTGTGTTCACCAAGTGTTTTATCGACGGTAGGAAACTCAACCAACGACGGCGATGGCTCATACATGGACGACGACGTAGTCACTTATACTTGTGACGCTAACTACGTTTTACAAGTTGGTTCTCAAAGCACACAAACGTGTTCACCCGACGGTACATTCTCCGGAACATCGCCCGTGTGTCTTCGTAAGTATTATCTTTCAGATGTATGTTTAGCAAATCATTTGAATGCTGGCTATACATGTATTATCCATAATGTGTGTGTCTTGCCAGTCATTTGAATGCTGGGTATATTATTATCCTCCATTTGTCTGTTTCGCCAGTAATGTGAATACATGGCGTGCGGTAAGTGTTTGAACGTACAAAGTGCACACGCGCGTTATCGCCCACACGTTACATATATTATCATCCACGTGTCTGTGTTGCCAGTCATTTGAATACACAGCGCGCTTATCTTCAAAGTTGTCGTCTAACTCAGTAAGTGTATGCACGTGAAAAATGGTCAACATATCAACAACATAAACAGTGAAGGAAACTAGATTGACTTGAGCGTCTCTTATTATTAGCCGATCTATTTATAGATCGGCTAATATATTGGTTATCCATCGAATTCTGAAAAAGTTTGTAGCAACCCTTTTCTCCGCTATTCGGTAATCTACGAACGCGAATTGTGCTGTATCACTTCCAAATTGCATCAACCGATAAAGTTTGCATTTTTGGCAATTATCTCCGTTTAAAACTTTAAATATAGCCAAATAACACAATTTTGAATACGTAATGAGCTGAACGCCGGAAGAGATTTAACCCGGAAGTTATTGTTGTTGAAGTCCATAGTTGGCTCTAATGGCCATATACGCCAACATACGCCGATTATTGGGCTAATTTAAAGCTTTTATTTATTAAACAGAACAAGTTTCAGCCACGTATAATCGCGTAAAATGTGTTTATTCGGCTAATTTATAATCGACCTCTGCCAAAATCTCCTTACCAGCAACCCCAGCATTTTCGGGTTTATCCCAACATCTCGGGTTTATCCCATTGGATCGCGTATGCGCGTCATTTGACGCTAGTTAAAATATAGCATGATGACGTCACGCCTGTAAAGAAATCAGTGCGCGCAACGCATTGTGGGTTTGGTCAATTCGGCGATTTGCATAAATAATGTCAAGGTCACCAAAACATCATTGGTCTGCGTGAAAATCCTTTGTTGACTTTCGCGCGGTTTCTGTCACGTGGACGCTCTAGACCAATGAAAAACCATCACGTGGGCGCGCTTGGCCAATCTACGCATACCCTTTCGAGCGGACGATCAGCCATATTGTTTATCCAAGCGTTATCGAGACACGTGAGTGATTTTTATTTATAGACCCGATATTAATAGTCTCCCTTGTCGCTATAATATGCCATATGTTTGGGCAATGTTTTCATTCAAACTATGGGGGTGATCTATGGCTGTAATGGCAGTGGAAGCCAGAGTTATTTGTCTTGTCGGTTGCATATCAAAATAGCTAGACTAACCATGCTAACTATAGTTCGTTTCAGAAAGTTTTTCTATTCTGACATTTAACTTTTCTGAAACGCACCCGTTGTTTTTGTAAGACGCATTTTCATTGGACCGGGCTAGGGTGTAGCCCGGTGAGTTACAGCTATCGTCCAATGAAAACGCGTCTTGCAAAAAACAAAGATGGCGGCGTGTAGCTGTAATATCAAGCCTCTTGGAGGT
Source organism: Conchocele bisecta (assembly GCA_029237695.1). Lineage (NCBI taxonomy): Eukaryota > Metazoa > Mollusca > Bivalvia > Lucinida > Thyasiridae > Conchocele > Conchocele bisecta. The sequence continues at coordinate 161,108,674 of CM055265.1, read as the reverse complement.
CTGACATTATTAAAACAATCCCTTACAATACCGGATTACACCTCTATATCTAGTTATCTTGCACTTCATTAGAGTTCGTTCTGTTCTCGTCACTATCAGAATCCGAAGTGTCATCAGTTCTTTTCTATGTGTTCACCGGTCGTACAATAGTCCTCGGCCGTTTCCGTAGGCTGCATTCGTCAGTACCTGTAAGTGCCTCGGGTCAGAAACCATGTATCAGCGCACTCATTTCTGGTGAACATTACATTGCTGTCAATTTTAAACGGTGCACAAACAAACACGTAGATCTATCGGATATCTATGGAAAGAGCTGCATATTTGGGGAATTTAAGTTGGAAACAGGTGTATGTTATAGGTACTTACATATTCACAGGCGGTTGTTGTTAAAAAAAGCTGCCATTGGTGATATTTAGTGATGGAATCTCGTCATTCGGGTTAGTGTCAAAACGTACCCGAGTCAAAACGTACCCAAAACAAAAAGGTCAAAACGTACCCATGGTCGGGTCAAAACGTACCCCACTGGGAAATGCTGAACAAATCATATTTTCGACATATTATAAAATATGATCATTGCACATCAAAAAATAAATACAGAGAATAGATAGTATGTCCGTTAACATTTTAAGGAAACACGATTATCGCCTCTGATATCAGTGTGGACATTTACGTCTGATATAAAATGCATACTAATGCCAATAAATACGTGGGGTAATGGTGAATGAATGTTTATTTTGCCTCAAAATGTCTCAGATGATGTCTCTGATATAAAGAACATTTAGTGCCAACTGAGTGGGCATGTACCTTTAACGTGCAGTTTGTTTCGGATTAAATTTTACAATTTGCCCGCCTATAGCTAGCTCCCTGTAATCTATTTTTGCAATCTGTTATTCGCTTTATTTAACAAACACAAAGTTGCTGAGATTTTGTCACACAGAACTAGCTTGTATCATGTCTAAATGAAAACATATCTTGGCATTCCATTAGAATTGTCTCCATGTAAATAATATAGTTACGTGTATACAAACCAAACTGTAGACATTTAAAAGAAATGATGAAAAAAAATAGTGCCAGTTTATATATATTATATAATTATATGCTGCCTGCAGGGCCATATATTTATATAATTAAGTCGTGCTATCCAGGACTGCTATTGACCTGCAGTCTGGCGCAACATGAGATTTCAATTTGTTATTCGCCCCATGGATTATGCCCCCTACGCGATAGCAAGGGGGGCATATTGCATTGCTCTTGAGGTTCCGTCTGTCCAAGTACATTTACGTCAACAAGTTTGTAAGAGTTTCTTCATCATGTAATATCTTCAATATTACATGAGGGATTGCTTTAATGTGTGACGCAGCCACACCACCAATGACATTATCTTGACCTTTCCGACATTCGAAATACGTTGAAAAGAGTTTCTCCATCATGTAACATCTTCAGTATTACTTGAAGGATTGCTTTAATATGTGCACAGTTCATTAATTTCTTATTATTTGTCCTCATTTCCTATCATAGCATTAGGTAAGACAATTAACACATTTTTCTAATTTTTAAATTACATGTCTCATAATAATGCCTAGTATTGGTATCTATCTGCAGGGGTGTACTCGAGAGAGGCAATGGAGAATTGGCGATCGTTGGAGGCCCACACCTTCTTCGTATCCAGTTGGGTGCAGACTGTACTACACCTGAAGACATCAGGTGGCCACTTGATTATGCGAGCGGATGTGAAACCTTCTTGGAGAGTGACCGAGGAACCGCACCATCCATGGATCGCACTGACCAGAGATGGACCTGTAGCTGCAGCACATTGCGACTGTATGGCTGGGTAAGCATTAACCCTTACAAAGCTGGATTATATTTTGTCGTCTGCTGTTTATTTTATATTTTGCTCATCAGAAACATGGTTCACAACACTTAAGGATAATTTTCAATGAAAATTATTCTAAACTGCTGTCAAATCATGTTTTATTGAGAAAGAAGACAAAATATAACACAGCAGCAGACAATAATTGTTGTTAACCGCATTCTAGGGTTACCCAATATGTAACTATTCTGTAATTGTGTCGTTATCTTAGGACCACGGTGATTGTACTTCATAAGAAACATATAGCTAAGGTCATTTAAGGCCGGGCCACATGTATATCCCAAAACTGAATATTGATACTATGAACAAATATATTCAGCCATGAAACTGATTGATTATTGGTGTTTAACTTCCTATCAAAAGCTAAGGCCATTTAAGGCTGGGCAAACGGGTCTGTCCCATATTTAACCTCTCTGTAATGATGGAAATGTCCTAATTGTTTGATTAGTGTTTAATTAGAAATTAGAATAACCTGATCTGGTGCCAGGTCCATATCACACCAAAGTCACTCGGCCTCTTCCCCTAAAAGTAATGGGATTACGAATAATCGTAATACTCAGATAAGGGGTATAACCAGTTTGAACTGTCACATACAAAATGCTAAAGACGTATGCGAGGGCCAAACCAGGTCTCTAGTCGGAATTCCGGTAAGGATGAACCCCAATCGCATTCTCGCTTTCTGCCACCCACATTCAGCCCTGAAATTCGAATATCCTTACCTGGTGCCAGGTCAATACCACACCATTTCCCGGCCTTGAATGACCTTAGCTGTTGTTAGGTTGTTAAACACCAATAAACAAAACCACACTATTCACTTACATGTAGCTCCAAGCTCCAAATTCTATCACTTTTTAGTGGGATATAACTGTATTTAGCTCTCAAGTCTGACCTGGTGCCACGTCCATATACCATACTAGAGTCAATTAGCTCCATTCCCGAAAGTAATAGGATCAGCACTAATATTTTTGTTTTCGTGGTATAACATGATTTAGGTCTCGAATATCAGTAGGCCGAAAAGGTACAGTTGTGCTCACTGCCGAGTCAGACACTTGGTTTTTAACTAGTCGTAAACCATCCTGCTCATGCTTGGATATATAGATAATGGGAGTTCATAAATGTCTTACATTTTAATTGCATCAATGATAAATACCTGTTAAATGCATAACTAAGCATTTAAATGTAGTTACATTCAGGGATTGATTTATTATAAATCATGAAAATTGGGACACAGGGAACTAAAAATAACTATATATATATGTATATTTTATTTTGTAGGCATTTCTAAAATGGCTCGGTATATATATAGAATAATGTAAGAAAATGTGCCTAACTTTTAAAACACGTGTTGAAAATGTTATGACTATGTACTGTATATTCCAACGATAAGCTCTTATTTCTATATTTGAAAATGTAAAATGTCATGGTCTTTGCTCGCGTTATCAGTACATTTCTTTAAGTCGTAGCACGAACCTGGTTATTTCATTTATACACACTTTCAAAGTTGCACACTAGACTTCTGTTTGGTGAGGAGACAATGCAACATTCGAGTCCGGTTGTTGAGAGCCATTTTAATTTAACTGTGCATAATTGTTCCGTTTCAGACTTGGCGAGACCTGTTCACATATTGGAGCACTCCTGTTCAAGATTGAAGCAGCAGTGCGTCTATGCTACACGGCGGCGGCATGTACAGATGTTCCTTGCCAGTGGAACCAGTGTTTTGTCCAGAATGTTCAACCTGCGCTGGTAGCCAAGATTCGGTTCTACAAGCAGGAGGCACGAAATCGACTGGAGAAAACGAGAAGGGCACCGAAGTCTACAACAACACCTGCCACAGAATCGGAACAACAAAGATTCTTGTCCGCTTTGGCCAGCAACGGCGAGAATATAGTTGGACTTAGCATGTTCTCAGGGTACAACGATCAACATATCAGCCAGCGACCAATAGAATTTCGTGATAAGTTGCCCGGATCATTAAGGGAAATTAATGCTATAAAGTACAAATGTAACTATAGTTCACAGCTATAATTCTTTCCCGAATAATTGTGCTAGGGTTGCTACTGTTATTTACAAATGTATTACCCATGGGGCAAGGCATTTGGAATGTAACCGGCGCACATTTTTCATCTTTATACTTAGATAAATGCAAAACGGATGTAGCACTCATATTCTGATGCTGTTTTCAATGGCATCCGCTGGATACAATCATTGTCAATGTACATGTGAACTATATTTTAAATGTACTTTAATACATTCTGATGGAATTAGCTAATTATCAAACATAGGTACACATATTCATGTTATTACAAAACCATGAAGTACACGATGGCATGATGTAGAGATTAACATTTCATATGCATTGCAAAATGATGATGTTTAATACAAGATTATCAGATTATCGATGAGTGTTGAAATAACCTAATTTACAAAGGCATGTTCTCAGACAATGTCCGTTGAAGTTATGCTGTGTTTCAATCCAGTATCCATGCCGGTTAATTTAAAACACAATTTGATAATAATCAACATACAATATGGCATATAATAGCATAATATTGCCTTTGCCTGTTCATTTTCAATTTTGTATATTATTCATATTTATCATGTGTGCATTCGTTTTTCTGATTTTTGAAGACCATAAAGATTATGGTTTAATGAATAAATCAGTTCTTTGGAAAACGGTTTTAAAGAAATGCTTCAAACATTTGTCCCAATAGTGAAACAACTATTTGGAAAAGCATTATTTCTTGTAAATGATTTTCAATTCACCTTAATGCAGTTAAAACGTAAATGCACAATATGATAAGATAAAATATACATGAACATCAAAACATATTATAATTATAATGCTAGAACAATATTTTAAAACAAAAGTACATGTAAATTATTGAAATTCCATTACTTATGTTGTAAATAAGATTATTAGAGATGTTTGGTTTGTAACAAATCTATTAGGAGTAGCTTTATGTTAAATGCATTGATTTTGCTTTCCGCAGCCTGGAAATCCATACGTTTGCATAATATTGAATAACTTGTATATGTGTAACCTTATATGTACCACTGGCATTTATTGATGAAAATTGGGAGCATGCGATGGGTAATTTAACGATCAGGGTTCATCTTTACTGGAATGCCGACCTACATGGTTTGGCCCTCATGTACCGTTTTGGCTGCCTTGGTACTAGAGAGCTAAATCCTGTTATGCCCCATTAAAAAGGAATAATATCTGTACAGGTCATATTGCTTTTGGGTAATTGTGTAAATTACGCGACTACACTGTTTATCTGGGTCACTGTATGTTGTGTGAAACTAGTCATGTACATAAAGAATATTTAAAACGTATATTTTTCATTACTGCAAAACTATGCAACTTGTCAATTTCATGATGTTAAATGGTGCCATAAATTAAGTGACTTACAATCACCCACATAAGAGAGCAGGAATTCCGCAGCCTGGAAATCCATTCGTTTGCATAATATTGAATAACTTGTACATGTGTAACCTTATATGTACCGCTGGCATTTATTGATGAAAATTGGGAGCATGCGATGGGTAATTTAACCACAGGTGGAAGACTCGGACCTATGACACCAAAAATATGCCTATTAAAAAAATCCCATTACCCCACCCACTTGGTCTCGTACATTACCATCTTCTATTTATAGAAGGTGGGTATAAATATGGCTATTATAGAAAGAGCCCTCTGTTTTCCGATTTGCACAAACACAATAAACATCGATTAAATGTATGAAATATGTCTCTGGCAATCGATAAAGGTATTAGGTGTGTGAATATACTCACTTCAAATCGCTGTTTCAAGTATTTATTGAGTTATTCGCGTTTTGATTACCCCATCCAAAGCGAAAGTTGCGTGTACGATTTTTAAGCCTCCAGTGTGGGAATATGTCTTTAAATGTAAATTATGTGGTTGTGTACGGTTGTGTGTAATAACATACAATACTGTTACTTGATAGTTTACCATCTAGAAATTTTATTTTTTAAGTTGAATAATAAAAATACATTATTATATTTGTTTTTTGGATATTTTGGGTTTTCCTCCTTCATACAGCTGAAATACATATAGCTATGATCCAGCTATTTCAATTGCGTAAATTACGTGGATACACTGATCACTTATGATTTCCTTGGGTGGTGGTTGGGAGCAGCGAAGGGTAATTTAACGATCGGTTTTCATCCTTTGCGGAATGCCGACTTACATGGTTTGGCCCTCATTTACATGCCCCCTGTACTTGAGCGCTAAATCCTGTTATGCTCCATTAAGAAGTAATAAGCTTATGGCAAATCATATTACTTTGGGGCCGAGCTACTAAAGTGACTGGTGTGGCATGGAAATATTGAGTTCTGATTTTGGGAATTTTCCTCATCGTGGACCCGTTTAATGCGGGATAGTACAACCCGTTGGCCCGGCCTTAAATGACCTTAGCTGTTGATAGGCCGTTAAACACCAATACTCACTCGCTCATTCATTCCCCCCTCCCCCCCCCCCGAGACTCAGTAACTACTAAAATGCGGACATATATTGAACCCTGATTTGATCGGCTAATAACATCATGCTCTGCATGACTTTTCATTTAGCTTATTTGCCTCCAGTAATCGTTCAGATCTGATCGTGTAACCTAGTTTATCCATTGTATTTATCTCACCGGAGCCGAAGGCTCACGTGAACTATTGTTATCGTGTTTCGTCCGTCGTCGTCTGTCCGTCGTCGTCGTCCGTCCTTCAACACTTTTCCGAGCTTTTGTTCTTCTGAACCGCAAAAATGATGTTGACCAAACTTCATGTGGACTGCATATGTGTTACTCCTTTTCAGATTTGTTAAAATGGACGTATCGCGCGACACGGGATTTCTTTATTAATATTTATTAATGTATAATTGTGTGTTTGTGGTGTATTGTACTCTATTGTTTTGTAGTGTGTTATATTCGTATTCAGGGTGTCATTTTTAGCGGTTTTCCACGGTCACATTTCGGATGTCACAGGGGATTTAGGGGTGGTCACAGGGAAAATATTTATAAAAATGTAATTAATCATACGTTTTGCTCTATGAAGTTGATTTTGTAATTCAGATTCTGAATGTAGAATCAATTCCATATAAACTTCCCTCTCATTTATTATTGTGTTAGACGAGAAAATAAACGACATGCATCCGACTTTATTTTCTGTAAGATTTTTTTGCTGAAATCTGATTCACTAATTCTTGATTAGGACAGCACAGAAATGACGCATTCTTGTAAATGTTGGCTGAAACGAATTATGCACATACATATGCTATAAATGGATAGCAATGAAGGTTTGTGAAAAATATTGAATTTTCAATGCTATATGACAGATTTAGTATTCCTAGTCATAGTTTTGCAAATTACAAAAATGGGCAAAATTTGCACAGGTACCATGTAGCATCAAACCTGATTTTGAAAGTGAGGTGTATCAATCTCAGAAGGTTGCCCTCCGGATTATGATAAGTGGGGTATTTACATTCCGAAAACAGAGGGCAACCAATAATAGCAGAGGGCTTGTAATGTTTTAGT